>JAUCNO010000663.1:3559879-3607899 GCA_032353835.1 Enteromius viviparus | reverse complement strand
TGTGACGAGTAAAGTGTATCTGGGCAGCTCTCTGGGTGCTCAGCACCCCCAAAGCTCTGAACCTAGAATCGCCCCTGCCTCCTGGTCCCAAACAGTTCCCTGACCCTTCCTCCTCTGCCGGCTGTGCCAAGCCTATTAGCTCCTTAAGTTTTTTTTTTTTTTTACCTCTGTTAAGTTTTCTGTCTCCACCTTGTCAAATTATTGGCCTGTTATCCCTTCTTGTTTCTACTTCTGCAAGGATTCTTGTTTTATTTAATGTTAATGTTTTTTTTTTTTTCTAGGTCAGAGCCCTGAGATTCTTCAGTACAAGTCTTCCATCATTGACAGCTGTATGTTTGTGACAGAGTATGATCTTCTATCTGATAAATGTGTGAAGCTGGCTGGTCGTTACACTGAACCAGTGATCATTCAGAGGAAAATTTATCGTCAACATGTGAGGTCTGTGCACACCTCTAGACCTAAACCACCATCTCCTCTTTTATCAAATGACAAGAATCACTGCATCAGGATAGACCAGCTGTTCAGTCCTGACTGTGATGGAAACAAACCAAAAACTGTGATTCTCAGTGGAGATTCTGGAAGAGGGAAATCCTTCATGCTACAGAAGATCATGTTGGACTGGGCCTCTGGAGAACTTTTCTCTGAAAGATTTGATGTAGTTTTTCTATTAAAGTGTGAAGAGCTGAAGTGTATTTCTGAGGACATGAGCTTGAGTGAGCTCCTGAGCTGGAGTTGCAGTTTAACAACAGATCAGATCTCAAAGATACTAGATTTAGCACCAGAGAAAATCCTCATCCTCATTGATGGAACTGATGAGTATGTATCTCATCCACCCCTTAATTTTATGTTACTACACACTAATAAATCCAAGAGATTGCCACCTGTGGTCATTCTTAGGAACCTGCTGAGGGGAATCTTGCTTCCTGAGTCTTTCCTGCTGGTTACCACCAGATCAGATGCTGGTACAGTGATGGATCTCCTCAAGGGTCCTCAGCGTTTCACTGAGATTGTGGGCTTCTCTGAGAGAGGGGTCCAGGAGTACTTCCAGAAGTTCTTTCAGGATGAGCAGCTCTTCAGGAAAACATACGAGAGTGTGAAGATAAATGAAACGCTTCTGACTGCCTGCTCTGTGCCTCTGCTGTGTTGGATGGTGTGTTTTTGTCTGAAGAAACACTACAGTGTCAAACATCCGTCTGTGCCTTACATCGACATTACAGATGATGATCATGTGATGAGAGAACTAAAGACCACCACCTCCATATATGTGCACTTTGTGTCCACTCTACTGGAGCATCATGACCAGAGTCAGTCTGTCCTCCCCATGCTGAGGTGTCTGGGTCAGCTGGCAGAAAGAGGACTACAAAATCAGCAAGTCTTTTTTGACGAAAAGATTGTTGCTGAGGCTGGCTTAGATGCCTCCATTTGTGTGTTTTTGTATAAAGCCAGTTTAAAACAAAAAGACAAACAAGTGCCAGTGTTTAAGTTTTTCCATTTCAGCTTTCAGGAGTTCTTCACTGCTCTTTATTATGTTTTACTGGATGAAAAAGAGCACTCCTTAAAAGTTAGTGAGCTGTTTCACTTGATGGAATGGGAGGCTATAATTGACAAGCCATCTCCAGATTTGAGAAAAAGAAGATCAATTCCCATACCTCCAGTTATGCTGTGCCTTTATGGTCTTTTAAATGAAGAGGTGAGCAGCTCATTCCTTGAAAAGATTAAGTGGGCTGTTCCTAGAACCATAAAACTCAAGAAAAAAGAAATGAAGAAAACAGTCAAGAGAGCTATTGTTTTGATGATACAGCAGTATGGAATTGAGCTATTTGCTCTCCACTGTCTGCATGAGCTTCAGGATAAGAGGTTTGTGAGGAAAATTTTGAAAGTTTACAGCTTCATGGATCTGTCTAACGTTTCTCTGAGGAGCACAGACTGTTGGGTGCTGCTGTACTGTCTTCAGTGCTGTCCACACATCAGAGACCTGGACCTCATGTACTGTGATTTAACAGCTGAGAAACTCAAGATTCTTCAGCCAGCGCTCTGTATGTGTGAGACTCTGAGGTGAGTGTGGTTATATGGAGAGAAAAAAAGAAATACAATTATTTTGTATTTTAAAAGTTATTTTGTCATTAAGTACATTCTTTATTTCACGAGTTCCCACTTCCTCGGTAATAACCAAATAGGCATGATTGGCTGACTGACCGGGGAGCAGGCCGAGAGCTTGGTGGGCCCCAAGCCCTAGGGGACTGACCCCTAAGCGGTGAGAGCTGAGAAGAGCCCGGAGCCTGGCCTGCTCACCGCGAGCCCCCCGGGAGGAGAGTGGAGTGGCTGATTGCTTTGAGTGAAGCTAAAGGATGTTTAGGGGGAACGAGGGGAGGTGGAGGGATGCAAAAAGCAAAGATACTGAGAATAGGGAGCTTGGCTGTTTATATAGGGCCTGATCGAGATCTGATAGGGTAATTAATTAACTGGGAGATTGGCTGCAGCTGGTTATTATATCGTATGTGATTTCTTCCGAAATTGGTTTCATTAAACATAATTTCTGAAAATATAAAAATTAATTTGAAAATGTTTTTATTAACATGTCTATATTTTGCACATAAAAAAAGCAATTTTCCTTTTCTGTATCTGTATCACATATTGATTTGTCATTGTACTGTATATCTTGTTTAAAAGATTTACGGTTTTTTTGTTTACGACATCAGGTTGACAGTGGACTACCTCTATGACACTGGAGATTTGATCCAGGTTCTTGGTGCATCAAAAATCTTAAGAAAACTGAAGTAATTTTCAAATTAATAGAAATTATCTTCCAACTGGAAATGGAACTATATTTTGATTCTTAATGTATCTTTTAACATCTTACCATAAATGTTAAAACCTGAGGATTTAATTGTTTAATAAGTTATCTTTTTACTTTTTAAGTTTTAAAAAAATGATATTTTGTGTCTTTGTTGTGACTGGTAGAGTTCAGGAGGATGAATGCAGTACTGAGGGTGGCATATGGTCACTTGACCTGTCAGTCACACACGAAGATGTCTTGTAAGAAACATACAATATAATTAATTTTACCAAGATGGTATAATTTATTTTTCAAAACAGAAAAAAATAATCATTTTAAATAATTATAGTGAGTGTTCAGAGAAGTTATTAACCATTCCTTTGTGTCTGTTTTTCAGGTTGTCTTTCAGCTCCTCGGAGAAGAGTCTGTCATTTCCAGCGGTCTTAAAAATCACATGTGCACAATCAGAAATATCCAGCACTGACTGGACACTCTTCTTACAGAAACTCAGCAAGGCAGAAAAAGTAGCAGAAGTGTAAGAGAAACAATAATTTTGTGATTATTCATTCATAAGTAGATTATATGTTTTTCAAATGTGTTGTGGTTGAATATATTTTTGCAGTTATCCAGCTCTTGATGAGCATGTCAGTTTGCTGCTGTCTTCATTTCATTCTGTGGGTCTGAAGATGTTGGATCTGAAGCAGATCGTTCTAAAAGAGAACTGGGCTTCTGGGATTATTTCACTCGCCCAGACTTGCACTAGTCTACAGCAGCTGAAGTAAGAGGATTGAATTGAATTATATATAAAATATGCATGCAAGTGACTTCTAATAAAAAAAACCCCGAATAATTATTAACAAGACAGCTTTTACTAACTTTACTTGTCTTGTTTAATCTGTTTGTAAGTGTTGAAGAAGAAATTTCTAATGATGAGAGTCTCTTCTCATCTCTCAGTGTTTTGCTTTGTGATGACATCAGGTACATAGCACACTTTTCATGCCAGTTTTTAGAACACAGTACCTACAAATATTTGTATTAAAATGATTAATTGACTGCATAATTACTTTGTTAGGTTGGATGTAAGGCACAGACGGATGTTTGAGTCTCTGTCACATATAACTCTCACTTGTCCTCGCTCAGCGTTCAGCAGCTCTGACTGGAAAATCTTCTTCCAGAGATTCCACAAACAGACTAGATATAAACCAGAGTAAATATAATCTACGACATAAAACTAGCATTTACAGGTTGTTCTGATTGGCAATTTGTCTTTACTTTTGTGCCATTGTGCTTCTTGTAGTTCTCTGGAGTCTAATGAGCAATTGGATGCTCTGTTTTCTTTCCTGCACTCTGTGTGTGATCTGAAGAGTGTGGAGCTGATCATCTTCAGTCTCAATCAGAGCTGGGCTTTCAGGATTCTTGCTTTCACCCAGGCTTGCAGCAGTCTGCACGAAATCTGGTAAGACTGAGACATGAAATATACTGTAGTGTTAACTACTAAATAATTTTATGGGATTAAAAAATGTAATACTCTGTTTTGAAAGTTCACAATTCTGCTCCTACTGCTTACTACATTGTTATTCTTTTTGCTAATTAAAAAAAGATTTAAAATAAAAATGTATTAATTAACACTAAAATATTTTGTAGTGTCGGTGTCACTGGATTGCTTTTGGAGGAGGGGCTCATGTTACTAAAGAAATCACTGACAGATCCACACTGCACTGTGATCATTGAAGGGTTTGTGTACTCGGTGTGCTTTAGACTTTTTATTGAATGACAAATAATGTATTTAACTACATACTACTTGTCATTTGTTCTTTTCTTTCTTTCTTAAGGTGGAAGTGCAGTAAACTCACTGAGCAGTGCAAAGAGGGGCACTGGAGTCACAGCTGTAATGAGAAAGTGAAGGTTCACTTTAAACCAAGCATTGTGAAAGAGCTGAAAGAGTGAGATAATTTTAGAGTCTTACATGTTTGTTTTTACATTAGTCATTCCATTTATCGGTACTATGTCTGTTATAGGCTGAACATCTCTGACTCTGACTCTCAGCCGCTCTCAGTGTGTCAGTCTTGTGTTCACATTGTTGACTCTGATCAGTGGGTTCAGGTGGAGCCGTCAGTCTGTACAGATGAAGGAGGGTCAGAGTTCAGGATCAGTACTCCGGCGGGTCGATTTGAGTGCAGCAGGACCAGAATCCGATGGGTCTGTGCTGTTGATCTCACTCTTCACTACCGTGCAGTGGATGGAGGTTTCGTCAGAGAAGAGCTGGAGAGGTTTCAGTGTGAGAGAATTGGTCCTGTGCTTGATGTGACAGTGATCTCAGGGAAACTGGAGGAGGCCCATCTGCCTCATTACGCCTGTTTAGCAGAGTCAGACCCCTCTCTCAGAGATGCTGTGAGACTCCTTAGCAAAAACAATGAAGGAATATCTTTACAATCTGTAGAGCTGAACCGTTATCATGCCAAAATAGTCCAACCATCTTTCTCTCTTATAACTCTAATTATAAACTGGTTCATAAAGTGGGAAGAACACTGTAATCTTCTTCTATACATGCGGTGTAAAGATCCTCTCTTTCTTCACATCTACTTTTTTCCAGTGAATGACACTTGTCTAAAAGAAAAAGTTGAGCAGAATGAAAAATCAAGTATTTTGATCAGCCATCCCAGACCTGACAGACCATTTCGGTTGAAAACTCCTCATCTGCTTGAGGTTCCTGGTGCAGCTGTCCATCCCATAGAGGGGATTTCATTTAGAACAGATATTGACCCAAATTTCTTCAAGGTCAGGAAACAATCGCATGGTGATGTACAAATAAATCTAATCAGAGAGGAGGACAAGAAGTCTGTGTGGACGGCCACAATATGGGAAGAAGAATTTGGCCAGTTAAATCCAATGTAAGTCCAAGACTAGCCGCAATTGAATTCTGATGCTGGTGATGGTAAATTAAAAACAAATAAGAAAATGATTAGCTCTATTACAAATGGTTAAAGATGTGAAGCACATTGCAAATAAACTAAACTGAACTAAATAGTTTGACCAGTCAGTTTAAGGAATATAATTGTGGATGCCCAATTCTTCAGCCAGCCATCATATATTATGAAATCATGTAATTTATATTTAAAAAGTTGTAACAATGCTGCTATTTAGCTATACAATGTAAGAAAGATATGAGAACTAAACTGAAATTATATTAATTGAAGCTACAGGTGTTGAACTTCATTTTAATGTATCACCCAGTTTATGGTTTAGGTATATTTCTTTTATAGTTTTCTTTTCAAAAATATAAACAATTGTACGCTATTTGTGGACACTGGATAAAACTTTGATAAAACATATCATACATTTACCAAACTCTACTGCCAGGTGAGTTTGCAACTTGGACTAACAAATTGTGGACTAACAAATAACCTTAATCAGTTGGAACTCGCCTCATTTATGTGGTTGATATGAGTAGATCTCAACAACTTCACACTACTTAAAATCTTAATAGATTTTTTTTGTATTTTATGTTTGTGGGTATAACAGGTTATGTGAGCGCACCCATGAAGAAGAGGAGCAGAAGCAATCCAAAGGTTCTGTCTGTACTTATAGTTATGGAAAAGTTTTTTTCTGCTGTGTTTTTATGTAAATTGACATTGTTCTCAGAAGCTGCATGCTCCTGTAGCATAGTAGAAAAATTAAGCAAAGGCTACTTCACTCTGTTCTGTTCAGGTGACTTGTATACACTAAAATTTAAGTTACTATGATATTACATTCAGGAAAAAAATGTACTTGAAAATTGCACAATTTACATGAGTAAAATTTTTATTTTATTTTTCTTTCCAGAGGCATTGTTTGTGGATAGGAACTATGCTGAGCTTGTTCAGAGGGTTACCTCAGTGAAGGCAATAGCAGATGAACTAAAAAATAAGGGAATGATCCATAATGAAACACTGTCACAATTTTTTAAAAACAATGAATCCAACCAAGACAAAATGAGAAGGTTGTTTGAAGCACTTAATTCTGGAGGAGCCAGAGTGAAAAATGCCTTTTATTATGCTTTGAAAAATCATGAATCGTATCTTTTCAAAGACCTGGGTAAGAGAACAGTTGGTATTAAATTAATTTTGTAAAACTTGAACCTACCTGTAATGGGTAACCATGTCTTGTGGTTGATGATAACAGGTGGTGACAACTGAAAACTAAAGCAGTCTGTATCTGAAGAATCAGCTACACGAGTGAGTGCACCATGTTATCAATTGCATATTATACACTGTTTTAGCATTTATCTTAAACACTTGCAGGACAATGTAACTGAAGACCAAAGCTAATTAATTTTTTTTTCCTTCTATTCTGTCCTTGATGCTCAGCATTCAGTTTTGTGTTTTCCTGTAGGGAAAACAGCTACATGAATACATTGTCTGTCTAGTTCAGAACACACTAATAAGTAAAAGGAGACTGGGGACGGTTATGACAAGGGGCAGATTTTTTACTTACAGTAGCATGTTCATTCTACACGAAAAGGGCTACAATAATGATATTGATAGTTTTCACATGATGTCACAAACTTATAGGAATGGCCACCTAATGGGCAAAAGAAAGCTTTACTCCACTGACCACCAGTTATTTTTACGCAGATTACATCAAATAATAATGTAGTAAAATGCAAATATTAAAAGGTGAAATTGAGTAAACACCGGATTATGTATATTTTGTATGTATAGGCAAGAAGATGAACCCAGAAAATAAACACAGTGTGCAAAGTTTCACATTAAATGGCTTTCCAGCCTTATCTGCTTGCCTATGTAAACTATACATCATTAATATGGTCATTAATCATTAATACAACCCTTTTAATAGTCAGGTATATCAGGTATATATTTTTAATGTAAGTAAATAGCTGTTTAAAAAAACTGTCTTAGTCTGATGTGAACAAATTTTTCTTCACTCTTACCCTCTCTGTCACTCACATATAAGTGTGACAGTTGTGCTGAAGCAGACTCAGGCTCAGTCATATTCAGATCCATCTGCAGCTTTATTAGAAACGTGGTCGTACAGGCAGTGGTCAAAACACAAGAGCAGGGGCAACGGAGGCAAGACAAAGGCAGTGCGAAAAAAACAAGCAAACACAAGCAGAGAGTCGAGAGAAACAAAGTTGTCAACAGGTGATCCAAAAGTATTCAAGAAAATGCTCAGAGTGTTTGCCGGGGCTAAACAAAACTTTGCGACTTCCTGGTTCGTAGCGTCGCTTTAAATAGGCCAGATAAACAGCAACCCCCGGCGCGGAAGTGACAGGGGGTTGCACGGAACTTAACACACACACAGTCTACTTAGAGTAGTCTTAAAAGTTATTAACCAATTTCCTTTTTTTTTTCAAGAATGAAGACCCCCAAACAAGACAAAGAAACAGATATAAGACGGGATGCAAGATGCAGCCACCTGAAGATGAAAGAATATTTATTTTGTTGCCTTTAAAATGATATTTAGTCATCAGACTGCTGAAATACTTTTTTGCCTCATAAGAAAACTGAAAAGGGTGAATGACAAATTTTCTGTACAGGTTTTATTTCTATACAGTTGACAATGATACCGTATCAACCACTTTGATATTTTAGGTACCTTTATAGTTTAGCTCCTTTTTTCCTCCTAAAGTCATATCTGAAAAGTTATAATACGACTAAAAGAGGACCATGTGAGAATGTTCTGTTAACGTCCCAAATGTCCTCTTTGTAACATTCTCAAATGGTGCTCATGGTCCTCTAAAGTCATATAATTATTACTGAGCAGCAGCAAATTCATAACCAAAAGAGGACATTTTAAGGCACTCAGGGATTAGGCTGGACGCCGAGCTCTGTCCAACCCTTGCCGCCTAGGGGTTAAAATCCCTAGGGCTTGGAGTCCGCCGAGCTCCCAGCCCTCTCCCCGGACAGCACGCTAAACATGCTTATTATATTAGATTATTACGCTGGCAAAGACAAAAATTCGTCATTTACTCACTCATAAGTGGTTTCAAACCTGTGTGAGCTGCTTTCTTCTGCTGAACACAAAACAAGATATGAAGAATAAAATTGTTACATGTTTGGAATAACTTGAGGATGTCTAAATGATAGTTCAAAATGTTCTCTTTACAAAACTATCTCTTTAACATTAAACTGTGGTCTTAGTGTACTTCCTTTTTTCTCTTCTCTATTTTGTCATATTTCAATGCTCCATACTCTAGCATGAAGACAAACATTTCTCTACATGTAAAAGAAATAATCCATAATGCAATAGTTTTATTTTAGATTTAGTTACTGGATGAGAAAAATTATGTCAGATAATGGTAAGTCAAATCAAACGATGTACTTGTAACATCGTGTTCCTGTCCTTTCTTGTTCACCCCCGCTGTCCGTGTCTTTTTGGTTTCTCCCTACTCAGTTTGATTGTCTCACCTGTTGTTTTTGCACCTGCCTTCACTTTTGTCCTATTTGTAACCCTTTATATACCAATGTCTTTTCGTTTGTATTTAGGTCTTGTTAATGTAATGGAATGTCGACGTGTTGTATGTTCGCCCCGTGTTACCTTTTGCTGCCCCGACAGCATTCTTGTTTTGTTAGCTTTAGAGTGTTAGATTAATAAACCTTTTGCATTGATTTATTAGCTCGTGTCTCCTGCTCTTGTGACTCACGGGAGGATCAGCAGCACACCTCACACGTTACAGAACAACGCGCAAACGTGCACATCCTTGCAGATCCCCGTGCGTTTCGGCCAGCGGGGTCTGCCTTCAACAGCTGTTTTTCGCGCCGACCGGCGAGATGCAGTAATATCACCATGGCGTGGAATGCCAGGTGGGACTCCCGAGTTCCCGAGCGCGCCACCCCCGATCACCTCGTGGGAGGAGGCACAAAGAGTTTAGGGTATCTTTGAGCTGGCGATTCGTTTGGCAAAAGAGGGGACCGATGCTGCCATGGCTGCTCTGCAGCAACTTGAGCCTGCAATGCTGCCACCATTACTGCCACCGTCACCCACGCTGCGAGAGCGCCCTCCTTTGTCTCCGGCACTGCAAGAGCGCTCTCCTGAGTGTCCTGCGCTGCAGGGGCGTCCTCTAGAGCCTGCCACGCTGCTGTTGCCGTCGCCAGAGCCGGCCCAGCTACCGCTGCCATTATCTGTTCCTGAGTCTGCCATGCCAAGGCCAGAATCCCCTGAACCTGTGGCGGAGGACCAGCTGTCATGGCCTGAACCACCTGAGCCCGTGACGGAGGACCTGCTGCGATGGCCCGATCCTCCAGAGCCCGTGGCGGAGGATCTGCTGCATGGCCCGACCCTCCAGAGCCCGTGGCGGAAGACCAGCTGCCATGGCCTCAACCACCTGAGCCGTGGCAGAGGACCTGCTGCGATGGCCTGACCCTCCAGAGCCCGTGTTGGAGGACCTGCTGCCAGAGCGCCCCCTTGAGTTTGCCGCGCTGCCTGAGCGCCCTCTAGAGTCTGTCGCGCTGCCTGAGCACCCTCTAAAGTCTGTCGCGCTGCCTGAGCGCACTCTAGAGTCTGCAGCTCTGCCTGCCCCCCGGACAGCACGCCAAATACGCTTATATTATTATCGATTGAGGAAGCGTGAACTCGTGAATTGTCATTAATGTTGCCATGAGGGACAGTTGAAATATTATAGGAGACATTTACTAGTCTTGGTTTTAAATTAACATTAATTTGTGTCAAACCTACCGGATGAAGTGTAAAGTTAACGTAATGCAATTGGTCAAATCAGTGTTGTTTTGAGCAAATCAGTTGCATTACCGTTGAAAAACAAGTGTTCTAGCGGGAAAATGTTGCCTATAAATAGTATTGCGCACGTTCTTATTAAATTCACATTGTGATGGAGGATCAAGTTGATGTGATTGGGGTGCTAATAACTAATAGAACTAAAAGTAATAGGGTCGGAACCAAAGTCTACAGAACTGCGTTATCTGGAATCTGCTGAAGCGGTGGACTTCTACATTCTGACTGGTTGCCGCCGAACCACGTCATAGCTCATTACCATAAAGTTGACTTGATTTCAACTCTCCTCGACGCTCTCGCCGTCCAAGACGCGCCTCGCCGCTGGCCCACATTGAAAATGAATGAAATTTTAAGTCCAGAAATGCCGTTACATTTCTAAACCTTTTTTTTTTTAAGAATATTCATGTATTAGTGCATTGAAGAACAAGTAATCATTGTTCAAATTATGATTTCTACGATAAGTTCTACTTTCTACTGCAATCATATATTCTTACTGAATTTATCATGAAAGAAAGCACTAAACATTCATTTTGAGAGTTAATCTTGGACAGCCAAAGCACACTTAGATTTTGGAAAGACTGCCAAATAGTGCACAATGAAGTGAATAAGGCCAATTTCAAATGTCTGGTGTAATGCTTTAAAAAAGAGATGCATACATTAAATTGAGATAAAACGGTTGCAGGGCAGAAGAGAATGGAATTAGCTAAAGATCACACAGATATAGACATAAATGTGTCTATGAGTCCACTAGGCTAATGTTCTTACACAGAAGATTTTTAATGTGATGTTTACAGGACCCATAATATTCTCTCCCTCTCTTCTCTTTTCAAGGAAATCCCAGACACCCTTGCAGAAGACAATACTCTGCTGATGACTAATGATGAGGAGTGCACTGCAGGTCCTGTTCAGATAGAGGCCCCAGTGGATTCAGGTCAAACTAAAGAGCAAAACCAACTACTACTTCTGGCACTTAAGCTCAAACACAGTTTGACCAATGACTGTCTTGAAGATATTATGAAAATCCTTAATGTTGTTGGTGGCAGTGATTCAGCATGCAGGACAAAATATTCATTTTACAAAGCCTTCGATGATACAAAAGACATCATGAAAATCTGTTATGTGTGTGAACAGTGTAGTAATATGATGTCAGCTGAGCTGGACCAAGTTCATTGTGTTCAATGCAACATCACCTATGACAAAGCAAGTAGGTTTACCAATAACTTTTTCATATACCTCTCCTTGGAAGATCAAATAAAAAATCTCTTGAGAATACCAGGAATTACAGATGAATTAATAGAAAGGCAAACAGAAACATCTACTTCTCTCAGTGACATTCGTGATGGTTTTTTGTATCAGAAGGCTTTAAGTGGTTCAGAAACGGCCCTTCAAACCCTTACCTTAACATTTAGCTGTGATGGTGTGCCAGTTTTTAAAAAGTCCCCGTGCAGTATTTGGCCCCTTTTATGCACCATTAATGAATTGCCATTGAAAACGAGACAGGATAATGTACTCCTTTGTGGACTATGGTTCGGGGAAAAAAAGCCTCACATGAGAACGTTCTTAAAACCTTTTGTTGACGAATGTGTGGACCTACAGGACAGTGGTTTCACATGGGAAAATGACAAAGGAGTTTCTGTCAACACAAAAGTAATCCCTCTTGTTCTAATGAGTGACTCAGTTGCCAGACCTCTGATACAGAATTTTAAACAGTTTAACGGTGAACATGGATGCTCCTACTGCCTTCATGAAGGAAAGGTAGTTGAAAAAGGCAGAGGATCCACGCGTGTATATCCTTTTCAGAAAGACATTCCGCTCCGCAATCAGGAACAAACTAATGAATTTGTAGAAGCTGCACTAGAGTCTGGTAAAGCTGTTATGGGTGTTAAAGGACCAAGTATGTTGTGTCGACTTCCCAGTTTTGATGTTATCGAAGGGTCCGTCCCAGACTATATGCATTCAGTACTTCTGGGTGTTGCGAGAACTGTAACAGGCCTGTGGTTAAACAGTGAAAACCATGAAAAGCACTGGTATATAGGTAGGTCTACAAAACTGTTAGACGAGATGCTTTTACAGATAAAACCGCCATGTAATGTACCTCGTGTGCCAAGGTCCATCACATTGAGGAAATTTTGGAAAGCCCACGAGTGGTATATGTGGCTCTTTTTTTATAGCTTACCTGTACTAAAAGGTGTCTTGCCAGAACCACTCCTGAATCACTGGTCTAAACTAGTCAAGGGAGTATCCCTTCTGTTGGGTGAAAATATAACCAGAGAGCAGATTACTGAGTCTGAGGCACTTCTTACAGATTTTGTGAAAGACATGGAGGTATTCTATGGGGAAGCCAATATGTCTTATAATGTCCATCTTTGCCTCCATTTACCAAGAAGTGTAGTTAACTGGGGGCCTTTGTGGGCTCATTCCGCCTTTGTGTTTGAGTCTTACAATGCTAAACTACTAGACATGATCAAAAGCACTCAAGGGGTTGCACTACAGATTGTAAAAACGTTCTGGCTACAGAAGGCCTTGCCATTTTATGGCCAGACTTTACTGAAAGATGCCTCAAGTGAATGCAAGGAGATATTTGAATCTCTAACAAGACCTAAACAGTTGAAACATGTAACTCGCACACATGGTATCACTGCACTTGATCGTCCTAAAGTGCGATTAATTAGGAGTGATGACTATATGGCACTGAGTCGTTATGGGGTACAAAGAAGCAGAGTAAAGTACTTTCAACGAATCATTACAAATGGTGAAGTATTTCACTCAGAAGATTACAGTCGTGTAATCAAACGTAATTCATTCACTGTTATGTTGAATGATGGTGATAAAAATTTCTTTAACATTAAGAGATTTGTAATCTGTCAAAATGAAAGTGGAGAGATGTGTTATGCCATTGGAAAATTCTATGAACGATCAAAGCATAGTCTCTGTGCCTCAAATCCAAGTTATTTTGAACCAGTATCAAAACGTCTTGGACATCTTACAGGTATTCTTGCTACAGAGATCAAATGCAAATGTCTGATCATTCACACTGAAAAACTCAAAGTTGATTACATTTTTAGAAGATTTAATGGATGTGAATTTCTTAAATGAGGTTAAACAAGAGAAAACATGATTTTCTTCAGTGCTGTTGTTTTTTTTCTGAAGTGATTTTAAAGCAGTTCATAAAAAAAATGTACATTCATACTGTAATTAAACATGAAATGGCAAAACTTCAGATATATGCTAAATTAAGTTATTCAGTACTACAGTCGTGGCCAAAGGTTTTGAGAATGACACAAATACTAGTTTTTACAAAGTTTGCTGCTGAACTGCTTTTAGATCTTTGTTTCAGTTGTTTCTGTGTTCTACTGAAATATAATTACAAGCACTTCATACGTTTCAAAGGCTTTTATCAACAATTACATGACATTTATGCAAAGAGTCATTATTTGCAGTATTGGTCCTTCTTTTTCAGGACCTCTGCAATTCGACTGGGCATGCTCTCAATCAACTTTTGGGCCAAATCCTGACTGAAAGCAACCCATTCTTTCATAACCACTTCTTGGAGTTTGTCAGAATTAGTGGGTTTTTGTTTGTCCACCCACCTTTTGTGGATACTCAAATACTGAGTCTTTGCATAAATGTCATGTAATTGTCGATAAAAGCCTTTGAAACGTATGGTTTCATACGTCAGGTGACCAATGGCAGTGATGGTAAAGATGTGCATAATGTGCAAGAGCAGTTTTCATTCGTATATAAATAAAACATGGTGTTGAGGACACAAAGGTACATTTAAATTGAATGCACTTTCATAAAGGCACAGCTTATTGCTGTATCACGAAAAACTAGCTGACATTTTGTCTCCTGGGCAAAATCTGAAGTTGTGAATAAATGTTTTTATGGATCATTACCATTCTCTTCCTCTTCCTCCACTCCTTCACATAAGTCTCTCTCTCCTTGTAAACCTGAGGGGCAAGAAATACATTTGTCAGCAACATAAACAAGCATAATATACTGTTGACTGCCCCAGGATAGCCACATTATCTGTATAAACTTCCCCTAATGAATCAAACATATTTCAGGGATGCTGGAAGGCTTTAGATTAATATTTTTGAATTACTTCCAAAAAAGCAGTTTAACGTGCAGGGCTCAACCATAAGAATGGCCCTGGGCCAGTGTGGGAGAGATTCAGATCAGCGGATAGACTTTGCACTTACTCAGTTGCATTTGTGTTCATTAATCATGGACAGAGCTGGTAAACGGAAACACTTGGTTTTCTGTCATGCATTGCATATTCCTGTTATGATTTCAGCTCATTTAAATAGGTTACCAATGCCATTTCATCAAAATAGTGAGATTGGGAGAAATGTTTTACACAATGTTTGCAGCAAAATAGTTTCATGGACTTGAACTATAGCGGTATAGCTCCAAATAGTAATGCAGGTTTTTATTTTGCTCAAACATTTGATTAAAAATGCAGTAATGACATCCTGTTACACATTTAAGTAACTTTTTGATGTGAATATATTTAGAAATATTTTAATTTCCTGTTATGAGAAGCTGAATATTTCAGCAAAATTACTCCAGTCAGTGTCATATGATCATTCAGAATTAGAATATGCTGCTTAAAAATATTTTTTTAGAAATAATTGGCTGCCTTATATTAATTGGAAACTATGCAAATTTTTGATGAATATAGGCGTGGTTTCTCGGATAAGGACTAGATTAAGCCAGGACTAGGCCTTTGTAAAATGAGGACATTTAAGTAGTTTTGCATTTTTGAAATGGAAATCTTTAGTAACATTATTTTGTAACATTACTGTAATGCATGCACACAACCTTGCAAACATGCACCCCAATACTGTTCAAAGATTTGGGTCAATAAAATATTTTTCTATCATAAATTGTAAATCTATATTTACTGACATGCATTGCCAAAAAATGAATGCTATAATTTTTTTGGTGGGTCTGAGGTAAATATGCAAGCAGGAAGTAAAAACATGGACGACTAGTCTGGCCTGGCAAGCGGATAAAATCTTAACTGTTGATCCCAGAATAGATCCTGCATTGTGAATATGACAAATGGTGCCAAGGCCAAAAGATCCCCAGATATTAAAGAACACAGTGATATCTAACCTTCTGCTTCTCCTCAGGGGTCACATGGTTTGTAGTCGACTTGATTTTATCTAGCCTCTCTCTGTACCCAGAGCACTCTGCCTGCAGCTCCTGGATCTGTGTTTTCATCTCTGCTGTGGTTAATGAGCTGTTCAGCTCCTTCAGTTCTGAGGGGGAAAATATGAACTTTCTCAAACACACACAGCCTGTGCATTGTGCACAAGTTCAAAGCGCACCTCTTTACCCAGCAACACACCTGTATCCAGCAGCCTGCAGCTCTGTGAGATGCTCTGTACTTCAGCACTGAGTTCTGCAACACGGACATCCATCTTCTTAAGTTCAGCATCACTCACATCCGCAAACTGAGACTGAAGGGTTGGAAAGGACATCTGTCAGGCTAAATACCCAGCACCAGTTCTCTTCACATTAATAGCAAACCGTCTCCATCCCAATCAGACCAACCTGATCTGCAAAGTAGATCTTCTGCTTTCCATAGACTTTCTCTTTAATCTTTCCCTCCTGGGCCAGCTGATCCATTGCTTTGACCACAGCCTGAGAAAAATAAAGGCGTTAATGTCACAAAATCATATAACATACTACACTGTATAACGTTATAAATGGTAATATCAAAGATCACATTTAACACGACGGTTGTGCACACCACAAAAAGCTCTTCTGATATCACAGTTTTAGCTAAACTACTAAACTATAATATCAAAGCAGAATTTTTAAATATGAAATTTAATTAACGTTAATTTTGCTTTTTACCGTTTTACCCAGACCACACTGCTTCTGTAGGTTTGTAAAGACATCCTGAGCACTGTAGGGTCTGTTTTTCTCATTGAGGTAAGCGAGGATCTGTGCGACCCCTGTGTGGGAGAAACAAATGGAAATCTGATTAAGTTACAGTGTTGTGCTATAACGTTACCATGTGCGAAATCACAAGTAAATGAAGGCATAAAATGTTCAGAGGTGTAAGTAAAACAAGCATCGAGTACCTGTACTGTCTTTTTTGCTCATTGTTTAGATCAGACACCGAGCTGCACTTTTTTTGTTGTTTACCTCAGTCAGCTTTCGCGCGCCGAGTTGAATTGTGGGACTACCGGTGACGACGTCATCTCGAAAACGACATCTTGAAGGTGTGTTTTAAAAAAGTGCGTTTATGTTTTTTAAAAGAATTGGATATATTTTATATACGTTAATGTAAATTTTCATGTCAAAAGCCACTGTTTTATGTATTGGTTGGTGAAAATACAGCATTTATAAGCTGTTTATCTTTTTCCTTCAAACCCCTGTCAAGTAATTTAGCCTATTTGTTTTGTTATTATAATTTTCATTTGAATTTCTGTTTATCATTTATTTATTATTATTTTGTATATTTGTTTTTTGACTGTTTTTTTATTGACAATTCATAATAAAAACAAATCCTGGCAATATGTGTTCTGGTTCTGAATATGTGTGTATAAACATTGTTAATGTAATGTAAACATTAATTTAAAAAAAATGCTCTTAACTAATGTATTCTTCTATTTTTTTGTTTTTGTTTAACGAAATAGTATATTATGATATTGGTAAACATTTAATGTATGCTTTTTTTTCACATGATCCATGCTGTTTATAACATTTCTAAATTGATTAACTTGCCAAATTTAAGGCAAAATGTTTATTCGAAATTGTGTAGATTTGTGAAATATTATTTTTAAGTAGTATATCTAGTTATGATTAGCCATTTTCACTCTTTATTTATTTAGTATAGCCTTCCGCAACAGATTGTTAATTTTAGTAAAATCTGTTATTTCTGTGTTAATAAGTTCTTGTAAATTTAGATTAGAGAAATTGTATTTGGTCAATAGGTCACAACATAAAATTAAATGTATCCAATAGGCCCAACTAATGGAAGAAAAATCACACTTTTTACTTAAAGAATATATTCATTCATCTCTTTATTGTCTTGCACATCAAAAGTTATCAAAAACCAATTACAGAGAATGGAAGAAGGAAATAGTTCTGTATAGAAATAAAAATGACTGCAGAATCCAGCGACAGAAAGACTCCTTTAAATACTCACAAAGAAAAGATGAGTGATTCTGTATTTTGCATTTTTGCCTTTACATGGTAAGACAGCATGTTATAATCATTAACATCAATAGATGACGCCGGGCATAAATTTCTTCCACTATATAAACCACCACTTCTTTGTCCAATTTGAATTGCTGGTGATTTTTGTTGAAATTGACCACAAGGTGAATGGCTAAAATGAACAGAGAATTTTTGAAATGAATAGTAATCACACTGACAAACATGTCATGCTTTTTTCAAAATAAGTACTGATAATTTATCAAACTAATTGAATCAATATTCATAAAACGGTGTGTCCATATAAATAGTTAAGTATTATTTATAATAATATTAACTATAAACATGAAAGTAAAAAGGGGGAAAATAAAAGGACCTATGGACCTACTATGCATTACACTTCAATGTCCCATATAACTCAAAATAAAAATAAAATAAACAATAAATCAAACCTTTTTTAACACAGCAATCCAAAAAATATCATCAGCAATTCAGCAATAAGGGCTCACAACCAAACAAAAACAAAACAGAAAAAAGAAAAGAGGTTGAATCAAAATCAACAGCAAAACGGCAAAATATGAAAAACTCCCATAAACAGTACTGCTCTTTTAACCTAACTCAAGTTGGCTGGATAAAGTAAGACTTGGGTTTGAAATGTAATAAACAAACTGGAATAGCGGGAAGTGACAGACTGTGAACACACATGAGAGAGATAAGATGCTTCCTTATAATTCCTCAACGCTCCATTACCTTAAATTAACATGAAAAAACCAATGTATGCTTGGGAAATAGAAAACACTCCACTGGTCTCTGGCAACAGAATGCATTTTTTTATCGCTACAGCAGTTTTCCAGTACGTTTCCTACTTTCCAGAGTACACAATAATGAAAGCTTAAAGTCAGCAATGATGGGTCTCATTAGCATTAATAGAGTCAGAAACAGACAGTTTGCTTGGGAAAAGTGCAGTGAAACAAAAAAGGCTCAGCATCTACTAAAGAAACGGCAAATAAAACAGCAAATTCAGATGATATAATTCCACCAGCTTCATTATACCTTATATATAAGAAAGGTGTTTTCTCACATCCTTTGTGCTTTAGTACTGCACTGAATGTTAGACTTCGCTGTATATCCCATAACAGACCAGACCACATGAGATGAGAGGATGCAGAGATCTACAGTTTTCCTGCTGCTACCTGTATAAAAGTTCCTGCATAAAGTCAGAACGGTTAAAGGTGTGTTTGAAGAGAGGAGGCTGTGTACAAATGGGTGGCAGTTACAGCCGAACGTCCTGTTTGAGGTAAGAGTCATTACAAACAAAATCAATGTACTGCCATGTTATCCAGAGGAACAGCATTGAGCTGAGCTGTTAAACAAGTTTGTATTGTTTGATTTTATTTTTAATTTGACTGACGGACAAACAAAGAGCAGCGGTCTGAAAGACAATAAACTGCAATTTTCCCTATTATTATTATTTTTTTTTTTATATATATATAACAAAGGTCTTTAAAAATGAGAAAGAACTACGATTATTTATAAACTATTTATTATTATTTATATGTGGTTTTCCAGTAATGCAAAAAAAATTTTTTTTTTAATAAATTTTTTTAAATCTTTAAATCTATTGAAATTTTCATTGCAATCAGATACGCAAATGGAGGGGAAAAAAGGTGCAAACAAGGTGAATAAATGTTATTTAGGACATTTTCCCCAGTCGTTTCAATGACAAAAAGCATCCCAATTTACCTGAATCCACCCCTATGTGGCAAAATGAGATAACCTGACTGCTGTTTATCACTCAGTGAACTTTTCTCAGACTCTTAAAGTGATAGGCCACCCAAAAATTGTCATAATTTACTCCAAACCCCTTAAAACTTGTTTTCTTCTGAGGAACATTGGTAACCGAACAGTTTTTGTTGCCGTTGACTTCCATGGTATGGATAAAAAAACACTGCAACATTTCTCAAAATATCTCTGTTCTATAGAAGAATGTCAGAAATGGCATTTGTGTAAGATTTTGATTTTTAGTTGAACTACCACTTTAAAAAAACGAGTTGAGGCTGTGGCCTTAATATGTCACTGCTACTTCATCAGACTCTGCTCAGCATTGTCTTGGTTGTAGATTTCACAGTCTTTCTTACAGGTGACTTCTTATCTGTCTACATTAAGGGTCTTGACTCTGCACTGATGATGGAATGTCCGATTTGGTCCCATGTGTTATTATTGAAGACAAACAATACAGCGTTTGATGCGAAAGACCTATAAGACTTGGATAAAGTAAAAAGATCTGGTGTTTGTTTTGCTGGTTTCTAAGAAGTTAAAGAGATTTTGGGTCTTTTTAAATGTTTCCATGATTGTTGTCCTATTGCTTAGCCTACAGAGTAAATCGGAGTCTTTCACACACTCACACGAATGAGAGAGGACACGGAAGCTCACGGAGCATAAACAGAGAAGAGTCAGACTACAAACAAGATTACTTCACAGTGATATCAACTGCAGCCAGCGGAGGAGATCTGGCAAGTGAATCTATTACATTAACAGTGCAAAACAAACACTCTCTCTCCGTCAGATAAAATCGAAAACATCTCAGTAGACATTCAAACCAACACTGCAAACTTCTACTCGGATCAAGGTGCGAGGGACACGAGGAGCAGATAGACGGAGGGCGTATCTGTAAGATGGGCTCACTGTGGCTTCCCCAGCAAGTTGGACAGGAAACTGGATCCTGACTGGGTTCTGTTTTGGCCCCCCTGCCCCCCTCCAAAGGGATCCAACTGGTTTAGCTCGGACTGATCTAACATCTCAAAGTCTTCGCCATCGTAGTCCTGGTCTGTGTCTAACTCCGAGCTCGACTGCTTCCTGTATCCCCTTGGAGCGGCTCCTGCCCGGGGGCCGCTCTCTCTTCGAGGCCCTTGTGGTGGCCGGGGCTGCAAGGCTCCTGCGATGGCTGCCTGGATCATGTTGCTGGCGATGACCCCTGCCAGGTTATTAGTGAGGTCGGAGGTAGTATTTAGAGAGCCGAAGGAGATCTCGGGTTCAAGGTCTTCCTGATCAGAATCCATCTGGGTGTCCAAGTCCAGCAGGGCGGAGGTAGAGCCGCGAGGGCCGGAGAGCGCAGCCGAGTTGAGACTGGGCAGCCCGATGCTGGCATCATCATCATCCTCCATCAGGGTGGCATCTGGGTTGATGGAGGGGAAATCTGGAAGCCCACAGGCAAACGATTCTTCTGGATCGCTGTGTCTGTCTAGATCTATTAAGTGAATAAATGCAGATAGAAAACAATATTTTATTTTTAGATTTATCAATTTATTACAAAACATGAATTGTGTGAAATTGTTAGAACGTAAAATTCTTTTTATTTTAATATTTTAAATTATTTTAATATATCATTTATTCCTTTGATGTAAAGCTGAAATGTCAGTATTGATTACTCCAGTCTTCAATGTCACATGATCCATTTCTCATTAATATCAATGTTGAAAACGGCTCTGCTTAAAATTCTGTTAAGAATAAAAAGTTCAAAAGAACAGCGTTACCTGAAATAGAAAACTTTAGTAACACTTTAAATATCTTCACTGTCACTTTAGATCAATTTAATCCGTCCTGGCTAAATAAAAATATTAATTTCTTCTTTTTTTAAATCCTACCAACCACAAACCATGAAAACACTATTGTCTCAAAAACACAATTCGTGCATACAGTAATTTCCTCTCGGAATTGATTTTGACAGTTAGTTATGTTTAATTATGTTTTTCAACTTACAGATACACAAACAAAATAACCTTGAAAAATATATAAATAAAAACAATGATTTAGATTAGATCTGTACACTCGCTGTGTTCTATGAGTGAGGAAATATTTGATTACTCTTTACTTGATCGTTGCACCTCATGAGTCATCAAGCTGAAGATATTTTTTTTAATGTTATAAAGATTTTTCAATACCATATGAAACCAACATGAATGCAAATGCACATTTCTAAGAATTTGTGTTTTAAACCAGATTTTGTTCCTTTTCCTTTACTGTAAAGACGTCAAGGTGTCTTACCCTCCGAGCCCTCTGTGAGGGGTGTTTGACCCCTGGAGAGGTTAAAGGTGCCGTTATCCATGTAAGACACCTCAGCATCCGAGTGCTCAGAGTCGGTCAGTGCCAGTTCCTTAGCAACTGCTGCTTCATCAAACTACAGGTGCAGAATATTTAGTGTATTAGAAAAAACCCAATCCTCTTTTAATTAGCTTTTTACCATCATGAGCCTCTACAGATCCCCTAAACTCATGATCATCCAGCTACTTTAAATAACCAAGTTTCTGTGTTTACCGTTGGGCAGAAAGCCGCCAGTTCCTCTTCGCTGTCACTTGCATCATCTGAGGTCCCGCTTCTGATGGGCTTACGAAGAACTGTAACACATAAGAGTTAATATTACTTTGGTTTATCAAAATGCCTGCAAACTGTAATATACAGTATAAGACCGATAACAGATAGCTACAGTCATCAATTGGTCATGTTTAAAAATGCTTCCTGTAATATGTAACTGTCAAATACAATTGAGAAACCGTGTCTGTCAAAGTAATTTAAAGTTTCTGTACATCATTCAGTATAACCTTATATGTTGATGTTATTCTTCAAAACATCCATCAACAAACATCTAGAAAGTTTTTTTGCACAGATTTGAATAATAAAAGCTAAAATATGAAGAGACAAGGAGACACAGTGGTTTGGAGCTAAAATGGCAAGACATTTCACAGACAAATTGTACATGTAACTTCGATGGGAAAACTGCTTAGCTGTGCATCACTACATTATTAACAATACACAATGGACCTTTATGCCCACAAATATTTCAACTGTAAAACAGATATAGTACTTAAAATACAACTCTAAAAAGGCTAAATTTATCTTCAGCATAACGTGCTCTCCTGGTTTATGGAACTCACACTGTACAGATGTGCAGTGTACTTACACTGGTTGTCTATAGGCTTTAACATCATGTATCCTTTGGCGCTGAAGTCCAGCCACTGCAGGGCTGGCTCCAGCTTCACACATGCACGCTGCCACAGTCGATAATACAGAGCCAGTGGGCACAGCAACACACCCAGCACTGAGGGAGAGAGAAAGAGGAAGTAAATATTTAGCAGTTGTTAAGGCGCTGGAGAGGATGAGTAAGTCCTGAAGGATTTCTGCAACTCACAAGCCATGTATGACAGCACCAGTCCAGGGATGTAGCGCCCCAGCATGGCCACTGAAGTGAACAGGCCACAAACCAGCATACAAAACTAGAAAACAATGGAGTTTCATGATTTAAAACAAAACTTTGTATATCATATCAACAACATAGAAATTAAACCTCATAAAGCAGTCATAAAAGCCATAATGATGATGAAAGGCCTTCTATGACACGAATGCAAAACAAATGCATTGTGTTTGGCCACTTTACATATTGCTTGGAAAGTCTCTTCCTGTCTAAGTGAGCAGTCTTAACAAAAAAATCAATTCTGCAAACTGGACCAAAACTATGTTCTGCAGGTCAAAAGTCTGGTTAATAGTGTTTCTGCTTTGGAAGTAATCTCACCTTCCCTGGATTTTTCCGTTTAAACTGCACAATAACTGTTGCACAGGAGGAGCCCGTAACCCAAACTTCAGCAAGGTGGTGGCATAATTCAGGCACACTTAAAGTCCCAGGCTGCACGAGACCCCAGCTGAGAGCCAATCAGAGAAGGGCAGAGAGAATTAACAATTAAATTCAACAACTCTCAAGTCTCACACCACTGGAAAAACCTGAAGAAAATTAAACAAATAGACATTACCTTTCATTCTCACTCTCTTCTTGCCTTTTAACTGTAAAAGAACAAAAACAAAAAATGTCAGGTACATGTGCGAGTATTAAAAGACTTTTTTCACCCTTTACCTTTTTAGGAATGGTTTACCTGAAAATGACAATAACTCACCCTCACGTCGTTTCAAACCTATAAGACCTTCGTTCATCCTCAGAACACAAATTAAGATATTTATGATGCATTACAAAAGCTCTCTGACCCTCCCATAGACAGCAAGGGTCCTTACACAATCAATAATTAAAATAGTCCATGTGACATCAGCTGTTCAACTGTAGTTTTAAGAAGCTACAAGAAAACTTTTTGTATGCAAAGAAAAACAACAACTTTATTCAACAATTCATCTCCCCTGTATCACCCTGTAGCACCATTTTGGAGTGCATCGCATACTTAAACACTGTATGCAACATACAGTATGTGTGCAGATATGTTCAGATCAATGCAGACAGCCCTGCGAATGCATCTTGATTTGTGTTGAAGAGGTACGCAGGTCTCATGGGTTTAGAACAAGAGGGTAAGTAATTATTGATAGAATTTTCATTTTTGGGTAAACTATCACTTCAGTTATATTTTCACTTCCATCAGAAATATTAATATTTTGACGGGTTTTATGAAAGATTGACTCTTAAATTAGTATCTGGTTTTAATTCTATTAAAGACCTCCCTGAAGGTAGATCAAATTCTAATAAGCCAGTGTAACAGCTGCATGCGAAATATTGATTCAGGTCGATACTGTTCTCCTCCTGGAAATGCACTAGTAGGAACTGTCAATTTCATCACTTGCTAGGAGCTAAATCAATGAGAACGGAGAAAATGAACATTGAGTGGGTCACAGCACAGGGAACAACGAGATTTTGATTACAGCCAATGTGATTCATTTAAAAATGACATAGAGACTGAAGAAAGATGAGCTGTTATAGGTAGTTATAGACAGGCAACAGAGGATGATCAGTTGTACCTCTGATCTTAGGCCAGATCTTATTCCTCCAAGTGTCGACACAAACAGTCAGGGCCAGACCTGATGCCAGCAGAAAGAGCAACCTCAAAGAGCTCAGAGCAAAAAACCTGAGAAGAGATCAGGAAGAATACAGTCCGTTATTTACAGTATACTCTTTTTTTTATGTTTTTATTATTAAATAATAAGGTAAATAAATAATGTGTGCTTTATATTGCAACAACAGCACTGTTCTGCTGCACTGAACAAAACCTTGTGCTGGCATCTGTCACACATTTATCATGCTAAATGTACTGTATGAGGAAACCTTTGTTACTCAGGTGTTTCCGGCCCCAGTTTCTTCCTGTGCAAATCTCAGAGACAGCATGTGCTGCACAAGCAGTGGTGGTGATTTCCGACAGTTTCGCAGCATGGCTAATTACTGCTGTGTGCTACAGTACTTGACCAAAAGGTGAGCTGCCACTGAGACCAGGCTGAATTCTACTGATCTCTCAGCGTTGAACCAGACACCAAATGCTGCTTGATGACTGGATCAAACTAAATTCACACTTGACCTGTCAAAACCACTAGAACCCAATTTAAGTGGAGGGTTGAAATGTTCTGAGATGGTAGCGATACTTTATTTCACGACCGGCCTAGGCTATTGTTTAAAAAAAAATTATAAATGAACGTCTTTACTAGAACAGAAATGCCACAGGCGATTCCCCTGCTGTTCACTGAGGCAAATAAAAGGAGATAATAAGATCAGGGAGAATATTTCTCTGATGGAGAGGGTGACTGCACTAAATGAATAAAGACTGCATGCCTGAACAGTACAGAAAAAGAGAGTGAGCCATCCCAACCTACAACAGTTCTTGCACATCTTTCCCTCCTGAAGAATTTCTTGTGAGACTTATTAAGCATTATTTATAGCAAGCATGAAATCCTAATTTTACTTCTTTAAATGTGACATGTTTTTAAGAAAGGAGGCAAAGTAGTCAGGAGCCTTAATGCAAATTTCCATAACAAATTCTTACATTTTAATTTTAGAGCAGGGTGTCCAACCCTGCTCCTGGCGATCGGCTGTCCTTAAAGGCATGTGTGTTTGTTTAGAGTTGGTTGCTAAACTTTACAGGGTTGGGCACCCCTGTTTTAGAGGAAGAGAGCATGTTGTTACATTTTGATGAAGGTAGGGCTGCAAAATGATTAATCACACTCAAATGATATGTGTGTATTGTGTATATTTATTATACATAAATACACATTGTATAAATTTATATATACATAAAGGTGTATTTATTTATATACGTAATAAATATACACATTACACCCACATAGAGTATGTAAACAAACCTTTATTTTGAATGTGATTAATCGCAATTAATCATTTTGCAGCCCCGGATAAAGATTACAGAGGCAAACTATTTGTAATCTTTGTAGTAACTGCACAAATGAAATGACTCATAATAAGAAAAGGACATGCATTAAGAAAGTAAATAGGGTCCACTTTGAACTGCTGGTGACTTTAAAAACACAAAAGTGTACTAACAGCACATAGCTGGCCTGTAAAAAGTCTTAAGGCATGAACAAGAAATCATACAATACAAATGTAAGGCCAGGCCCAGCAAACCGGTTTGGGAACATAATGCATTAGTTGGCATTATTATTCAATTTTAACAAATAAATATAAATAAAAGAAAAATAGTACATATTAGTAAATATTATATAAATGATATATTAGTATACATTATATACAAATTGTATATATACACAGACACAGTATATATGTGTATGGTATTGTCTATAGTAGTGCTATTCAGTCGTCTACTGTCTGCATTAATAACTGTCAGTAAGTGGAAGACAACATGCAACATATATAGGCCACGGAAATCCAGTGCAAACTGATTCAGTAAAAGCTTCAGTAAAAGCTGTCAAACACGGTATCTAACACAAGATTAAAGGTAATCGTTCCGTCAGTAACAAAGCAATTCACAAAAACACAAAGTGTATGCACACAGCATTGTGTTTACAGTAGCACCAGTAACGTACAGCCAGAGCTCAAGGTCTAAATATAGCCCGACCATCTGTTTCTTATCTTAAAGTAAAGAGGCAAAATTCTGGGACATGTAGACACGTAAGCATGCAGATAAAACAAGAAAGGTTTATACAAGATCCTCAACACGTTCATAAATAATGTAAAGGTTTCAACTGAAAGCACTAGGTTGTAACGCAAACAGAGCCCGAGTAGAGATAGCGTTAGGTTAAATCCAAGGAGATAAAGCTCATCCACTCACCAGAACATGACATTAGCGGCCGTGTACAGTAGAACGCTGTGAAAGGGTCTCTCCCACAATAACACAGACTGGAGATAGGTGAGCAGGCGCTCGTGAGGTCCCAGACGCTCCAGCAGCATTGCTTTGACGGCGCGGAGCTGCTCTTGACTCTCGGCCGAGCACGAGCCGCTCCGGAGGCCGCCGCGAGAGCGCAGCTTCCCCGCGCAACCGCTTGCTTCGGCCGCGTCTTCAGTTCCAGCCATACTTACGCGTTTGGAAAAAAACGTGAAAGCAAAAATAGCAAAAGAAAATCTGGAATAACAGATTGCTGAAAATAAACCCCGTGCTTTAGAAATGCTCTGGATGTGTGTATCGCTAGCTAGCTTTAGCCAGAAGCCGCCGCTCAGGGCAGAACAGCAGAAGGCAAGCCCCGTGTAAGGCTGCCGCCGATGATACAGAGCAAATGTGACATAAAACCCATTTTGTGGGTGTATTCTCCTATATTTATACGTTTAAGTTCATACACAGGCCCTCTTTTATGTTGTCACCGTGCTGCTGTCATGTCCAGTCGTTGTTTTTGTCGCGGGAGCATCAGCGAGCGCCGCGGAGGACGGGCTTGATCCGGCCAGTCAGAGCTGGAGAATAACAACCAACACCCTATCAGTTAACTCTCTCCTCAGATGCACCCACCAACCACTAGTGAAGAACTTTCAAAATGTCCCAAACAAAAACTACACGTTTGTTCGCTCTAAAAATGGTGTTACATATAAATTCTAGCAATAAATCAAATAGTTGCCATTTGGATAATTGGCGTAGTATAGGTTTGGTGGAAAGATTTAGATTTTACAGTATGGTTTATAAAACAATAAGTAAAACAAGCCCAAATATGTCTTATAATTTTAATTTATATAAAATAAATATTTTTGGATTTGATTTTAAAGGTTTATACAATATACTTAAGTGGCCACATTTTTCACAAACAAAATGTAATTGACTGAGGGCCAATATTAAATAAAAATTCTTCCAGTATATTCTCTACATTTTAATGCAAAATAAAACCAAATATATTAAATTAGAAAGATATGCTCCAATTACACACACAAACGCATTTGTTTTTGTGAATTGCGGGACTTTCCATAAACTTCTTCGTTACTTTTATTATTTTTTTTGTCCCCTAACCATAAATCTACTCCTTACAGAAAACCTGGCTGCATTGTTATACTTTCAGATAAATATCATTTATCATTTGTAATATTTTAACAAATTTTAAATATTATTTAAAACAAACAAAAAAAAGATTTTCATGTTTTTACTAATATTATGTACTTATATCATTTAAAACAAATGCTAAACTTGTTGCATTTGGCCAACAGTGATTCAGTGTTGCTGTACATTTAACATTAATTTAAAGTTAACAAAAAACCTGCTAAATGTCTTTAATATTGCAAATGTCGTCTGTTTGCACGACTGAAGCGCAGCTTTGATGTTGTTTAATGTAAAAGCATACGTCCTACGTCATGGATTACGTCAGTGATGCTCTCTGTCTGTTCTTTCTGCTTGTTTGTGTATTTATTTTTCCTCTTATTTCGATAAAGAGTTCTCTCGGTACATTTTCAGCAATAATCGATCGGTTCACGTTTGCTGGCCTTCGCGTTGTGAAAGTATAGAGTGTCCGAGGTCTGCGCATGCGCGTACGTTAGGCCGTTGCTGTAGAAGCGGGAATACGCATAGTGGTTGACTGACAGCAGCACGTCTCTCACCTTTACTGGTCCTACAGCTGAAATAACAGCACAGCATGCCTCGAGAAATCATCACCCTGCAGCTCGGACAGTGCGGGAATCAGAGTGAGCCATTCGCTGTGTATCACGCTTTGTTTGATAGACTCTATAGAAACTGTTAGCTTGTTAGCTAACTAGCTATCACATTGCATAGCTTTGAAATGACACAATAGATACAGTCAACGTAAGATTTTCGTCAGCAAGAAGCCAAAAACGTATTTACTAGTTTCCTCTTATTGACTGCTATTAATTTTTGTTTGCGGAGTAGTGGTGAATTTATTTAATAGTGAATTATGTAACGTTAATGCTGTCAGTTGAAGATAACTGTAATGAATTGTAATGTAACCAACCTGACCTTCTAACTTTGCGTGTAAGCACATTATTCTAAACACTGCTTTGTATTTTTACAGTCACGCTTGGCAGTGTTAGCTAGAGGAATTTGCATTGTTTATATTTTAACTCTGAGAAACATGGGGTTCATATACAGCAAGAGTTTCGTGTGAGCTGAGATAGACTGTCAGACTTGGTCATTGAAGGCAAATGATGAACAGTGCGTGCAAGATTTGGTTTCTGTCAACGGTGTGTTATAAACAATACCATTACATAAATATTCTTCAATCACACCAATATATCATGACGCATGGCAATAGCTTACAGCCTCTTTACAAGTGTTCTGAAGAGTCCAGTATTAAAAGACTGAGTTGCGTGTTTCTTCTCTCTCTGTGCAGTTGGTTTTGAGTTTTGGAAGCAGCTATGTGCTGAGCATGGCATCAGCCCAGAGGGCATCGTAGAGGAGTTTGCCACTGAGGGTACAGACCGGAAAGATGTCTTCTTCTATCAGGTACACAAATATAGACTAATAATGCATTTGGAGCTAATCCATCGTCAACTATAATCATAACACATCAAGCTCTGAAGCAGGGTGTCAAACTCTATTCCTGAAGGGCCGGAACCCTGCAGAGTTTAGATCCAACCCTAAAACTACAACTAAACAAGTTCTTTAGGCTTAATTGAAAACTGCATAGTTTGTGTGATGCAGCAAGTCTATGTTTTATTCAGCGATATTAACCACTAAGTTTGTATATAGACACAACAAGCAACATATAGCTATTGTGGCCAGTATGAACAATTTCAGTTTAAATTTTAAGTATTTCACTAGCATGATTGTATTTATGTAAAACGGGTTCCCAAAACATGTTCCTGGAGCCTCCCCATCACATGTCTCCTTTGCTCCTACATGCAAAATGTGAAGTGTTGGCCTCCAGGAAAGTGTTTTGTAACCCTTGATATAAAATATTGCCAAAACATTATACACAAAAAAGGTAATATCAAGAAAAATAAACGCTACAATAACAAACAAGTGCAATACAAATAATCTAAAAAATTCTAAGTAATAAATAAAATAACATGATAAAATATAATGTGCTTATATAATATGAAATAGTTTTAAAATAAAATTTTATTGCTCACTAAAATTCTTTATTGTTAGTTAGAAGTTCACATAATTAACCACCAGGTGGAGCTAGGCTCCAATATTTGCAGCTGAGGTAAGCCCGTTATCCCTCTGCAGTAATTAAGTGGAGGCCTTTTTTAAATCTGATGGAAAATTAATTTGAAATAAATGTCCCAGCTTCTAGTTCAATTTTTTCAGAACAAAAGACTGTTCCAATTAAAGAACAAAATTAGTTATTTCACAGAAACTGCAGTGAAATCCTAATGTTTTCAAAGGGACTGCTTATATTTCTTCTGAAATGAGGCATTAAGTGTTAAAGCGCTCTTCTGATGTGAATAGATTGTGTGAGTCACAGTAATTTCCTCTGTATTATGGCTAGCTGTACTGTATTTAAATTAGCGATCTACTGATAAAGATTTTTTTGAAGGTAATTCCAATATGTCAGAGAGTGGGCTGACCAATAAAAAGTGTGAGTATATATATATTTATATAAAACATATTTATACTTCTTGATATAAGAGTCTTAATTCTAGAATTCTATTTTAGTATTTTCACAAATAAAGAAATTCAGTGTGGCCTGTCACTCAGGTTATCAAATGCAAACATCTCAGGAACTAACTGCAAGATCTGCCAGCTTTTTGCTGGTTTGTGGATTATATATTAATTTATATATTAAATATTTACTACATATTCAAAGACTTTAGGAGTTAAAGAGTTTAAATGACGTGTATTTGCTTGGATATGAGAAGGTATTACTGCATTTGCCTTTCCATTAATGCGTTGACTTTGTCAGCAGTGTCAAAATGAAAGTTTTTCTTCTGACAACTATTGACAGAAAAGATTTGAAAGATGCAAATTATCTGCCAATATGTCAGCTTTGCTTGTTTATCGTTCAGCCATTAATGTAAAGCAGCAGTAGTCAGTCTATTACTGATATTAAACATTCTAAGATATATTTTTGAATTCTCATGGATGCTCTCATTTTGTCATTTTCTCAAGCTGCATGAGTAATCACAAGCATCTTGAGTAGACCTGAGATCCAGTTTTATCTTTTCCTGAGGAGTATTGAGAAGCTCTTATGGAAATGTAGTTCTGTAACATGCAATGCTCTTATTCTCCTCTGTTTTGCCCCCCCCTCAGGCAGATGATGAGCACTACATTCCTCGTGCTGTGCTGTTGGACCTGGAGCCCCGAGTCATCCACACCATCCTGAACTCTCCATATGCCAACCTGTACAACCCAGAGAACATTTACCTGTCTGAGCATGGTGGTGGAGCCGGTAACAACTGGGCCAGTGGCTTCTCTCAGGTACACTGAGTGATGTTAGACAGCAAATAATTGCTTTATTTTAGGTTAAAATATTTTAGGTGATATAACTTGTCAAGTTTTTCCACGTTCCACTTTTTTGTTATTTATATTGTGTAACAATTACATTTTTTTAATAATAGATATTTAGTGTGGGATTGCAGAAACTGGACAGCATTTTCTATAATTTTTTTTCTGCAAGATCTGCACTTATAAGCAACATTTATTCAATGGCATGTAGGTTGAGTTAGCAAATTACTCCAAACAGATCAAATCAGTCATTTGAAAACTCTCTGTCAAACTTTAATTTCACAGACAGCACAAGTGAGTTTCTGTAGTTTTGTCTATGAGAGTGTAAAGGCTGATAATTAAACAGCCTCTGTTCCTGTTAGACTCTGTGATACCAGTTATACTTGCTACAGTTGGGATGATCAAGCGTTTCAAAATTTTAATATAGTTCTTATATTGTGCCAGAGATGTGTTCTTTATCAATGCGTCAAAACCATAAGCGGCACAGATATTAAAGAACAACATAAAACTCAATCTGTCTTTTAATCTGTCTTTCACTTTTTATTTTCCAGTTTCATTTTGAATGAATTGATTCAATTATGATGGGGTTAAACAACAGATATATAATAGTTAGATGTTTTGTTTGAAAAATACATTTTTCCAAATTGTTCATTTCAGGGAGAAAAAATCCATGAGGACATCTTTGACATCATTGACAGAGAGGCAGATGGCAGTGACAGTCTGGAGGTATGATTCTGTTATGAATGGGTTGGTTTTTACCCTTTATTAGTGTGTCATTCATTAATACCATTTTCTCTGACTTTTGTAGAACATTTGGGTTTTTTAAACCGATTCAGTTTTTAAACAAAGTAAAACACTTTCTGATGATCTCCAGATGGTAAAGTGACGTACCATTTGACGTGCTTCCATGTTTTTTTCCATGCTCCATGTTCCATGCTCTTTTTTTCCCCCCCTGCACCCCTTTCTAAAAAATTATTTTTTATGTTGCAGACAGACATAGACCCATGCATACATATAGCTACATTTATATTAAATATATATATGTGTATATGTATGATTATCCACAAATGGTTATACAAATTTTGCACTCTTAATTTACAAGATACAGATGTTCCATCCATTAAAACAACAGACTCAGCCCTCCCTTCGTAATCTGTGTTGTTCACTGTATTACCCACAATTATCAGTGTGTGCATGCACATGTGTAACTTGTGTGTAACTGGTTTGGGAGTGGTGTGGAGGATGGTGTTACCAGTCAGTTAGTTGCATGCAGGTGTGTGTGTGTGCGTATATATCATGCTAACTGCTGAAAGGTGAGTGACTGACGCAAAGACTACTTAGGACTTGGGGCAAAAAAACACCAAAATATTTCAAATGTGGGCAAAAAAAACACTCAGTCAGTTTACCCAACAAGTAATATATTTCACAATATTCTTAGAGAAAGATTGTGATAGAATTTACCGTATTGTTTATTTTTGGCTTAATTATATTAATATTTATTATATTTAAAAATTTATTTCAGCAAATAGTTTTTGTGTTTTTTTACCAAATTAATTAAAGGAATAGTTCACCCAAAAAGGAAATTGCAGCATATTTTACTCACACCCAAGCCATTTCTTTCTTCTGTCAGAAGAACACAGTCAAGAGTTTTTGAAAAATGTATCCTGGCTTTACCAACCTTGGTAAAATATTTCTACTTTCCAAATTACAACAGAAATAACTGACTTCCGTTTTTTTCTGCAAAAGCGCAGAGTTCCGGCTTCTTCACTGACCTATGACTCAATGTAAATATTTTTGTTACAAAAGCCCATCACTCTGCTTCAAAGGGCATGTGATAACCCCCCGAAAGTGTATTGCTTAGTTTTATGTCACAGTTCTTGCGGATATATAACATTTATGGAGCTTCAAGATCATGGCCGCTATCCACCATAATTTCCAAGTTTGAAAGAGCCAGGATAAATGAAAAAAACCACACTCAATTTGTCTGAAAGAAGGAAGTCATAAACACTTAGGATGGCTTTGAGGTGAGTAAAATATCCATAATTTTTGGGTGAACTATTCCTTTAACCTAACACCCTGTTAAGTAAAATATTGAGTCAATTAAGTTAGTTGTAGTATGAAATATTAGGCTATAATAATTGTTAAATGTAATTTATCCCTGTGATGCAAAGCTGAATATTCAGCATCCTTACTCCAGTCTTCACATGATCCTGCAGTAATGAAAATGGCTACAGATGTTTTGGAAGGCATTCAATTCTCTTTGATTTTAAGTTCTGTTAATTGCAAAGCACAAAATGGCTGCAGTTTGTTTATATATATATATATATATATATATATTAAAATATATTTCTTTGTAAAGGCTAAAAATGTCTCTGAACATCGGTTCTAGTGTTTCCTGTTGACAAACTGACACGAGATAGTGGACAGTGTTAATCTATTCAAGAACAACTATTTGTTTTTTCTGGTCACAGCCAACCCATAAAGCACCTTAGTACTCACAAAAATGTGTTTTGTATGTTAAACATTCTGTTTTTGTGTTTTTTTTGTTTGTTTTTTTTTTTTTTCAGGGGTTTGTGCTTTGCCACTCCATCGCTGGGGGAACAGGATCTGGTCTCGGGTCCTACCTACTGGAGCGACTAAACGACAGGTGCGAAAACACAATTGACTGATACAGGACTTTGAATCCCCCTGCTCTGACTGATTTGGCAGTCCACACTCCCTCTCCTGAAGCACAAATCCACACCCTCTGCATTGTTCGTCTAGACTTGCAGTCATAAAGCATTTGGGTGGCAGTCACTGTAATTAGAGGGAAATGCAGGTGGCAGCGGCCATCACCGGGTGTAATTACCTCTTTTTAGGGGTGTGTTTAATACCATTACGTGTGCAACCTCAAGGGCACCAGTGGCGTTCAGCTGGGCGCGTGTTCTTGTGTCTTAAACGCTCAGCCATTCTTTTGTCTTTTTTTAGGTATCCTAAAAAACTGGTTCAGACCTACTCTGTCTTTCCTAACCAAGATGAGATGAGTGATGTTGTCGTACAGCCATATAATTCCCTTCTGACGCTAAAGAGACTGACCCAGAATGCAGACTGTGTGGTGAGTGAATGAACACATGCACACATACACATACACACACACACACGGTCTCTTAACCTTTTCAGCTGGCCTAGAATTCAGTAGGAGGTGTTACGCACCGGTAAACACACACACACACACACTCCAGGGTTGTGGATCTTAAATGAATGTGTTTCTATTTGAAACAGAGCCCCTCTCACATACGGCCTGCTACTCTAACTGCATATTTCCTCAGTTACACAATCTACCTTCCAAAACAGACCTTCTTTCTTTCTCTCTTGCTTTCATTCCCCATACAGCAGCAGATGGAGAAAAGAGGGTCATGTGATTATCCACTTATCTGCTTCCATTTCCTCCTTATTAACAATAGCTTGGTCCCTGGGTTCACTTCATAAACCTTGCAGAGTACTGTCATATCTACACCTGGGGCCTGTTTCTGTAAGGAGGTTCAACCAACTCTGAGTTTAAACTTGAACTTAAGTTGACTTATCAAGAGATTAAAAAAGTTTTGGGTTTCAGAACAGCCTCCTCATCTATGAGGTTCTCCAAAAAAAAGACAAGCCATTCTTGTAAATTTGTTCTTTGTGTGACTGAAATGTGGGCATTGAATGACTAACGCCGGTTTCACACTGCACGCGTCAGCAGGGTGTAAGCAGCGCGTATGCAGAGCAGATTGTGCTTTCATATTGGCAGCGATTGTCGTGCGCAGCTGAGCCGCAGCTAGTACTTCAGTAGGCTATAGACAAGCATCTTATTTCTGTCGCATTTTCCAGCGTTCTTCTCCGAACACTGTGTGCTTTGATTAATTTCATTTCCAGCATGCTTTGTTATGAGACCGTCTATATTATAGTTCACACAATAAACTTGAGCAAAGTTTTCAATATGTGTACATGAAAAAATAGCAGAGCCTGTCAGGAAAAATGATGTCTGACCCTTCTTACATGTTGTAAAAGAAATACTAAATTTTCCAGGCAACAGATTGAGGCTAGATTGAAAAGGTTACGCTTTGAGATCCAAGAAAAAATTTGAATTGAATAATTGAATTGGAAAAACTCATCTTAAAGCTACCAAATGTCTTTATCTTTATTTATTTAACAGACCTTTGAGGTTTGGGCAAAAACTCCTATAAATTGTGTGTTTTTATTTTTGCATATGGTGAGTGTGAAACACGAAACACATAAATTACATGATTTTATGGTAAAATGTGTTACTTTTCCTGTTAATTGTATTATCAGTTTTGATCAGGCGAGAAATACCGCTTCTTTTTTTAAAAAGGTGAGGAGACCGACAGAAACTCTGAGTTTAGAGAATAAAACCTGCTCCTGACCAGGTTAGGTTCACAGAGCAAGTTAAATGTTCCCTCTCTTTTAGAAACAGGCTTGACTTACCCTGCTTTCTCGGGTTTGACAAACCTGCCATATTGGAGAACGGAAAACCCAGAGTTTCTCTTATCTCAGAGTTAACATAATCTGAGTTTTCACTTAACCTCCTTTCTGAAACAGGATCCTGAGCTGCAAATTTATAGATATGTCAACAGCACTTTCTATTTTACTTTCCTACTGATATCCATCAGCACATGATTGAGCAGACATTTATTTTAAACAAACACATCCTATTGACTCTTTGAGGAGCCAGTAATTGTGTTTGTATTATATCCTTCTTTGAGTTTTAAAGGGATTTATGGGTTTGATCCCCATAGCACAAGACTAAAGCATTACATCATTATTCACTTCTTCAGTTCAGAATAGATTGGGCTTAAGTGGAGCAAATGTCATTAGTAAAGGGTAAGATCTGTTTATGCATATTGTGTTTCTTGCAGCTGTCTGCTAGCTTCATTATCATCTCTGGAAGATATAATAATGTCAGATCTGAGAGTCAGCTCAAAAGATGAGCAGGTTAATAGAGGTAGATGACTTTTTGTCTTTCTTTGATGAAAGTACAGGTCTAAAGTTAACGAGTCTGAGGCATTATTCTTAACTCTGAATTAAAAAGAAAAAAAATCTGGTAAAAATCTTCAAAACACACAAAAATGAAATCAATCAAGATCTCTTTACTTCCTTAAAAAGTCAATTTCACCCAAATATTGTAGCTTGTATACAAAAATATTGTACCTATACAGCAAAGGAAAATTTTAAGCTCATTTTTAAGGGGTAATTCACCCAAAAAGGAGATTCTGTGATTATTTACTCACCTTTATGTCTTTCCAAACCTGTAAGACCTTCATTCAACTTGGGAAAAATATCTTAATTTGTGTTCCTAAGATAAATGTAGGTCTTAGAGGTTTGGAATAACATGAGGGGTAATTAATGACAGAATGTTTATTTTTGGGTCAGCTTTAAAGATTCAGCTTTATTTCAGTTCATTAGCTGAAATTTTAATACATCTGTCCAAACAGCATATTGAACTTGGAATTTCATTGGTACTCCACAATGTTTGCAAAAAAAGCAACCAAAAAATAATTCTAATATAATCATCTTAACATTCACAAAAATAATGCAGCCATCAAAAGAGTACATACCTTTGCAATACTTCATTATATTAAACACATTGTTTTCAGATGAATACAAATACTGATACGAAATTCTGTTGGCAAATTAAATGCTGACATTGTTCTACACTGACTATAAGCAAGATGGCAATTCATGATACAACTCTCACGACAATGAATTTCTTCCATTCTGGTTTCACTTCTTTACATTTAGATTTATTCTTTTGGCAGATACTGTTATCTTAAAGTGACTTGCAGTGTTTTTAAAACACACCTTGTATCCATTTGTGTTTTCTGGAAATTCTCATGACCTTGCGCTTTAGGTTAACGTTTTACTCTACCAGTCGAGTTTTGCTTGGTTCTGCAAGATTCTCTATTTTCTCATTTGAATTGCAGTTTTAAACGACTCGGACTGTTTACAGATCTTAGGACCTGAGAAGACCTCCAACACACGGCCCTGACATGTGGTTAAAAATGTCCATTTCTGTCTCTCCTCATGTCTCTTTCAGGTGGTGCTGGACAATACTGCTTTGAACAGAATCGCCACAGACCGACTGCACATTCAGAACCCCTCGTTCTCTCAGATCAACCAACTGGTGAGTTTTAAAAGTCAGTCATTTACATTTTAACATGTGAAAATACAGGCCCCTATACATCTGTCCTGAGCTGAGGCAATCAACCCGGAGAGAGTCATTTTTAAAGCCCATCCCTGCAGCAGATAGAGGGGCAGGCCTGGTGTGGTTCATGCAGGGACAGCAGAGTCACTCCTCATCTGTTAATCAGAGTTGGGTGCTGGCAGCTCTCCTGCGATAAGACCTGCATTTACATATCCCAGAAAATCAACCTAACTAAAGCCAGCCGTAAGTTTGTTTGGCAGCAAGACAAATGAGAGTATTTCGGTGCATATACTGCATATGCAAATGTAAAAAAAAAAATGTATAAGCTAAAGCCAAAATGTTAGTATTGGTGAGCAGCTGGGTCATCTAACACAGCCGTATTGTATTATCTGCATAACATTTGAAATAGCACAGCCTGTGTAGTTTAGGGAGGATGAAACATGGGGAGTTGCCAAATCCGAAAGTTGTCATCAGCAGCCTGACATGCTGTTGTGTCACATTCTAATGAGCTGGTAATAAATAACCAGTGACATCCCGTGCAGCGCTCATCTATGCTTTCCTCTTATACGCCCGTGCTTATAGCACCCTGCTCAAAGGTGATTAGTTCACTTTGTAAACTCATCCATCACTGTCTTTATCATCTCTAATAGACTCGGTCATAGGAAATGTTGAACTTTAACAATACAGTGTGCAGATTTCTGTAAAGGGTGACCAGAGTGCAAATAGAAAACCTGTTTCACCAGTCTAGGCTTTTGTGTTCTTCAACACCAGCTGCTTTTACATTTACAGCACGTTTAGTGTGCCATTAGCACACCCAAATAATTAAGACAACACAATCTAAAATGGAAAAAAGACAACTGGTCTGTTTTTGTTCCCCACCCCTTGAATTATGAAAGACAAGTATGCTTTTCTTTAACAGGTGTCCACTATAATGTCAGCAAGCACAACAACCCTCCGTTATCCTGGATATATGAACAATGATCTGATTGGTCTGATTGCATCACTCATCCCCACTCCCCGTCTCCACTTCCTCATGACTGGATACACACCCCTGACCACTGATCAGGCCGTAAGTTGGTCACATATGGGAATTTGTATTAAGATCCTTTGCAGAAATGCAAACTCTTTGTTCAATTTTCTACTAATTCCAGAAGTTTTATGTTAGCATGTTGTTAAGCCTGAGTACAAATGACTCACTTTTACTTGCATCAGATTAATCTGTCAGTCTCGTCTGACTAATGTTCTACCTGCCTGCCTGTTTTTTCATTAGTAAAGACATGAAATTTCTAATTTAGTTTCTCTTTTTTTGTGGCCACTGTCTTGGTTGGAATGTTCTTTTTAAAATGTATCGTAATCTTTTCAGGTGGCAAGTGTGAGGAAGACTACAGTTCTTGATGTGATGAGAAGACTCCTGCAGCCCAAGAATGTCATGGTGTCCACAGGCCGAGACCGTCAGACCAATCATTGCTACATTGCCATTCTCAACATCATTCAGGGAGAGGTGGACCCCACACAGGTGTGAGCATGTTAAATAAACAGTTTAATAAAAGTTACATGTGCATGTCAATGTTTATATGTTTGTGCGTGTCTCCGCAGGTCCACAAGAGTCTGCAGAGAATCAGGGAGAGGAAGTTGGCTAATTTTATCCCATGGGGTCCGGCTAGTATTCAGGTTGCACTGTCCCGCAGATCCCCCTACCTGCCCTCAGCTCACCGTGTCAGTGGACTTATGATGGCTAATCACACCAGCATCTCTTCAGTAAGACCTGACCCTAAATTCTCCATGTTTGTACTGCTCAAAAATGGGTCTGAACTAGGTACTATATTCGTGATAAGAGATTTTTGTACATTTTACATCGTTTTTTTTTGTTTGTTTGTTTGTTTTTAGCTTTTGAAGTCACACTTTAGAAATCATTTTAATATTTCCTATTTGCTGCTTAACAGTTATTCTTATTATTAATGTTGAAGGCAAATATGACGCTACATAATTTTGATGCTAAATATGACACAAGTTTTAACAATATTTCAAGGCAAAAAGTTGATCGTATCGATCTCAAAATTAAGGATTCTTAATTCAGTATCAGTTTTGCCAATTTATTTTTGATTTGATTTTATTAAAACATCCTGTCTCGGTAGTGACTGCACATTTTTGGTAGTGACCACATCACATTACGGAATTGTAATTTGGATACAAACACGTAATATACCTACCATACTACACTTTTAGTTTATATCCCCCAGATATGAGGATTATGTGTTTACTTTTGTCATTACCGAAACAATGAGGACGTGTGTGGGTAGTGAAAATTCTATGGGTTAACACCCCCAATAATTAAATACATTAATTAGTTATATTCTCAGAATCCCAAACACCACTAAACCAGGAAATTTTAAGCCATTTTTAAAACTGTGATATCCAGGTCTGGAAAATTTTATAGCAAATAAAAGCTTGTCTGGTTATGCTCATATCTAAAAATATTTATCAGCTTGACTATTCAAAAGTGCAATTGCTATGAAATGTTTATTAAGAAGTAAATTCATCAGTCAAAGATATGGGGACAAAAACTCATGTCTTGTACGTAGAAAGTCTAGATGTGAGCAGACTCTTTAATCGCTGTTCTCTGCTCCCTCACTTCTAGTTGTTTGAGCGTACCTGTCGCCAGTATGATAAGCTGAGGAAGAGGGAGGCCTTCCTGGAGCAGTTCAGGAAGGAGGACATATTCAAGGACAACTTCGATGAGCTGGATAACTCTCGTGAGGTGGTTCAACAGCTCGTGGACGAATACAGCGCCGCCACACGTCCCGACTACATCTCCTGGGGCACACAAGAGCAGTGAAACCCCTTTGGCTCACTCCCAAAAGCTCTCAGAGCAGGCTCTAAACCCATCCTGTAAAATACACAGTGACTCCAGTAGCGTATAACGTTAGCGAATTTCAGTAGTGAGCGCACCTCCAGAGACTTGTGTCCATAAATCTTTCACCATACTGTTCTTGCCAGAGGCTTCTCTGCATTACCGCTGTGGTGAGATCCACTCACGTATGTATTTAAATGTCATTTGTCATGTTAACGGGCCTATAGAAGAGTTCTTCACATCCTGGTGCCTCTATCCTGAACTTTCACTCTTTCTCTCTCTTTCTCTCTCTCTCCTCCCGATTTCCTTGATTTCTTTGATCAGAGAATATTTAAGGCTCCGTCTTAATCTATTTTTGTACTGCACTCTGCACTCTTCTGCACAAAATCTACATCAAGGTGGCCTGCACACAAACCTCCCTGACCACACACATGTTGGACGTCTACACCGATAAGACTGGGTGGTCTCAGATGAATGTAACCGTAGGAGGGAGTGTGAAAGATTAAGCCTCTTAAAAGAGATCAGACTAGAAGCAGCTTATGAATACACCATCTCACTCCCTCACGTTCACGCGTGCATGCTTTTAGACAAAAGGCGCTTGCTTTCAGGGGATAGACTATGATTGTGCGATTGAATCAATTTTCCTGTTGGCCTCGTTGTCGTGGATTACTCTCGAAGACGATCAGTAAAGTCAAGTGTTATGCTGGAACTCAATCCATCCAATCGGCAAGCCCTCATCGGGTTTTCTTCTAGTCAATCAAATCAGTGAAGTTACCTCAAAGTCTGGCAGAATCAGTCCTACACCACAATCCCAACGCTTCACATTTCTTCATTTCAATAACATATTCTTCTGCTCCTGTCTTCCTTGTGCTGGGGTGAAAATTTAATGCCAGATTTCTGTCGCGATGCTAACACGTTATTATTAATGTTATACTATGTATATAGTTTGCTGTCAGACTTGATGCATTTACTTGAAGTTCATGTGATCGAATAAATGTTTTTCTACAAGAATATTTCTTTATCAGAATATAGCCACTCACATTGGTCTCAGGAGTTGGTGTCTTTAGCTTTTATAACCTCATGCGACAGATACTGATTATCTTAATCAAGGACATCAGGTCTGTCCAATCTTGTTCCTGGAGGCTTTGTTTAGCTCCTGCCTTAACACACTTGTCTGGTGGTTTGAGTAATCCTGAAGACCTTGATTAGCTGGTTACGGTGTGTTTAATTAGGATAGTGGCCCTAAAGGAACAGGATAAGACGGCCCACATGGTAGCAGTTACACTTTGCTCTAAAGTGTCTTCCAAAGTAGTTTGTTTCTTCCAAAGGTTACAGACATCTCCAGTGGGATTTTTTTATTAGGGACACGCTGATCCCAAAACGTAATTTCATATATCAAATCAAGTGACTGTTTCTCAGAACTGCATGTTATTTTCCTTGTAACTAGCATGTTTATTTTCAACCGTTGGTTTCAGTGCGGTTTTTAATCGTTTCCACTCAGCATTACAGGATCTTTAATGCACTTAACTTAATAAGGCTTAAAGACATTTATATTGAGTGAAATACATGACAAAACCCTCCAAATTTTGACTGTTCACAAGTGTTAGGAAGATCTAACATTTCTAAATATTATAACGTAGCTTAATAACAAATTACTAACATATTAAGGCTTTATATTCTTACTCTTTTAGAAATTTGTTTAAGTGAAAAGCACTATATTAACAAAATTATGTAACTTTTTAATATACACTATTTTAAAGTTTAGGGGTTGATAACATTTTAAATGTTTTTGTAAAAAGTCACCAAAGCTGCATTTATTTGATATTTAAAATTAATATTATATATATATTATATTTAATAATAATAAAGTTCAACTGTGAAATTGAAAATCTTTTTATACAAATGTTTATACAATACACAACTTGTAATTTATTCCTGTGATGACAAAGCTGTATTTTAAACCAGACATTAATCAAAACCCCCCAAAACAAACATATACACAGACATATATTAGTGCTGTCTAATGATTCATTATGATTAATCTCATCTAAAATAAATGTTTTTGTTTATATACTATCCCCCAATTTCACAGACAAGTCTGTGAGCCCTGTAACTCGGCCTATGTGTGTGTATTGTGTATATTTAATATGTATAAAGACACTTAGCATATATTTTGAAAATTTATATATTTATATATTTCTAATCATATATATAAAAAAAAATAAACATCTTTTTCTTAAATATATACATAAATATATACAGTACAAACACAATGTAAACAAACTTTTAATGCAGTTAATTGTTTAACAGCACTAATATAAATTTGTGTGTGGCAGAAATTTACATTTAAAAAAAGTAAAAATTTTTAGTCTTTTTTTTGCAATTTAATTTCTCCAAGAAAGTATTATTGCATAATTATATATATATATATACACACACACACACAAACAGCATATCTGACAGTCAAGTGATGTTGTAATGGTGCTGCTTTTTATTACATACAGTATTTATCATTTTGCATTATTGCACATTTAAGTTAGCTGTACAAACAATAGTGCAATTGGCTATTACACGTGTAACATAATAAAGGTACCATGCAGCGTACAAACCATCAGAGGTTGTCGTTTGAGTTTTCTTACATGCATGACAGTGGGCGGAGCTGCCTGCAGCTAAAGAGTGACATGAAAAAAACCCACAAAAGCACGTGACAACTACTACTGCCGTCACAGGGGCCGTAGGAGCAAAAGACAAAAAAACGAAATAAACAACACTGAAGATGTGATTGCCCTCCACCTCTGAATTTCAAGTAGCTGGTAACCTTTTCAAAGATTTGTATTCAGGCAGACAAACTGCCCTAGAGCATAGAAAGAAAAAAAAAGAAGCCTGATTGTGGAGCATGACTGAATTAAAGATTGTACAGACTTTCTGACAGGCACTAGTGGCTCCTCTTTAGGCAACCTAAAGCCCCAAAATAAAACAGGGCTCATATTCGGGGCAACTGGGCAGGTTTTATTGCTTCAGTAATAGTTTGGCAGTCATTTGATGAGAGAACAAAGAAAAAAAAAATAATGGGGTAAATCCCCCAACCCCTAGATATTTGGTCCATGTGACTTTAAAAGGGGAGAATCACGCTTCTTTCTTTTGTTTTAGTTTTTTTTGTTATGACAAAATGTCAATAATCCTACAGGGTATACAAATGCGCATTACTTGCCATATGCAGACCTCTCGTGACGGGGGAATAAATGACAAATAACCAAAACAGTAACTAAACATTATGACATCATATTTGAACTACAACATCATCTGCTTGTTTGTAATTATTTCAATGCAAGCACTAAAATACAAATACAGGTCTTTATGAAAGATATATAAAACAAAAGTAAAAAGGACAATAAAAAGTCACTTCCACACGATGTATACAACAGACAGCCATAAATAAAACTAGTGAAAAGTAACACACATTAAAGAAGGACAATATGAACTCTCAGCAGATAAAAAAGCCAGCATAAGGCTTCATAACAAAAGCACAACTGACAGAGGCTACAGTTTACGCTTAAATGAATAGTTCACCCAATAATAATTTTGTCATCTTTTACACACTTTCATGTTCCAAACCTGTATGAATTAATATATATATATGGGCATCACCTTTTTGTTGTTTGCCTCAAATTACATTTACAAAGGTCATTTTAAAAGCATAAAAATTGTCTACTTTGTCAACCTTCATATTTCAAACAGTTTTTGTGACAGTAGTCAATGGAGTCCAAAGTAATGCTGTTTTGGACCCTCTTTACGTTCATATGAAAATTCCAGAAATAGGTCTTTTGTGTTCAGCAAGATGAAAGAAGGGTATGTAAATGACAACTCATTTTTGGGTAAACTATCCCTTAAATGGAAATGTACTATCTTTAGAATACGGGATGACAACGTTGCATATCAATTCTGTTGATTATTTGTCTTCAGTGTTTAAAAATGGGTTCGAGAGGTCTGGGAAGCTTGGATTGAACCAAAATGTCATTTAGCTTCAGAGGTACCAGGCTGCACACGCGTGTCTAAGTTAGTTGGTTTTAACCGGATCTGAAGATCTGAGGCTGTTGTGGCTACAGGACGCACAGTGCAGAGTTACCGTAAGCTAACAGCACAGTCAAGCAGCACCAGGTCAGGCTCAAAGCATTTCACATATACACACATCATACAGACAAGCTAAAGATCCTTTGGTTTCTACAGCTTAAAATGTTCAAATCTGTCGCTTCGGTATTGGACAGTTCTGAAGGTCGACGTCAAAGTGACTCGCAACCGCTGCCACTTCAAGGTCAGGTACGGTTTGATGAATGAGTTGGATGGCGATCCAGACAGAAGCCTGGAAAGGAACGTTTAAAGCCGAGCGAGTGTTTGTGTGCGAGTGCGATGGCAGCGTAGAAAAAGTATTTTTGACATGTTTTCCAATAAAAACGCAACATCCTTTAAACAAGGTAAATTAATACAAGATGCAAAATAAGAAAAAGGAACTTCCTTGAAAAGTTAGTCTTAAAATTAGTCTATTTAATGTTTCAAAGCAAGTAAAAAAAAAAGAAATATGTTGTTTAAAGGATGTTTGAACATGTTTTTTAAAAAAAAGGCAAAAATACTGCTTAAGAAAATGATTTCAGGCTATTATGCTCTGTCTGATATTTGGCGGGCTTCCAAGTGGCAGGGACCGGTTGAAGGCCCCATGTCCTTACTGGATTTGGCTGGCGGTGTAGCAAGTGAGTTCCTGAACCTGCTCTGCTGTTTGTAGCTCCCTGGACACCTTCCACTCCTCCTCCATTTCCACAGCATCTGCTCCTTTCAGTCTCAACTGAGTTCGTTCTCTTTGCAAAAGCTCCTCGCAGGGAAGCAGTCAGTCAGGACTGCATATGCACGTGCGCATCAGTCTGAGTCCGTGTGTGTGTGTGCGTGTGTGTGTGTGTGTGCGTGCGAGTCCTTCTCTCTTCACACCGGGTGAGAGGGGAGCTCAAGTAGGGAGGGGTGGAGCTTAGGGTTTGTCTCCATGGAGATGCAGTCATCCTTGCCTAGCTGGCGACGGGTGGCACTGAAGTAAGCATTCATCAGCTGCATGATCTCAGTCAGCTGAGGGAGAGAGAGATGACTCGAGTAAATTTCCACTGTCAAACGTATCAGACATTTTACACTAGTGCAATTACTTGGTTATACTCTTGAAAGCTTTGTGCACCAAATTTAACCCTGTGTTGAAAATGTGAAGGTAAGCATGGCTCTAGAGTTTGTTTCTCTTAGTCTCTTATGCTCACCAAGGTTGCATTTATTTGGCCAAAAATGCAATAAATGGATTATATATGAATAATTACAATCTAAAAGGGACTGTTTTCTATTCAGATCAGAATCAGAACAGCTATAGATGACTGACAATGACTGGAGGTTATCAACAGTTAATGTGTGTACAGATGTTGTTGCTCCACTCAGACGTGAAGTCAAGCGGTTTGCTATGAAAACTGGAGAGATTCATCCGGGTGACGGGATGGGTGTGAGCCTGCAGCTAATATCAGGAGAAGACAGACTGGTTGTCTCAGTGTTTCCACATGTGAGCACACAGCTGGTCTGACCTGTATTGTTCGAGTGCTGGAAAGAGGTCTGTGGTACGCCTGACACAAACAGTTTGACGTCAAAGTCTTTCTAGTTTAGAACTATCGAAGTTTGCATGTTTCATATGTTAACTCTTAACTTACATAACATACATAACTCTGCCTTGGCCAGGAGTATACGCTTCCTTTATTATATTTGGAATATGTTGGCCTAATAGTATACCTGCATGATGATTATTGCTAGAGTAAAACTTTAGGTAGACCTGCCAGTTGTGTACAGTATATATAATGCTCTGGCAATAGTTTTATATTTTCAATTAACGTAAGTGGTGTTTCCTCGATGCAGACATACTGTGAGTGGTTTTTGGGTGCCAGTATTTTAGTATAATCTATATGTACTTATTTTAAATGAGCTCTTTTATATTTTAGTTTGAGTCACTTCTTTACTGTAGTTATGACACCAGTTATGGATATTGCTGATGTATGGTCAATGTTGCACACTTACCTTGGTGGTCTCGAAGAGCAGATCTCGGTCTCCTGCGGTGATCCTGAATGTGTTGCTATCCGAGACACCATAGGAACAGATCTGACCAATCGGCAGAGACTCCAGCGCTTCAGCTTCACCCTGACGATACAGAGACACGCAGGAAGCTGCCACACCCAACCACAACTTCTGAGAGAAGCTTCCTGTCGAGCTCTGTGGGAAACAGGAGGAGCATAGGCACAGCTCTGATTGTCTGGCGGTGCGAACGTTTGAAAACTTTAAGACTTTGAGAAGTTTTCTTATGCTCATTAAGTCGCTGCATCTATTTGTGACCCTGAACCACAAAACCAGTCGCTGGGGCTTCTTAGTATATTTATATTTAAAATATATTCTTGTTTCTTGCCTTTTCAGCATCATTACTCCAGTCTTAAGTGTCCTTTAGAAATCATTCTAATATTTCTTGTTATTATAAATGTTGACATTTTTTTTTGTGAAAACCACTCACGATGTAAAAGTCCACCTCATAGAGCGTGCAGCCAAACCCCGACCACTGCCGGGCGATGGTGAGATAGGCAGCCATGCTGTCTCTGCGACTGTATCCTGCCAGGGCTTTCCAGCGCTCCAATATGGCCGACATCACCACGGCTCCCTCCTCCCTTAGTCTGGCTCGCAGTCTTTGGTCCTGTTCCTGACGCCGCTTGTGTCCCCAGAGCGTCCCAGCCAGCAGCCCCCCGGGGAACGAAGGACAGCCAGGTGGATCGACAGGGGCCAGTAGGGCCCGGGCCTCCACCACTTCTGACGGAAAGAGCTGCTCCAAGGGCGGGGACGGCGAGAGGGCGCTGAAATCTCCCAGCAGACACTGCAGTCTCAACGCTGCCAGAGAAAGAAGGTCGTCCTCGCAGGCCGGCAGCTGCCCCCGCACCACCATCTCATGACACTGAGACACAGAGAGGGAGGAGGAAGTCAAGCGAGGGAAAATTTACAGAGTTCTTTAGTGTGCTGTGTTTGTATGTTTGCTTTTCACTTGGCTGATAAAGACGTTATGCACACAAGTGTGAAACTAGACAGCATTGAACAAACAGAGATGAAGAATTGGAAAATCCCTGTTTTAAATGTTCCACAAGCCTTTAATAAAACACACTCCTGCTGTATTTTCACTCAACAGCCAAGTCACCTTTAGTTTCAGTATTAAAGTATTGAACAGGAAAGTTACAAAAGTTAGGCAAATCCAAATTCTGCTATTAAACAGTGTCATTCTTCAGCTCCGGACAGTTCAGTATTAATTCATTTGAGTTCAACAACGGTGTAAAGTTAAATTGGCCAATAGTCACAAAAAATGATAGTTTGCACGTGCTTTGTAACATTGCATTTTTAAAACAAGCCACGCAGTCAAAGACGAGCTCGTAGAGCAGAGGTATTCAACTAAAGTTTAAAGAGGTCCAGTCAGGATTTTTTTTTTGAAGCAAAGGTCCGGAAGATTATAATGTTTAACAAGTTAGTGCAATAGCTTATATATATTTAACTTTTTATTATATAATTTAATTTTATTCATCTGCAAGTAATAAAACCATGACTGCCAAATCAAATGAATTCAGTACAATTCAAAAACTTTTTGACTGGTTTATTGTCATGTAACATAACCAAACA
>JAUCNO010000663.1:3535577-3559779 GCA_032353835.1 Enteromius viviparus | reverse complement strand
GATCTTTCAAGACCTGAAACCCCATTACAGATGAATAAACAACACAGCCTTGAGGTAACTGGTGCTTTTGTCCAACCTGAAGCAATCAAGCTAAGAGGAGACATCAAACCAAACTTTTTTCAGGTCATATATCCTGAGGTCGATGATATCAATATGACTCTTAGCAGAGTGTATGATCAAAAATTAGTATGGACCTCCAAAATTTCCAAAGCTTTGTTCGGATTCAAGCTGGTTAATTCTGAATTTAATTCGTTTCCACAAATGGCTGTCAACTTTGATAAAGTTCAGTTTTTTAATAAAAACTGGTGTGCTCTTATTAAAAGTGTTAAGAATGTGAATAACATCGCAGACAAACTGCTTCAGAAACAAATCATTCATGAAGAATTATATTCTGAAATCACACATCCTAATTCAACCAGTGAAGCCAGCATGAGGAAGATCTGCAGCGTAGTGCGTAAAGCTAGTGACACTGTGAAAAAAATGCTCATCTCCATTCTTCTGAAAGAAGATCCAGACCTTTTAAAACATCTTCCTTCACCTGACTCTTAACCTTTTTTGCTCAGTGATTCCACATTATATTTTACATGAATTGGAAAAAAATATGTAAACTACAAGTGATCAATTCACAGAAGAGCTCCCTTTACTATACTTTTGAAGAAGACTATTTTAGTTACTGTTGGACTTAAAGAACATTCAAATGCTCTGCTTGCCTGTAAAAAGCTTGAAACAGACTGTTGCAAAACATTTTCTTCTCCGATAAAAACACTGAACAAGGTGAATGTTAGATTTATGTACAGGTTTTATTTCTACACAGTTGTGTTGTAAATATTACTGTATCAACCACTTTAACCTAGTTTTACCACTTTTTTTGTAATCTAAATGTGACATTTAAAAAAATAGTGATATTTTTTGTCACAGCTACATATATTTAATGGAAGATAACTAGTGGTAGTAACGTTATTTAAATAAATACAAATAAACCTGCAGTTTTGTATCAAAAGATACATTTGTGTGAGTCACTGTATAATTCATAATCAAAGCAATACATCCTAAACTAAAACATCCTTAAACATCCAATGTTCAAACAGCTTATACTCCATTAAAAAAAAATTATTTACAAAAACATTTCAGACTTTCTCAGTACAGCTGTACCCAAAATGCCATCCATAATAATATAGCAAACAGCACACAGTTCATACTGACGGCATGTTACTCATCCATCATTGTGTTTGTATTACCGGCATGAGGTTTGTAACACTGATGTGCATGAAAAAGAGCTCATTTCTGAAGATTTTCAGAGAAGTACATGTTTGTTCAGCGGCAGGAGGGCAGCGTGACTCTCTGCTCGTCCATCCTCTTGGCCTGTGAGCGCATGATGAGGCTGAAGAAGTCTTCATCTGGGACGGTGGGGCCACGGGCGGAGGGCGGAGGAGGAGCACACCTCTGATCATCCAGACGAGACCCCTGTGAGAGACACAAAAATAAGATCAATTTCCTTTCCTTCAGCTGCTATTTTGCACTCATTTGCTACTCCGGTTAATTCAAACATGTTCTCACTTGACACTTGACTAGCATGTCAAAGAACTGGTCATCTGGTTCGGTGGCGTCTGTGCTGGCCATGACCTGGCTGAGGATCATCTGTCTGTTGCTAGTGCTGTTGTGTTCAGATAAGGTGCGTAGACCGGGCAGACTGTTTCCTGTTCCTGCCCTCTGCTCGTCCAGCCTCCTGCCCTGAGCGCTGGCCAGCAGTCTGAGGAACGGCTCCTGACCTGGAGATGCAGCCGACTCTGAGAATGCTAGACAGGTAGACACAAGTTCAGCTACATGTACGATATTCACGTCATTTTAAATGCTACTTCCAAGACAAACTCGATGAATAATGTGAAATAATACTAACATTTCCTGATGGTTCCGGGTGGGGTGGTGGGTGGGGAGGCGGAGCTAGAAATGACAGACAGGTGGCTCCTCCCATCCTGTATAGCACAACGCTGGTCATCCATCCTGTTGCTCTGGAATCGACTCAGCAAGTCAAAGAATCCCTCGTCTCCTAACACGTCAGTACTGGCATGCTGGGAGCAAAGGGGTCAAAGTTTAAAACTAAAAAAACTAAAACTAAAGTTTAAAACACAATTTTGCAACCAGTATTTTATATTTGTGAACTGTTCATACTTTATAGGGAAAGATGTTTCTGATTTGAAGAGTTATTACATTTTGATGAAAGATTACAAAAAAACTGTACTTTAACAAAAATGCAGTTTTTTGACTATTCTATGGGTTTAAGTAAAGACATTTGCATGAGGTTTTAGTACTTTGTTCTGTGGAGCTTCCCGTGTGTTGCTGGTGTCCTGCAGGATTTTATTGGAGCTGCTCTGTAGTTTGTGCTTCTTTCCTCGAAAACGATTGACAAAGGAGAGCTTTGAAGACGATTTGGCCAATGAGGATTTGGACTGTTTGAAGAGGATGTCACTGGTCCACTTCTGACCCTGCAGGGCAGATTTATGTTTCATTGTCTTATGAACTGATGACTATAAATAGAGCAATGAATCAGATAAATAAATTTACATTTGCGTTGATCTTATCAGGTGTCAGTTTCATCAGCTCTAGGTTCTCCATACTGTGCCGTCGGCTCATCCTGGGTCTGGCTCCTGGGAAAACAACAAAGCAAGTCAATTAACCTTAATTGTCCCTTACTTTATTCTATTGATAATCATACAGAGGAACTTAGGATTTTATGGCTGAAGGGAGATCTAGTGCTGTATTTGTGTACCGTGCAGGTTGTAGTCGATGTCTTTGTTCTCAGAAAGTACTGAATTGTTTGTGCTGTAACTGATGCCGAGGACCATCTGGAGATCTGAGACGTTCATGCGAGCAGTGAGTTCCCCGCTACGATCACCAGTCTGTAAACGAGACAATTCAGGCATTTAAGTCAAATACATCATTTATTTATTCAAAATGCATATAAGCATGCTGCAGTTTAGAGCAAGACTGATTTCATTACAGATTTCCTTTGAAACAGACTTTGAAGGCACTTCCAGATATGCACCAACTGACGTACCTCTTTTGCGATTTCTAAGTGCTTTTCTGCAAAGTGCATGGCCTGGTCATGATTCCCTAGTGCTGTATGTGCATTTCCCAAACTCCAGCAGGCCCTGCCCTCACCAATCCTGCAGAAAACATACCATCCATAATGAGTATGCAATTATCATGCATTATAACGGTTTTCATGTATTGTTTTTGTTTATATGAAATATATTTTTATATGACCATTTGCCACCTTGTTTTATTAGATATCGACTTGGTCACAACCAAAACATGACTCCTAGTATGTGAGAGCACCTGTCATTGAGGTCCTGGGCGATGATGAGATGTTTGAGGTGGTAGTCGATAGCTCTCTCATAGTCCTGCAGCAGTGTGTATGTGTTACCCAGACTATAGCAGGCCTGAGCCTCCACAGCCAGATCCTTCAGCTGCCGTGCCAACTGTAGAGCTTTCCTGTACTCAATAAAACAATCACTGTTAGAGCTCAGCCAGAGGTTTTTAAAAATCAAATGATGTACCTAGTCATTCCTTTCTGTTACAGGGTAGCCCACAGGAAAGCTAAACAAAATTCTAATTAAATTTTTTTTTCTAACGCAGCAGTAATATAACTGCCTTATCAGAATGAACAGCTAGTCTTGTAGCATTTTCCTTTGTGTCTCTGAATAAAAGAATGAAAACAATATAAGTCAATTAAAATTAAGAACCCATGGAAACTCTTGAACAAAATTCATATCAACTCTTTCTCAAGAAAAATATAAATAGTAATTTATTTTATTGTTTAAAAAAAATAAAATATATATTATTAGTGTTAAACTCACCTGTAATGTTCTGCAGCCCTTTCAAACTCCCCAAGGAAGATACAAGCGTTTCCTAGGTTGCAGTAGGCTCTCCTTTCTGCAGAGCGGTCACCAAACTCTTTAGCGATAAGCAAACGCTGGAAGAAAAATGGTTTACACACAGTGCAGTGAGTGCTTTTGCACAGCCATAAGGCCCGTTCACACCAAAGACGATAACTATAATGATAACTGTAAACATAACACAACAGTAGGCAATATTGTCTGTTTATACAAAGCACATACTTGTCTGTCACTTTAAACTCTTAAGCTTGTTATAGCAGAACTGACTCTGATTGGGTGTCAATGTTTTTTTTATCGTTCATCAGCTAGAAAAAAAAAGTTCTGAAATTTCTTCCCTGTGCCTTTATTGTTATAGCTGAGTTGTGGACACTGTTATTCATTAATATTGAGAGTGATTTTCAGAACTATATTTATCTTGTTATCTTTATACTGTAGTTATCGTCCTCGGTGTGAACGGGCCTTAACACTGTTATCAGAATTTCCATATTTAAATGATGTCACAGATCACTCACCTGCTCATGAGAGGACACTGCATCCCTGAAGTTTCCCAGCAGGTAGTATGTGTTACCCAGGTTGCCATAAGTTCTGCCTTGTGCTGCTCTGTCTCCGAGTTCCTTAACGATGCACAAGTTTGCCCTAAACAATTAGAAAAAAGGAGGAGGATATAAAAACTCCATATACCATATACACACACAAAAAAGTTAATTTACATGAGCATTGCTGGTACTTACTCGTAGTACTCCGCAGCTTTTCTAAGTGCTGTCATGACCTCCTCAGGAAAGTCTCCAGGTTCAGCTCCGCTCCAGCAGATGCTCTTCCCTTTGGCATGGTACACATTTCCAAAATTATAAAGTGCTCTGGCCTGCCCCACCTTTAGGAAAAAAGACAAATTAAATAAATTGCACTACTAAAAAACGTTAATTATACACCCAAGTGCATCTTATGGAAGCTTCCAGCACAAAAGTTTTATACAATTACAGAATTCATCAGACCCTATATGCATGATTTATTAATTTACAGACTGTAATCTATTTGATTTGTTTGTCAGGTTGCAATCTCATTTTGCCAGTTATTGTTACATAAGCCTGATTTGTTACATTATTTATTTATTCACTTTTTATCTCCAAGCCAACATCAAGTCTATTTTCACAGCAATCTCAAAATAATTTACACAAGTTATGCAATTAACAAAAAGTTATAAAAGACATTTCAAATCTACTTGCCAAAAGCACATTTGGGTGGTACATTTTTAATTAAATCAGTTAAATATACCTGAATAAAATTGTTGTCTATTTACATTGTACTGTTTTTAATCTAATAAAATATGCTTCACAGTCATTTTTGTTTGGCAAGTAAGGCATGATGGTGGTTCTTCACCTTTTAATAAATATCCATGTGTAAATATGGAAACACTTTAGCATACGTAACACTTTTTAACTATTAACTATAATTTTTTTCTTCAATACATTCTTAATTTTCCGCTTCTTAATAGTTAGTAAGGTAGTTGTTAAGTTTAGGTATTGGGTAGGATTCAGGATGTAGAATATGCCAATAAGCAACTAATAAGTGTAACTGTAAAATAAAGTGTCCCCATTTTATATGAAATATGGTCTATGTGTGGTCTACAGATGTCTATTGTGTACATTAAACGAATCACTCACTTTGTCGGCCAGTTCCCTAGCAATATCTAAATGTCTCTGGCAGCAGACCACCGCTTCATCAAAGCGTCCCAAAACCTTTAATGTGTTTCCCAGGTTACCGCTGGCTTTGGCCTCACCGAGCCGATCCCTGGTGGTCCTGAGAGGATAAATTATTGCTTTATTTACATTCAATACAAATATTATACAATCTTAAAGAACATTAATTATTATAAATTGTAAAAATACAACCGAAACATCTTGAATTTTCACTATCATTTAACATTTATTTTTTGTGCCTAAACAGCATTTATTGGAACTTTACTGAGCCCAAACTGTTGAGCAGTTGGGGATGCTACATTTGCTGTTAAGTTGTGCATGTATACCTAGTTAGTGTAAGATCATGGTGATGGAACTCCAGAGCTTTGCTGTAGTCATGCAAGTGGAAGTATGCATTGCCCAGCTGACTGTAGATGGCACTCAGAACCTGTAGGTCTTCTGTGCCAACCTGAATGGCGGCCTCGAAGAAAGAAACACCGCCACTGTAATCCCCCACTTTACAGAGACGTTCCCCCTCAAGAGCCAGGTCCAAACAGGATGCCTCCATCCTGCAGGGGGCAGCAAAAACAATTACTATGAATGGTTAAGAATGTAGTTTTATGTCTCTGCATTAACATTAGCAGAAATAAATCAAGTAGCCTGGATGTCTTAATTACAAAAACCAACAAAATCTTATCTTTAATGGATTTAACTTTCATGGTTATAACTTATATTCAAACAAAATTCAATGACTGTAAAGTGCTGCCATAACAGACCACTGATTTAACACTGAAAAAGGGGCAGTTTATCATTTGAGGCTTTGAATAAAATTTGGTTAAAAAGTCTTAATTTTGGACGCATAAAGGATATCATTCCTATCCAAAGAATAAGGTTTCGGCACACAATAAAAAATAAATAAATAAAATACCTTTTTTTTTTTTTTTAGATGATTTCACTGTATGTTAGGGTCTAAACAACAAGCTTTGTGACGTCAAAACATCTTAAAAAAAAAAAAAAGATAATGGATAAAGGACCCAACATAAAAACGCATTACCAATCAGTCTGACACATAATATGTGGCCAATCAGGCCTTGCAAATGTTTGTAAAAAATTTTCAACAATAGATTAACCCCTACACAAAATAACCAGTCTGTCACAGTTTGTAGAGGCCCTACCTGGTGCCTTCACGCCTCACACAATCAAAGAAAACTGGACATGTGAAAGGCATCTAAAGGGCTTTGTTGACTCCTTAAAAAGTCCTCCGATGGGGCTGAAATCTCTAAAACCAACCGTCTCAAACACACATACATCACAACGAGGCTGCCAATCAAACCGACTGTTCACCAAGAATTACACAACTACAAACTCAAATGATTTTTCAAAGAATATTCTACACAGTCGATCATACAACGTCACATCGGATGTCTTTGAGGGCAGAGGTTGAAGATGGCTTTGGCAAAAACTGTTGTGCTCAGCACTTGAACAGTTAATCTGATTGTGTTTCTGCTTTCCACGGTCATGTGTGATTAGCACGCACACAAAGAGGGACACTATAGAGATTAGACCCGCTGAGTTTGCTTCTGATGTCATGAAACTCATTTCATCAGGTGACTGATAAATAGACTACACAATTCAGAGCGCTTTCATCTAGAATAGAAAAAAAATGTATTTGATTTACATAAAAGAAACTCAAACAGTGATTGTAATTTGTTTCTCATGACAATCTGGTCTTGGGAAATTAATGCAAATTAGTATGATTATGATAATCTTAAAATCTGCTTTGCACGTTCAACCATACAGCAATGCACTAACAATGCCAATGGTCATTGGTTCCCAAGCAAATCAAGTAATGATAAAACAGATACCCTGAATGCAATGCAAGTACAAGCATCTGCCAAATGCATAAATGTAAATATTACATTAATATAACGTATTGCTAAAAATGTCTGTGACAGATGTTTGCAGACAACCGACTAAAAAGAAAAAACTAACCCAACTCATGGACTGCATAACAGAATATGGGCAATCGTCATAAATGATTCACAGTGTTATTAAATATTGAGTAAACTGGGGCACACCTGCTTTCTCTCTCTCTTACACACAAACACACACACTAAAGCTCTACAATAACACTACCTGCGAATGTTATGTTCCAAAATGGTTGATGGCAAGCAATTAGAAATGATTATTGTAAGTTTTGATTATTACCCTACTTGTATCCTGAAAATTCATTTTAATTATTAAATCAAACAAGACAAAGGACACATTTATGGTCTGTTAATTTATTGCAGTGCTAAATAACAACTATGATTAAGTGGCATGTCCGTATTTTTCAACGAATTAATACTGGACTAGCTCTAAATATCTTAAAGGGTGCATTACAACGGAAAAGAAAGCAGAATTCAAATGTTGCATGCCTACCTGTAGTGGACAAAGGTCCGGTTGTCATTCTGCATGCTAAACACTGCACTGCTCGCAGCCATTGACAAGCATTATGAAGTACTGATCCGAGTCATGTCCGAAAGTAATCCAACAGGGAAGAATAATGAACTGAATCCCAGAAAAAAAAGTTTGAATAATTTGGAAACACTTCCAAAGTCTCTCTGATGTTTTGTAGTGGTGGAGTCCAGTGCACTACAGATGAGCTTATCCAGACTAATATTCACCACACGGGTGACTGTGAGTGTTTGTGTGCGTTTTGTCCAGGATGCTCTTCCGGAGCTCTCTGTGAAAAGAACACAAGATGCCGAGTGTGAAGCCTCGTTCTGTGCGTAATGCCATGGCAACACCCACTAAGCGGTGGACACATGCAGTGGAGGCAGATATTAAGAGTTGTGTCAGTTCTGTGTATTTGAAAAAACTAAATCAAGGGGCCCAACAACAAGAGAAAGCAAGAGCAACTGGACCATGAACACAGCTGATTTTATGCCATGCAAGAATGCATTCAGGTTTGTGATGAGAGAAAGGTTTTGTTCACGCTTCTCTTACAAAGCCCCACAGATGTAAAAAGAATCAGATCAGAAGACAAAAAAAAAAACTATAACAGTAACAGTTGGTCACTTTCACCTCTATGACACTGAGAAAGCTGATTTGTCATTGCCAAACTAATCCAGAAATTAGATAATCAGCTTGAGGAACTACAGAGTTCACAGAAATATTTATATACATACATATGTATATAAATAGCGGAAGAGTGGTGTTCAAGTGGACTAAAAGGCATGCAACCAAAAAGAATAGGTCTATGTCCCTTGAAAGTTCAGCTTTTTTAAAAGCAATATTGGGTATTAAAAAAACAACAAACAAAAAAGATCAGATAATCTTTTTTTAATTTATGCCAACTTGTGTATTAAACAACATGAAAAAGGAACTGCATTATTTTAATAAGCAATTAGGCTACATCATTTTTGAGGAAACTGGATGTTAAATGAGAAAAAAACTCAGGCAAGACTTTATACAGTGCAACAGTCAATATTCCTATTAATATTTACAATGTTTTTATTGGCAACTTATAAATAATTAGAGACAGACCTACAGTCAGCTGTGAGGTTGTTAGTCAATAGTACATGTTTTTCTTAAACTTTTTGTAATTGTGTTAAACAGTGGGAATCATGAGAATCTACACTGCTGTAACAAACAAAAAACCCATCACCAATCAGAGAAGCAAGCACAGCCAACAACGTAACAGTCATTCGTGTTTTAAAACAACTGAAACATATGCACGTCTTGCAATAAATGTATAATATTGTTTCTATGCATCTAATCATAGAAGTGCAGAAAAACCGCTTGCTAAAACATGTAACGCTAACAACATTATTTCAAAGATTTTCAGATTCGTTGAATTCTCATTCTTCATTCCAAAGAACAGTACTTCTAAACACAGAGTCAGTTACAAAACTGGTTTGTGTCACAATTCTAACAAGAAAACAACAGTGTGGTTCTCAGAGTACCTCAGAGGCAGGTTAGCTTGACAAGATGAGACATGAATAGAGGCTAGCAAGAACACAGACACAAGCTGCACCTTTCATGACAAACGGGAAGTGATGATGATTTCAGTCATCACAATACAAGACTGTCACTTGACATTTGTTAGGTGATCGCCATTTAAAGACCCCTTTCACACACACACACAAACACAGACTGTGTGTCTTGTGGGCAGATAACGCTACTAATAAACATTTGCCAAATTTAGCGCACTTTTCTAGTATAATGTGCCAGTAGCATAGGCGTGTTAGTTAGAAAGCATTGCGAATAAGAATACTGTCTGGATAAATAAAGTTTGAAAGCAAAGAATAAACAAAAACTCTACTGTATGCTAATGTAAAACCTACAGTTAACGTTAACTCTGGAAAAGCAACTGCGAATCACGCCAATGTCACGGTGTCAGTCCTCATTTATTAAGCTGTATAAAGACTCATGATTCACTCCCAAAGCAAACAATAAAAGAAAGACCATTAAGCCAGAAAAATATTCATACAATCTAAACTGAATGTATAAAATTACATAAAACACTAACCTTAAAGATGCGTAACGTTACCACTGACTTCTGTACAGACCTAACGTTAAACGAAACCAGTCAGGAAAAACAAACATGACTAACGTTATATTGCTGGTATAATAATGGAAATGTTTAACCATATTAACACTTGAGGGCATATAAAATAAAATGCTTTGAAATTAAAAAACACACAAAAACATCAACGCTCGATCTATTTTAACAAAATCCCAATACGGTACCTTCGTTTAAAAGTTTGGTTACGTTAGATATCTTTGTGTTTGCGCATGCGGGGCTGTCTTAACGGCCGTTACGGGCCAAAGTTCAGTCATACTTACTCAACTCAACTCCTCCGATTCCCCACCACCAATCCTTCACACGGTTCAGTCTCTTACAACCGGATCGATAACACAAATCAATTAAATCCAATTATTTTGTAAGAGCCGATGAATTTAAAACGTTTTCGCATAATTTACACGTTCCGTCCCATCGAAAGCTGTGAAGAGAAAAACTTTACACAGACCCAGACAAAAGGGGCGTGTTGCTGAACGGTGGAAGTGACTGTATTGGCCAATCACAGCGCATGATTCAAATATAACCACGCCCATATGAGTCACCAATGAAATTTGAATGTTTTATGGTTCTACTCTGTGGAAAAAAAAATCTTTGTTTTAAATTACTTTCTAAGCACTATTTTATGTGGCTTTAATTGTCAAGTAAATCAACAGAGACCGTTAAAATAAAACAATTATTCATTAGCTATTTTATATCTGAACGAAAGAGTTCTTTGGAGCTGATCTGACTGACAGCTGATCTTAAGGCTTGTCGTTCCTATAGCAACCACCTGTTTCACCCCACCCCCGAGCGCGTGTAGCACCTGCCCAAAGCATCAGCATTAGATACGGCATTTATTATTTAAATTGCCCAAGAATATCTTACACCACAGGCTTGAGAAACTACACAGAGACTTCACTGTACCTATCAAATAGGATGTTATGTCATTCTTTTATGAAAACGGCGCAAACTCTTGTAGTGCCTAAGAACCCTTGGAACAAGCATCAAATGTAAGTGCAATGTCATATTATTAGAGCAACTTGGAGTGTTAACTTTTCAGTTTCTTGTTTTTATTTATGTAGCCTATTTTTACTATTTAATTTACTTAATTATTTAGGCTACTCATTTATCCAGCAAGATACGTCATGAATTTTGGTAAATAATTGTCATTTTAATTTAATTATAATTTAAACATATAATTAGAAGATGTACATTATTATGAGACTGGAAAAACAAAACGTTTTATATTTATAAATATATCAATATATATGGTTGTTGTAACAGTTTTCCATTTATTTTGTATATTCTTGTTGCTAAGAAATGAATAGAGAGGAGCAGAAGACGCGCAGTAGCGCACGGAGCGCGCTTGATGAAGCGACATCAGGAGACTCAGAGGATATGGACGGTGAAGATGACGCTCACAGCAGACCTTCATCAGTGTTGTGGGAAAAACACATCGAGCAGAGCATATTTGTTAATATCAGCGATGATGACAGCCTTCATTTCAGTGACATGCAGGGCGCCTTCACTGTTCACCTCTCACAGGCCTCTGGTGTACCTGAGAGCCCACAACTCACTGGTAAGAGATACTTACATCCGTATAAAATCCTTTTTATTGTAAAACTTCAATGGTAGTACCCTGGTTTATAATATTAAAGTATTATGCAATTAGTCGTCAATGATAAAAAGCACGAAAAAAGTAGTTTTTAGTTGCCCTGAAAAAGCCATGAAATAAAGATACACAGGCAATAACTTTGTTAAAAAAAAAAAAAAAATATATATATATATATGTATATAGCCTATATATAAAATGTGATGGCTAAATTTTCCAGCATCTTTAATCCAGTCTTCAGTATTACATGATTCTCAAGAAGCCATTTTTGCATGTTGATTTGCTGCTTAAGAAACATTTTATATTCAATGCATTTGAAACAGTTGGATAAATGGGATGAAGTTGTGCAGGGTAATTTGATGAAAAGAAAGTAAATTGTAAAATGATAAATATATTTGTAAATGTATATACTGTTATTTTGTGTGCAGATAATGCAAAGCTCTCACAGTCATGTGAGACTGAAGAGCGCTCTTCAGAGAGTGTTGAATCAGTTAGTAGTGAATGCACAGAGCATTCAAAAACCAGGAACAGGAAGGGAAACAAACCCAAGGTGCCAGGACAGAAAACCACTCCTGCAGTAAAGCCAATCATTAGAACACATGAGAATGATGCTGTCAACACCAGTGATGAAGAACATGAAGAGCTCCCATATGATGGTGCACACAGCAACTACAAATCTGTGATGAGTTTAAAAGCATCTCTATGTAAAATGGCTACTGGTATGCCAATTGGTAATACAGAACAAACCGAGGCTTGCCAATCTAATAATACTCACGGTCTCTCATCCAATCCAAAAGCAATAAAGGATTTAGCCACACCCATTCAACCTGCAGACCACATCAATGACTTCCTGCTCAGATACTTCTCCAAAGAGGAACTGCTTAACTCAAGCAGGATAATTGAAGCCGAGACCCTACCCGAGATGTCTTTGATGGACAGCATTGATGAAACAGTGCGGAGTAGAGCTTCTCAAGCTCCAAAGATCTTCATAGGAGAGAGTCAGAAGATTCAGGATGCGATTGAGGAGCCTGATCCAAGCATTGCTGAAAACTATGGACTGGAAGAACTAACTGTTTCAAATGAGTCAAGCTCACCTAAGGAACCTGGGTTGACTTGCATCAGTGATGCTGGATCGGCTGTGGATGATGATGATGATAATAAAGAGAGTCCTAAGCAGAACTGCAGTGCTAAGTCTTTAGATCTTTCTAAAGCAGATGCACAGAAGCCTAAGTGCTCATTCAGCAGGACCAGGTCCTACAGTGAGCTAAAATACGGTCAGGGAAAGGTGCATTACCCACTACCTGACTTCTCTAAAGTGGCACCTAAAGTCAAAATACCTAAAGGTAATGGAAGCTTTAAGACTGTTAACCAGTCACCAGCTGTGGCCCGAGATCAGTCTTCACCAGGCATTCTGGCTAAATCAGCATCCTCTTGTAAGCCAACAGCAGATATCATCAACAGGGTTTTAGAGGACTCAACTATGCCACCGGAGAATGTGTTTGCAGACAAGGAAGTAGCACACCAATTACAGGTCAATCTGTATGTAATATTGTAATATGTAAACTAGATAGAAAAGTTTGTAGAAGCTGAGTCTAGAAGTTTGAAGAATTTAATAAATAAATAATATAAAAGATAGATAGATTGAAAACTTTTTTCTGCAAAACTATTATTTTGCACACAAAATAATATGTAATTTATTTCTTTTTGTTCTTTTGTTTTTCATAAAATAGACATTGATGGGGTCTAATTTTGTTTTGGACCCCAGTGACTTTTATTGCATGAACAAAAGCATTAAAAAGTAAAACTTAAATAACCCAGCATTTTATTTGTTTACAGGTTGAATATGACAGATTGCTCGCCAAATATAGTCCTACAGAAGCTGAAAATCTAATCGGTCAGGTGAGACTCAAGTGTTTGTGTTTTTTTTTTAGGATCTTCCATTAATGTTGATACATGTCTTCTCTGTATTCATATTTATATGTCCTAATAAGGGAATATAACAGTAAATATTAACATTACATTAACATTAACAGTTTGTTTCAGTTATATTGTTGCTTTCTTTTAAGCAGCAGTTTCATGCTTCGAGTGAGCCTTCTGTGACCATAGACTGGAATGATGCAACGAGCAACAATGAAAACCCCAAACTGACAGCAACTAACCCACAAGCACCAGCCGCAGGCAAGAAGCCATTGTCTTTCTTTCTCTAGCTGAAGTGCTGTACTACACTGTAACCCTGACACCACAAAAACAGACAACAGACCTTCTAAGAGAGGGAAACAACACCAGATATTGTAGTTCCAGAATGATAGAAAGTGCTTGTTAGGTCAAATATGAATTAATAAACAAGTGACAATGCATGTTTAGACCATTTACAATTATATTTATGTATATGCATAGCAGATGCAATTTGGGACCTCATGTCTGATATCTATTCAGCAGGTCCAAGTGAGAAGCAGTTTAGCCTGCAGAACCCCCAACCTGTGGAGACCGAATCACAGAGCCTGACAGATGGAGAAAGACTGACCTCTGAGCTCAGAGACATCATCAGATCATTTATGCAGAAGGTAAAGAAAAATACAAGATTTTGCCCTGTGCCTTATGTTCATGGCCGGATCAATGCACAGGCTTTATATGGCTTCAGCCTAGGGGGCCCCCACCTCCCAGGGGCCCCCCAATTGGTCAAAAGAAAGAAAATACTTAATAACCATTGGATTAAAATAACATTTAAATAAGCGAAAGCTGATTGGGTGAGGCAAATCCGCCTTCAGTATATAAACGTCAGACGCACGTCCAGTGTTGCCAATTTAGTGACTTTTTTTAGACCCCTTTGGCGACATTTTTCCAAAAAAACGAAAAGCGACATGTCTATCAACTTCTTGGACAAACCTCAGCGAGTCTCTGGTAGTGCCGCGCACGTGCGAGTTCTTGTTTTCACAGCGCGCGCACCCCCCTCTCTGCGTCTGTTCGGTTCAGCACGCGGCTGTGAGGAGCAGAGCTTTCAGTGAAAATAGATATTATGTGGCTGCTAACTCATGTAAATATAGCCCAAATCACAGCATAGCCATTGTCTATATCTTATGTGTATTTGATTTAATCAGAAAACAGCTTTTTTATAAATCAGGATATTAATCCAGATTAACATCTTGTAAGGTAGAGCTAGTTTAACCTAATAATAGGGTGCATTTCAGTCACTGTTTCATTTTTTATTGAGAATTTGGGTGCATTAAATTACATTATGTGACTACAGAGAAGCAAGATAATATGACGCATTGATGTAATAAATATGCAAATTGATGTATGACGTTCTCGTGGTTGTGAGGGGGGGCCTGGACATGTTAATCTGGCCCTGCTTATGTTATATTCTTAGTTCTTTTAACAAGCTTGAGCTTTAGTTTTAGTTTTTAACATGCTGGTGCATTGAGCTGCATCTGTTTTGTCCCTCATTCGCAGGTGGATGAATTCAAAACTTGTGTCATCACCATGTCAATGAATGTAGAGGAGCAACAGATGGTAACTGTATATATTTATAATAAATTGCATGAAACCATATTCATAATCATACAACGTTCAAACAAAAGATCAATTGTATCCATGCATTACTAAATAGGGAACAAATATAAACTTTTGCTCTCTCTGCAGGTGTTAAAGAGCATGATGGAGGCCCAGGATCAGTTGGAGAGGAATTACCTCACAAAGAGGGAGGAGCATCGAGCTCTTGAGATGCAGAACTACAGAGGTTTAACTAGAAACACAGGAGAGTTTGACCCTGGCAGGTAAACGTCTCATCTGGCCAAACTGTATTTTACTACTGATATCAGAAATTTAGAAAGCTCTTGTTAAATAAGTCTTCACTACTGACTTAACAAAAGGCCATTAACATGTTTTAATTTAAAGTTTTTTTTGTGAACCAAAACTGCTACATGGACACACTTTTGTGATTAATATACAAAATGTTTTGTATACTTAGTATATAGAGCAACATTTCAGTCGTATACTTTATACATATGGCTTTAAATGAAAAGGTGTCTTAAAATCTTCACAAATAAACTCATTCAAGTGTCTAAACATTTGACAAGCAGCCTAACTGCAATTTGACTTAACAGTTATTCCTTAAAGTCTGTCAAAAGAAGAGAATGAAACTGTCACAGGGTCAAGTGTTGTGTCTTCATCTTTATGTTAAAGGAAGGTCGAGGGCCAGATTTTCAAGATAGGCATGCACTTGGAAGACATTAAAGAGCAGATCGACAAAAATGTGTGCCATATTTTCTATCCTCCTTCCTCTTCCTCTCCTCCACCTTGTGACAATGTTTCATCACCCCATCCATCACTTCATGAGGTAACACACATTAATCTACATTTTTAGTGACTTTCCCTCATTCAGATATTTAATCATTGATATACTGTACACAGACTTTTTTAGCTTACGTTTTAGCTCTGTTTAAAAGAATAGTTCACCCCCAAAAATAAAAATTTGCTTTAATGTTACTGACCCTCAGACCATCTAAAATTTACATATTTTCAAAGCTAGCAATTTAATAGTTGATAAAAACACCAATATACATCCATAAGTAATTCACACATTTCCAGTAAAGTAAAAAGCTGTGTTTGGGATCTACAAATTCATCATTAATGCCTTTTAACTTTAAACCATTGCTTCTTATACATTTTCCCAGAAGAATGCAATACTGTGCATTCCAGAAGCAAGTTAAAAAAGATTTAAGGGTGGATTTTGTTAATACAAACATGCAGCTTTTCATTTCACAAAAGGTTAACTGATGCACTTGAGTCGTGTGGATTAGTTGTGGATTTTTGGGATGTTTCTATGTTGTTCGTTTAAACAGCTTCTCCTGAAATTATTCATGTCCGTGTGTACACACGCAGTGAAGCTGATATTGTTGTGTGCCCCATATCCATTTGCATGGCTTGCTTTGATACGTGTAACATGAGAACTGAATGACTGGGCCATAGTAGGTTTTGTGGATGCTGGGGCTGAATGAAAAGCATGTGTCATGTTGCAGGAGTCAGTCTTCAGCATCTCCCCTGTTACACACAACATAGAGGACAACGATGATGAAGAGACTAATGAAGATCACACAACTGATGGGATATTACCCAGCGGAACAGAAAACAACTTCTATCTACAGTACAGCCATATTTTATTCTTTACACTATGTTGTTTTGGGGGACAAATTTCCTATATTCTCATTTTGTGTGTTTACACCATAAAAGATACACTCACTTCTAAATTAAAATGTGTCTTTTTAGCATCTAGCTATCTGGGGTGGTAAGCGAAAGTTTGCAGGTTTATAATCCACAATCTCTGAGCTATTAACATTAATACCTTAAAGGCATAATTCACCCAAAATGTAAAAAATCTTTTTGTTACGTAAACTAGAAATGTTGTGATCCAGTACGTTATTTAGCTCATCTTAGAAAGATCATTGATGTGGGTTGTAAGAGGAGAGAGCGTATCATGATATTTAGCACAGCTCACTCAAGGCTGATCGGGTTACAGGTCAAGAGGAGGGACGAGGGAATATCAGTTTCATTATGGAAACACTTAGTTCCCTCTGTTCGATTTTCTGTATCTTCCTCTGAGGTATTCCACCTTCTCCACTAAAACGGCTGGCACTGCCAATGAGGAACAGGAGAACAGACTGACAACCAGAGAGAACCAACACTACGAGGACGTCCTGGCACAAGCGTCCTCCTCAGCTTTATTAAAGCAGCTGATACATGATAGGTCAGTATTTACTGACAGATTTGTATGCTTTGCTGTGCATGCTTTGCAATCCGGTGCATTCTTAACTGGGAAAGTGAGTTGTAATTTAAAAAAAAATTATTTTACAGGAATAGACGGTAAATCAAAGGCGCATTATTTAGGGTTACTATTATATATATATTACTATAAAATACTATAAAATATATTTTGTTTACACTGACTGGAATATAATTATATACTGTGTGTATATATATATATATATATATATAAAAATTTTGTTTTTGTTTTATTTCAGCTATTTGTAAAAGCAGCATATCTCATTTTTAGTTAAATTAATGTACTAAAATTACTAAAACAAATATTTATATTTTATTGAAATTAAAATAATATATGACTATAGAAACATTTTTTTAAAAAACATGTCAAAATATCACACAATAAAAATATCAAAAACATAATAAAATTACTAAAACTAACTAAAATGAAACATACAATTTCTGAATAAAAACTAACTGAAAATAACAATAATTAAAAACAATTATAATAGTATCTCAATTATACTAAAATATCACTGTCACATTTGCAAATATCTAAATATTACTTTAAAATGTGACTGTATTTTGAAGTACAGTGGTGTACTATGTAAATATTTATTATACCTCAGCACTGTCACAGTACTTTTCTATGTGTAACGTCCTTTAAGTCCATTTCTGCACCAGCAATTAACCTTCTCAGGTACAATGGTGCAAACACGATCTGCACTATTCTAAATGTACCTTGTTTTTTGATGGCTTCTGTGATCGACATTTCTCCCTCAGGTATGAAGAGAAGATCAGATATAGTGAAGACTCCTTCACCTCTGTAGCACCGTCTCCTCTGAACTCTCCTCAGCCAACCACAGATAAAACACAGGTAACACGGACACTGCAACAGGATAAAAATGATCACATTTCCTTGTGGACGGTGTAATTACCAGGGTCAGCATTACATTTTTTTAATCGGAGTAAATGCATGTTAGATAAAGAACAAGAACAATTCAGTCTTGCAAATCAATTTTATTAGAGATATTGTGGGATTTTTCGTGAGTACTGTTATTGTTAAGGTATTTGTTTCTACTTCATGTCACTTGCAGAAGGTTTGGGTTGTTTCTTTAAAGGAGAGAAAGACAGAGAGAGTGTTTTTGTTCTTTCAGAGCCTTTTCAGTCCAGAAACTGACAGCGGCTTTGGCGGTTTTGACCTAAGCCGGCCAAGCACAGGACTGTCCCAAACACCTTCTAGTGCTGTGAGGTAAATGCACACACACTGGCAGCTAGTGCTTTAAAAATGGAAGCACATATGTCACTTAATCAAAGGCAACATATTTTATTTTGGTGTCTAATAAGTTTCTAGTCTAGGAAAACAGTGTATAAAATATACACAAATTGGAATACCAAAATATAACATTTTGAACTAAATATAATACTATCTTCAGATTATAAATAGTATCTTATCAATTTAAAAAAAACATTTCATTTTATCTGATGGTCCTTTCAGCTCTGCACTCTCCAATGATGTTATCAGCATATGGAATGCTAGTGGAGCAGACAGTGAAGCCTCCCACTCCAATGAACGAACAACTATATCAGTGGCCCCACGACCTGTGCAGCCCACAGTGAACTGCCTGGAATATGAACAGATAGTTACACAAGTCATGGATGCAAGAAGCATTACCCCAAATGCACCTGTTAGAGCTCCACAAGAAGATGACTTGTCAGTAGGTGTCACCACTGCCTTGCATAACCAGGTGACTCAAGGAATAGGGGACAATCAGCGGGGAAAGAGCCATTCTGCGCATGAGACGCTCTCGGCATCACACTGCTCATGCCACAAGTAAGGGTTAAAGGAAGTTGTTTATTGATACCTGCAAATTGTTAGATTAACCGTAATTTCCATTGTGCTCTTCATAGTAGTGATGTTATCCTCGCACTGCAGTATGAGGTTTCACGCCTCAAGAGGGCGCTAGAGGAAAGCCTTGGTCACCTGCCTCATGAGAGCAAGAATGATTATCCAAATGGCAGGTATCCATTGGAGAGGAAGCACAAGGGACACACCCATAGCCAGAACAGAGGTGCCTCTAGCAGGTACTTCAAGTTGGGGTTGAGAAACAGGTTCCAACCTAGTAATATATAAATAACAGATATTTTTTTAATTTAAAGTTTTAATTATCTAAGAAACCATTTTTACTGTAATATAGCTATAATGATTAAAACATATAATATGGTTCATGACATAACACGTCTTAAAAGAACCATTATTTTCTTGGTGCAATGAACATTTTAATATCTGAAGAGCATTTTATTTTTCCAGTTTAAAGAAAAGCTTTGCATCAATAAGGTTCCAAGGATGTTAAAGGTTCTCCATTGGACCATAGATACTAATAAGAGTTGATTTTGAAAGGTTTGCAAGCATAATATGTGTTCTAACTATGCCATTAGACGTGTGAAGACAGACTCAAACCTCCAGACAACTGAGGACTGGATATCTTCTGATATGGAGCTCAGCAAGAGCAAAGGTGACAACATGACTTGTTTCACATATGTAATAAATGTGGTTAAAAGCAGTTAAATATTGGTGTCTATAAAGTGATTTTTTTATTTGTGTACTGTTAGTCACTGATGGAGAGGATTCTGATCACATCATGAGTTTACAGAGAGCCTTCAGTCCATCTAATGGACTAATGTGCACCCGCTTCAGTGCTGACAAGAGGTCACCAAGTTCCAGAAACTCATACAAAGGTATAACTATGCTTAAGTTTTTTTGTTGCAGTTCAGAATGTACTGAGATAAAGGCACTCACTCAATGTTCTCTCAATGGTCACAGCCATAGTGGAGAGCTTTCCTATGGACACATCTCAGTTTAGCCAGTCTGGTAGCCATCGGAGAGCTAGCATTGGACCAGCGATCCACAGCACTGAGCCAACCATCAAAAGTGCCAGCTACAGACCTGCAAGTGAGGAACCACTAAACTTACTAAAACCACTGTATGTCATGTAGAGTGCAATGGAAAGTACAGAAATTGTATTCTTGGTTGTTTCAGTGGGAAACTTAGGGAATATCTTATTAAACAGCACAAAACTTGCCCCTCCTATTCCTGCTCATCCTTCCCATAAGCCTCTGCTGCAGGTCAACTATGGCACCTCTTGCAGTCTACCTGCTGGGTAAGCAATTAATCAGTTAAATGGCAAACAAATTATGAAATATGCACTAAATAATGAATCATTACAGGCCAAACACATCATATTACCAGTGCACAAATGCAGTTTGATCTATTAAGTTTAATAAACTTTATACCTAAAATGAGTCACTAACCATTAATTGAAATTTGACAAAAGCATTTGACTTGTACTGGCTGTTCTCCCAGATTTAAAGTGCGGGATCAAGCATCAGAACCAGTGTCCACTAGGAGGCGCTCAACTCAATCAGACTCAGCACTGCTTCCCAGTAATGTATTCTTTCAACGGACCTCACCGAGGACCAGTGGGAGACGACACCGCAGCAGCAGAGTCAGTTAAGACTGTCATACAACTAACATCCACAACAGAACAAAACATCTTATAGTAATATTTTGGATGTTAGGGGAAAATGTGCAACCTCAATAACCTGATTTTTTTTTTATATATATAAAATGAAAACTAAAAGACTTTCAAATCGCCAATATTTTATTCAATATTTTATTTTATTAATCTCAAATTTGATGCCTGCTACAGGTCTCAAAAAAGTTTGAATGGGGGCAACACAAAGCTAAAAAAAAGATATTTTGAAAAGATTCAGCTAGGAGAAGATCTAGCAACTAATTCAGTTAATTGACATCAGGTCTGTAACATAAAAGGGATGCCTTAGAGAGGCAGAGTCTCTCAGAAGGAAAGATAGGCAGAGGCTCTCCAATCTGTGAAACAGTATGTGAAAAGATTGTAAAATACAAACAATATTCCTTAACACCAAATTGCAAAGGCTTTACAAATCCCATAATCTACAGTGAATAACATCATCAAAAGATTCAGAGAAACTGGAGAAATCTCTGTGTGTAAGGGACAAGACAAGATATTTGCTGACGCTGCATAACTCAATGGCATGATTCAGTCAATGACATTCCTAAATGGGCCCTGGAATACTTCCAGAAACCACTGTCGGTAAACACAATCTGCCATGCCAATTGTCAACTAGAGCTCTATCATGCAAAAAGGAAGTCATATGTGAACATGGTCCAATAAAATATAGGCTCATGTGATTTGAAAATCTTTTCGTTGACAGTAAAGACATTAATAATGTTCAAAAGATTACGAATTCAACTTTCTATTCATTACGGACCCTGCAGCGTCACCTGCAGGAGAAAACTGTACTAAACTGTACTCATGGATTTGTGGCCCCGGCCCTAGTATTTGCCAGAAGATTCAACCAGCCACCTGGATTCATTGTATTGTTTATTTTTTTAAATGGAGGATTTTCTTAATTTTCTAAAAAACGATAGAGAGTTGGATGTCGCGACTCTGTAAGTGTTTCAAGAGGAGAAGGTAAAAAACAATATAAAGCAAATAATGTCCAAGTTATGCAAATACTGGGGGCGTGGCCACAAATCCATGAGTACAGTTTACAGTCCTGTGGGAACAGATTGCGAAAGCGTGCGCATGGATTATGAATCCATGGGTACGGATTCAAAAACCGAATGTTTGGTTTACAAAATTTGAGCGCACGTGTCACGGATTGGAAATTTGTGAATACATTTTATTAATCCGTGGGCATGATTTGTTAAACCAAGGGAACAGTTTTAGAATTCATGGGTACATTTTATAAAGTGAGGGAACAAATTGAAAATCCGTCGCCAAGGATTGTTTTTTTTTCTCCTGCAGGTGACGCTGCGGGCTCCGTAATTCATCAAAACAATCCTGAAAAAAAAAAGTTATTTCTATTTTCACAAAAACATGATGCATCACAAACACAAATCAAAAATGTTTTTTGAACAGCAAATCAACATATGAGATGATTTCTGAAGGATAATATGACACTAAAAATGGAGGAATGGTTGCTGAAAACATTTTGTAATGTATTAAACTGACAATTTTTATTTTACATTATAATATTTTACAATAATACTGTACTTTTTAACAAATATATGCCGCCTTGGTATCAAACATCGCAAAATCTTACTAACCCCAGACATTTGAACAGTAGTGAATTATTTATTTATAAACTTATATGTATTCCTTTGTGTTGTATGCTTTTTAGGAGGAATCAGTCCATAAGACATTGGACAAGGCCTTGCAGGCAGCTTTTCTAATGAAGCAAACCACAGACAGGATGGCAGACACTCTCTCTGCTGACCTGGCTAAAGCTCAGCTCCAGAGGAAGTTACTGGGCCTACATCCTCTCAGCAGTCGAGCTGGAAGTTAGCTGTGCTCTAATGATATTATTTTATGCATCTGCTTTTACACATCTGTTTAATATGTTTGGGGTTTTTCATTATTGTCAAATATAAAAGCTGACTTGAAAACTTGTCTTTTGTAATATTTGTAATATTGTGTCACAAAGAGGCTGAACAAACTCACGCTATCGCTTCCTTGGACCGGGCAGTCAGGACTCGGAGGCACGACTGAACTTCAAAGAACATTTATTTAAGCAAAACAAGAAAAACAAAGGACAGTGAAAAGCAAAGAGACTCCAACACGACATGTAACGTTAACGAGACCTGAATACAAACGAAAAGACAGCAGTATTTAAACACATACAAATCAAAGACAAAAGTGAGGGCAGGTGTAAAACACAGGTGAAACGATCAACTGATTAGGGCAAAACCAAAAGGACACAGACAGCAGGGGAGACAGGACCAGACAGGAACATAATGTTACATTACACCCCCCTCCCGGAAAGGTGCACCTGCGCCATAAGTAACATCATTCGGGAGGGGGGGGCTGGGCGCTCTGGAGACAGCAGACTCTGGAGGGCGCTCGGGCAGCGCGGCAGGCTCTGTAAGGCGCTCGGGCAGCGCGGCAGGCTCTGGAGGGTTGGGCCACAGCAGCAGGTCCTCCGCCACAGGCTCTGGAGGGTCGGGCCACGGCAGCAGGTCCTCCGCCACAGGCTCTGGAGGGTCGGGCGACGGCAGCATGGCAGACTCTAGCAGTGACAGCGGTAGCTGGGCCGGCTCTGGCAGCGGCAGTGGATCAGACTCTGGCAGTGGCAGCGACGGCTTGGCTGGCTCGGGCAGTGACAGCATTAGCTGGGCCGGCTCTGGCAGTGGCAGCGACGGCTTAGGAGGCTCTAGCAGTGGCAGCAATGGCTGGGCTGACTCTGGCAGTGGCAGCGGCAGTGAATCAGACTCTGACGGTAGCGGCGGCGGCTTGGCAGGCTCTAGCAGTAACAGCAATGGCTGGGCCGGCTCTGGCAGCGGCAGCGGCAGTGGGACAGACTCTGGCGATAGCAATGGCGGCATTGCAGACTCTAGCAGTAACAGCAATGGCTAGGCCGGCTCTGGCAGCGACAGTGGGCCAGACTTGGGCAGTGGTAACCTGGCAGTCTCTGGTTCAGGCAATGGTAGTGTGACAGGCTTTGGCTCAGGCAGTAATAGCAGCGTTGGCAGCGTGACAGACCGTGGCAATGTGGCCGGCAGTGACGCTGGTGACGTAGCGGATGGTGGTATCAGCGGTGGCAGTATATCTGGCAGTGGCAGTGGTGTTGACAGGGTGGCAGACACTGGCTCAAGCTGTTGCAGAGCAGCCAT
>JAUCNO010000663.1:3494634-3535477 GCA_032353835.1 Enteromius viviparus | reverse complement strand
AAACGCAAACTGACGCAATGACGTCACATACGTATGCTAATTAATGTGACGTCGCCTGCCGCCACAAGTCTCTCAAAATCCTGTGGGAAACACTGTGTGCCCTGACCTAACATGCTGTGGTCTGTTGGTCAGAAAGTCCATAACCCAGTTACACAGGGAGATGTTAATGCCTAGGTCTCTGAGTTTGGCAATTAGCTTGAAGGGTATGAAAGTGTTGTATGCTGAGCTGAAGTCAACAAACAGCATCCGTGCGTAAGTGTTCTTATTGTCCAGGTGTGTGAGTAAAGAGTTCAGCGCTATAGACACTGCATCCTCTGTGCTTCTATTGCCATGGTAGCCATGCCATGGTGTGGCTCCAGAGTCAGTGGGAGAGAATCCTTCAGATGTCCCAAGACTAACCTGCTCGAAACACTTAATGATGATGGGCATAAGTGCTACAGGATGGTAGTCGTTCGGGCACGTTGGGTTAGAGTGTTTTGCACTGACAAAATGGAGGTGGATTTAAAGCATGTTGGAACAATTGCTTGGACGAGAGACATGGCGATGATGTCTGTGAAAACCCCACGAGCTGCTCTGCACATGTCCTGAGTGTGGTGTAAACATCTGAGGAGGAGAGTGTGAGGAGTCGGTGGTCGGTTGATGGAGTGATCTTGTTGGCAGTTTCTCGTCTCTCTCAAAGCGAGCATAAAAGTCATAAAGTTGAAGGTTGTTGATGAAGTTGTCAGAAAAAGCATAAACCAATATCCAAAAGCTCATGTCGGGTGTACGATGTAAAGGCACTACTGTTCTGTACGAACAGACCCGATTTATTTTCTATTCTCAATAGACTGCCTATTGAGAAGCACCAAATACACAATCATGGTTTCAAAACCTCTGAGATGATAAATAATGACATAATTTTACTATTAAACTCAATGAGCACGTAATGGGAATAATGGGTGCACTTAAGTTTAATATATATATATATATATATATATACACACACACACACACACACACACACGTATATGGGCTTTAAACCTCAAGACACCATCATATATTTGCAAAAAGTACTAGATGAAAGTACTTACCATGCTAGATGAGTTAATAAAACTGTTGCCCAGGTCCTGCATGGTGAAAAACTTCTTCAGCAATGACTGCCACTTAGCATCAAACATATCCTTCATGGTTGCAGCTGCTCCTTCGTTTTCCTCCACTTCCTCTGGCCTATTCTTATAGCATTCCTCAAGTGTCCTTATCTGTTCCTCAACCTGTGCCATCACATAAAATAATCCTCAATGGAATATAATTTTTTTTGTTTATTACTGGATACATCAGTTAAATAGATGTTATAAAAATATAATCATACCTCATCTGCACTGCGCAGAAAGTCCACATAGGGTCTAAGACTTTCCACATGTGATGAAATGTTTCTGAGCAATGTTCTCAACTCCTCTGCCAAAAGAGAAGCTTTGTTCGATAAGTCAACTGCATCTGAAGTTTCCAGCCCCTTTAGTTCCTTTATAAAATCAGCTATAGCCTCTGATTCTCTCATAGCATCCTGCAAGAAAAAAAAACACCATTAAGAAAAAGAACTGATACTATAAGAAGACCTTCATAGCACTTTTAATTTATAGGTATTGTATAAAATGGTAAATAACTTTAAACTTTCTAGATCATATTGTATGTTCAGTAAATATGAAACTACCTGAGACTGTGAGAGTAGCTCAACATGTTTGTTAAGGGTGTCTTCAGCCTCAGTTAGAGATGAACCAGGCTCTGTGCTGGAAGAGAGGACACTGTTGCTGCTCTGAATCCAAGCAGAGACCTGCAGAGTGTTTGAAACATATCATAATGAGGAAATGTATGTGCTTTTCAACAAGCTACAATATTAAAGCAAATCTATCGATTTATAACAAATAACCTAATTATGCATTTTTGAAACAATGGATTTTAGTGGACTAATTAGTGTATTTGCTTTGTTTTTTTAACAGACTAAATAAAAACAAATGAAAATATTTTCATTCAATTAAATAAATAAATATATCCTATTATAGTTCTCATGTCATTGAAATATAATTTTTTTTATCATTATTAAGTGGAAATATTTGACAAGAAATTGACATTTCATACTGACCCTATCCTGGATCACAAAATCTGTCATAAGGGTCAAATTTTGGTAACTGAGATTTATACATCCATTGATGTTTGGTTTGTTGGTTTGATCTTTACTTAATATCTAATTAGTTTTTGAATGTATAATTTTTTTTAAATGTATTGTTGGTTATTGCTACAAATAAACTTGCGTTAATTATGACTGGGTTTATGTAACAGGGTCACATACACATACATATTAATCATTTTTATTATTATTATTCTAAAATTATCATTGTTGTTGTATGTAAACTGATGTTGCATGACATTCACACTCAAATCCGTGCTATAGATGGTGTCAGCTACATACACAGATAACCACATTTTACTCTACCTTATCCACCAGTTCTTCAAATGAAGACACCAGCTGTTGCCGTTTGCCTGTTAACTCTCTGTGAGCATGACACTCATGGCTCAGAACATTGATTCTCTCTTTGATGTAAACCAGCATCCTTTGCAGCCCTCCAACTTGGGCACTAACAAAACAAACATATATGCGAGTCATAGATGCCTGACTCTACACAGAACATCTCAATCCTTTTATCAGTCCTCTGAAAACCCAGAGTCTGGATATCTGCTGTGATAGGGTCTTATTTTTAACACACTGTAGCATCTGCTCTTTGTCTTCTCACCTTTGTGGGTCAAGCTTCTGAAGTAACAGCTGACCTCTCTGTAGAGGCTCGACAGAAGTGTCTTTTATACTCCGCGAATACTCATCATGTTTCCTAGCCAGTTCAGGTAAAGGCAGAGGCTGATTTTTTAGTTCCTTTATAGCAATCTCTATGGTGCCCAGCGCCTCAAATGCCTAAAAAAAATGAAATTATTTGTTATGTATTTGTTATTAATTACGCATTATATTAATTATATATATTGATTAGATAACACTTTATTTTATGGTTACACCTATTAGTTACTTTTTTGCATTTTACTAGAATGTTAGATATTAAGCACATGTTAATGCTTTATTCTACATCCCTAATCATATCCAAATACCTAAACTTAACAACTACCTTAATAACTATTAATAAGCAGAAAATTAGGAATTTATTGAGGGACAAGGTTAAGTGTTACCTATTCTATTATTATTATTATTATTAATAATAAAAGTTCACAGTGTAATTTGTTTCCAGAACAAAACTTAATTTTACTTAAATCCTTCTAAATAAATAACTACATGTCAAATTCCTGAGGAAACTCATACTTAATTAATCTTCGAAGTATGCTACATAAATTTATGCAACACACCACATAAATCCCTTGCATTATACATCTCCACTAGGGGGTACTACCTTCAACCACAAAAACAAATGACAAGAGTGTGGTCTGAAGAAATATAGCTGCCGAAGTGTTTACCAAGAGTTAGTGCTCTATTAGCTCAGTTATCCATTCCAAACCTCAACTTAGTCAAAGCATGTGAAGAGCTACTATGTTACATACTTTATTAGCACTGCTGTAAAAGGCATTGCTCTCCTGCAGATGAGCCAGACGATTCATCATGAGGCTCCAGAACTGCTCGTGTGTAGCTTTGAGTTTTTCACTCCTCTCTGACACGTGTTGAAGTTTTGAGCACTCATTCGAGGAAAGCAGATCTGACGCCTGCTGTATTAACCTTTCAACCAGTACACTCCAGTCCTGAAGGAAGATACATGAACCATAAACAAAGCTTTAGATACCCATTGAAATGAACCTTTCTACAGTGTATATAGTTTAAAAATGTTACCTTCAATTATTAGTATAATTTTTTTTTTTTTCAAGAATATGTATTGTAATATTAGAAAGTACTGCTATTAGGGTATTAGGCTTTCAGTAATGTGCTGTGGTCAAAGTTAGGCACTAACGCTTTATTAATTATAACTTGATTATTCACAAAGATTAACGGTACAGAAATAGAGGTCTACTGTTACTGTAGCTGTTGCTCAGTATAAGGGAGTGAGAATTGGCTTCTAGCTTAAAGTTAACTTATACAATAGCATACACATTAATGTAATTATATTTAGGAAATTATTACATTGATAATATTTGTATTGTAATTTACTATGCCTGTTGTTTTTGCCACCAAAATTATGTCACAAACGATATCTGATTGAAATTGATTTAGCAAACACTTAGGGCAGAAATAAGAGGACAAAAAAAAAATATTAATTACACATCAAGCACAACACAACATGTTTTGTTTTTATTTTGATTGCATATCTAGTTAGCTATTTATAATATTTTTAGAAAAGAAAACTATTCTGACTAATTAAACTTAAAAAAGGAGGACATTTTCTACAATACATTAAGGTATATTTTATCTGTTCATTGAAAAGTGTAGTGGTCTCTTACCTTGGATTTCTGTTCAAACTCTTTGTATTCACGTAGTAAGCCCTCATTTTCTGACAGAGATGAACCCAGCTGACTGTTTTCCAAGAATAAAGTACCCTTTTCCTTAAACCACTGTGTTACCTGTTTAAAAGCACATGTCACATAATGCAACAGTCACTAAAATTGAGACACCAAATAAAAATGCTTCTGCTTTGCATTTGTCCAGTTTCGATACAAAGTTCTGATTATAAACTATCAGCATAACATAATGAGTAAAAAGTATGAAAACAAAATATATTTTATTATTTGGTATTTCATTAATGAATGCAGTACTGGATCTGTCATGAAAGAAAGCCATCCAAAAGCCAAAACATCTGACTATCGCATCTCTTTTCTTTTTATTTCTTTTTCATTATCCCTAGAAATAGGCTAGTTTACCTTAAATTCTTCATTTAACATTATTTATTTCCAGGGGTAATTAAATAAACATTTATATTTTTGACACTGATTTAATTTAAAAATTCTATGTAGCAGAATAATAAAAATAAGCAATTTTTAATAAAATAACATTTTATAATATTTAACAATTAACATTGATAGGCAAAGCAAAAGCAAAGTGAGTTTTCCACAGGGATCATATCAAACACAAGTATGTGCCCTATCCCCTCTCAGCATGCTAAGTATGCTGGCCAGTTATTTTAGTTCAACATTTTTGAAAGGCAGCCGGTCATCAACGTGTTTTCGTGCTGAGTGCCTTTGAGCATGCTTGATTATGCTTTACCATGTGGGAGTTTGGACAATCTAGCATGAACTCACAAAAAACAACTTATGATAGCTATATTTGTCATATTGTATTTCTACTCTTACGAAATTTGGGGTTAGTACGATTTAAAAAAGTATTAAGTATTAAGACAGTATGAAGTTAAAAACGTAACAGCAGTTTAAGTGTGGGGCATAATTACTGATGTTAACACACAGGGAAAATGTGTAACAGACAGTAAATAATGTTTTATGTTTCCATTAAAACATAATTAATTAATTGAATAAAAATGATTTTAGTAGGATTTCATTTATCTTATATAAAATACGCTTTGTTACTTATACAACATAATGTTAATATTCCGACTTGTAGGCTATCTGCACTTCTTCTGTGGACACGTTCTTCACACAACAGCCTGCAGGAACACAACAGCTAAATTCACAGCTTTAATTATAATACAGTACTCCTTATAATGTTATGTATATGACAGTCTCAGTCATAGTTATTACTATTCTACATTGTGTTTCTGCTTGTGATATGTGTGAAAGAGATAAGGGCTTTACTGCAGCGTAACTCAACCAAATCTAATACATAAAGAATATACACAATATACAGCGTACACCAGCTGAAATGTCTTGAAATCACTTGTACACTACCTGATCGAAGTCTTTCACTCTATTTGAGTCTTGTTAAAGATGGTCATGTATTATGGAAAATGAAACTAAATTTAAATCTATAGGTGTGGTTTGATTTATTTACACAGGTTAAAATATTTATTTAAAGCTTCTTTCTTTTCAGATTCTTATTTACAGCATTATTTTAATAGGCTGAGAAAACCAGTAGTTCTATGTGAAATCAGACATTGTGCACCCCTATATAGACTATATAGTCAAATGGTATGATCATGACACCCCACGAATATTCAACTATGAGATTGGGAGTCGAATCAGGCTATTCGAGGACACCTCTAACTTAAACTAGGGCACCTAATGCCATATCTTTTGTTTTATGCAATCTTACTTAAAAGCAGGACATCCAGTTTCTCTAATAATTAACTTGTCTTTGCAAGAGTGACTTACCTCCTGTTCCTGTCTCTCCCATTGTCGAATACGGTAAATCGTTTCCAGCTCATGCTTTTGTTGTCTCATGCAAAGGTCCACTTGTTGGCGTCTGTCCTGCAGAATCTCCAATAAACCTTCCACCTTTCCAAAGCTGCTCCAGGCCCCGCGAGTAGCTCTGCCATACTTCAGGGCCTGCTGGGACTGGAAGTCCTTCAAAAATTCCAGCAACTCACGACTCTTGTTTAACACCAGCATTGACTTCTCCAACAATGCTGGTGTTAGGGAGAATAGAGGATAGAGAACAAGCGTCGTAAAATATACTGGTGTGTTTTATTGCACATGACCGATAAGAAAAAAAACTCTATACACATATTTGAAAGATATTTTGTGTTAAGAATTCCAAACATTCCTGATATAAGCTCCCTAAAGGCCAATCTAAGAACAATTCCTCTTCATTCATTAGATTTCTATCTGCATGCCATCACACAGACTTTAAGAGATTACAGGATATTAAAAGCCAGTTTATTGCAAAGGTTTTCAGAAGGACAGAACCAGGGAACACTCGTACCTCTTCTAATAGTGCTGTGTCTCTGAAGCAGTTCATTCATGTTGTCTGCAGTGGTCAATTTCTGGCCAACACTCTGAAAGTCTTCAGCTTCATCTATCCTGATGGCAAACTGTAATAAAAAAAAGTTTTAAAGCAGCTGAAAACATTTCAAATCAAAATGGCTAGATGAATATATTTAACTAAATCTTACAAAGGCTGCATTATTTGATCAAATATACATCTAAAAACACTAATATTGTAAAATAATAACACAATTAAGTTGAATTAAAACATAACTCCTGCCATAGCAAAGCAGTATTTTCAAGACCCTTCAGAAATCAGTGTTGGTTTGTTGCTAAAGACACATTTGTATTATTATAAATGCTTAAAACTGTTAGGTTGTTTAATATATTTATGGAAACTGTGTGGAAACTTGTCTTTAAGGATTCTAAAAAGAAGAGCATTTATCTGCACATTTTGATCAATTTTATGCATTAATACTAAATAAAATAATTGCAAAGATATATATATATTAGGGCTGGGACTCGATTAAAAAAAATAATCTAATTAATAAGAGGCTTTGTAATTTATCGAAATTAATCGCATTTTAATCGCATATAAATATCTGACCTGAGGACAGTGAGAAGTAAGTTTTTTCATATGGGTTTTTAGTATACCATTGAATAATGACTGAATACATAAGCTCAAGCAGCAAAATATTGTTCATTTTTGTTCAACCAAGTCCCAACAGACCAATATAGTGCCGTGCGTGATTTCACATTGAGCCGTATATACTACACACAGCTGTTGTTCACTGACGAGCTGCGCAAACACATGTTCATTATCAGCGTGGATCTGCGCAGCTTGTCAGTGAACAACGGCTGTGTGTTGTACAGTATATACAGCTCAGTGTGAAAACATGCACCTGATGGCATTTACTGCTGATTAAAGGTTGATTAAACAACCCAAAGGTTTACTGATAAAACAAGCAAACATATCGGCCGATCTGGATCGGTGAATCCCTACTTTCACGTACATTCAGAACATTAGAAACGCTAGTTGGTGCTCCAGTATAATCGGTCCGCCGAAACACATCCAGTGAGAAACGTTCCACGGTGCAAAAATAAGTGTGATTAAAATGCGCAAAAAAAATTTTACCTGTTATTTTTGTGTAATTAATTCATCTAAATTAACGAGTCAAAGTCCCGGCCCTAAAAAAAATTTAATAGTGTAAAATGTAATAATAATTTTTTTTTTATCTCACATTTCTGATTTTTTTCTCAGAATTGTGTGATATAAACTCACAATTGCGAGTTTGATAGTAGTGTGACAAAAACCCACCACTGTGAGAAAAAAACATTTCTGACAAGAAATTTCCAAATTGTCAGATGTAAACTTACAATTGTGAGGAAAAAGTCAGAATTGTGAGAAAAAAATGAGCAATTACCTTTTTTATTTTTTATTCAGTGGCAGAAACAGGGTTCCATTGAATCAGAAGGCAGAAGCAGAAGAACATTTTTAGTGTGAACAAAATGCAGTTTTATTCGTCTGTTTAAGCAGACAGACACAAAAAGTTCTAAAGATAATTTTTTTGACAACTCCAGGTGTTTATGGGTAATCAGAACCATGACACTCCAGAAGTACGTAATTTTGATCCAGTGCTCATGCGTTTCCTGCGTATCTACCCTGAGCGTGGCTCTCCTGAAGGCATGGGGTTAAGGCTGGAGGTTTTAGGGTGTGATCTGCAAGGTGAGTGAATCTCATCCTATTCCAAATAAACAAGATTGTTGAAGTGGTGTATAATTTGTGAAAGCTTCCTTTACTTTAAATAACTTGCCTGTCTAAACATCCTTGATCTTTTTTCAGAGCCGACAACGCCTCTTCCCCTCACCACCACCACCATGGAAACTACAGTAGCTACCGTCACCAGCGCTCCAGGGAATACTCCAACAGCCACCAGTATTCCAACGACAGCGGAGAATTGCGATGAAGATGGCAACTGCCACAACGAAGCAGTGACAGACTATGACACAACAGGTTAGATGCATTCATATCATTGACATCTATGAGCTAATTATGTCGACTAAACCATAACACTACCTCATCTCCTTAGAGAAACCTTGTGATATTTTTAGATTTTAATTAAGCCATTATTTACTCACTTTATTGTGCTGTTTTCATAATAGGGAGGTTGGGAGGTCCCAGTAACACTGGTAATTTCAGGTTTTACTATTTCTGTGGGACTTTCAAGTCCCCACAAGGAAAGCAAAACTTCACATACACAAACATCCACACAGAGACAGACTATGACCTCAAAGGTTACGAATACAAACACCCACACAGTGAAACACAGACCAACTACGACCCAACAGCATGCTACGACCCATAGGTTACACACAAACTACGACTTAAACCGTGACCTATCAGATTACACAAATACACGTTCATCATTTCAACACTGCAGAATGAAGGCGTCTCATTCACTAATAATTGATTGTATGGAATATTTTGTATTTATACACACATATGCACTTCTCACTAAAAACGTACAGCTAATTTGCAATGTGCAAAACCTCTGACAAAAGCAGCAAATATCACATTACAGAGCTCTCATTATCCATGTGTCAAGAAACCTCACAGTTTGAGCTGTAAGGCATCTTTTCTTACTCGTTCACTGATTATGATTCAATGTTTTTAAGATTAAATGTCTGTATATATGATTTAATCTTAACATGATTATAAGGCCACCCCGAGTATGTTATTTGAGCGTGTGGTTTCAGTTGTTCCTACGCTTAGTGAGTGACATAGAGTGACTCAACATGAACCAAATACAAACATACAGAACATGCAAATGGAATTTAACTAGTCTGTATTTCATTAACTCTTTAGCACTTTCTGTATTTTTCCCCCTTAGAAACTGCAGTGGCAGAGCCATTTATGGAGATGGAAGCAGTACCTGGTGAGAAACTACAAACATGTACAAAATGGACAATTATCTGTAGTGGCAATAGTGTTGCTGTTGTCATAAAAAAAAAAGTCAACTCTCAGAGAGTACTCTCTTTAGTGGCTGAATATAATTCCTACAGAATCACATTAAGTGAAGCATACTTGATTAACCTGACAGAAATGAGGAACAAAATCCTCAGTCAAGGTCTTTGGGGTTTTCTATTTTGAGCGCAACGAAAATCTCTACTGCCACCATGTGTTGTGCTGCAAAATTACATGCTGTTGAACTTTGTAAAAGCTTTATGCAAAAATTCAAACACTGCAGAGTCTGTTTCTTCTGACCTTCATGGTGTCTAAATAATAACACTTTGTTATATGCAAAACAGCATAAATTCATGCATAGCAAGAAAATTGCTTCGCAATAAATCACTTAAAACGTCAACAGCACAACAACGCATCGGTTGCAAAACGTTTACCAAACTGCGTTTACTTTTTTTAAACATTAACTTACAACAATGGACTTGGTTTTACACATTTATACTAAAATATTTAATTCAACACTCAAGATATATTTTCTGAAATCTGTCAATTTTGCTTATTGGATAAGTGTGTCTTGTTATAAGCATGCTTAGATGTTATTGAACAAAAACACAGAAACACATTGGATGTCCTAAAAACTCCCTAAATCATGAAATTTATTAGATTCATTGGAGAATGTAAATCTAGATACAGTGCTGTGCAATTGGCCACTGGTTATTGGTGATTTGGCGGATTTCGCTGCAGTATGTTGGCTTTCTTACTGCACTTCACTTCCTTTTGTGGTTTGAACCTACAACCTTTTGAATACCTGCCAAGAGCTTTGACTAATAAGTTGCCAGCAATCCAAAAAGCATAGAGTATGTTCAGTACCATACTGCATTAACTGTAGCTTACTTGAACATCTTTAGTAGATTTAATGGAAATTAAATTTGAAGAGATTGTAAAGTTGATTTAGCTCCGTTTGTGCTTCTGTTTAGCATATATTTGGTTTGCCTGTGACTTTGGCTGGGCTGATAACCCCTCCTACTGTGGATGGAGTCAAGATGAAGGTGAAGGAGCTGAATGGCATATAAATAACAACCGCAAACACACTGATCACAAACTGCCTACTCTGGACCACACAGGTAAGAATAATTGGCTTTTACATCACCGTGTTGATAACTTCCTAAATACACTTCCTTAATCTCACAACTAATTTTATCTTAAAGCATATTGGGATCAAATGCTAAAGTGATGCTAAAGCTTCTCACTTTTGTTTCAGGGATGCCTCACAACTTCATTTACGCAGCTTCTAACACAGACACGCAGATAGAGATGGAGGGGAAGACGGAAACAGAGACAGATGAAGAACTTGCGAGAACAGGAAGGCTGGCCAGATTGGCCAGTTTGCCGGTCACAGCCCCGGACTCAGACCTGTGCATGTCTTTCTGGTACCACTTCACTGAGAAACACACGGGAACTCTGAACATCAAGCAGAAGATAGAGCGATTAGAGGTGGAGAGAGAGGACAGTGAGCTTCTTATCCGCTCTGTGAACGGCCAGATGAAGAGCAGGTGGAGGGAAGGAAGAGTTCTGATTCCCAGTGCAGACACTCCTTATCAGGTACTGATGGACACTTTATGAACTGTACATCCTTATTCCAATATGATACTAACTCTTTTATTGTGTGTGTATGGTAGGTGATCCTCGAGGCTCAAGTGGATCCTGCAGAGTCTGGTTACATCTCACTGGATGATATAAAGATACTGGATGAAGTGGATCCTGAACAGTGCAAGGGTATGTTTGACCACGCCCTTTGTTTTAGCCCCTCCTTCTTTCTCTTTGGCCTGCCCTCCTTTTATTAGCATATTCTCTCAGCAGCCAAATGTCATTAATCATTAATATGCATCAAACATCTGCATCACTTATGTTAATAATTAAATGTGATAAAAATACAGCCACAAACTGATCTTTAAGGCATAGTCTATCCAAATGTTAAAAACATTGTTCATGCTGTTCCAAACCTTCTTCTTCTGAAGGTTGGAACATAAAAGAAGATTGAAGTTTAATGAAAACTCAAAGGCTGTTTGGTTCCAGACATCGTTTCAAATATCTTCTTTTATGTTCTGTAAAAGAAAAAATACCATACAGGTTTGATATGACATGAGGAGAATAAATGATAGAAGAATTGTCCTTTTTGGCTGAACTATCACTTTAATGTAGATGTGCTCATTTTTTTCCATAGGTGTTTTCTGTAATAGCATTCTCACTCTTGAACCAAACCAATCCGCTCTGAGATAAATCACACATTTTTAAGATTTACATTTTGAAAATACGTCTACATGGAATATGAATGAAATTTGAGTGTTTACATTTCAGACCCAGATAATTCAGAAGGCGATGAAGATGAAGTTGATGAGATCGGTAAGACACACATTTTATTGGGAAAGCATTATAAGACATAATATAAGTAGCAAAAAATTTTTACTTATTTTTTAGTGAAACTTTTTTCAAAATTTGTACTCCTACAGTATCTTTGCTCAGACATTGCTAGTAAATTTGTAAAACATTATATGCATTACATTATAAACCATATACAAAGTGTTATATCTCAATTAAATGCATCATGTTTTAAGGATGACTAGATATTTTTATTTTGCCATAATGTCAAGTATATGACTGTATATAATCTCTTATATAACATAATTGACTTGCTTTCACAGTCACTGTCTCTCTCTATCAACAGTGCACTGTGAGGGGACTGACAACACCCTGTGGAGTTTTGGACGTGGCTCCATGCTGAAGAGTTTAGACCCCATCCTGATCACCATCATCGTGATGAGCGCTGTGGGAGTCCTGCTGGGTGCCGTGTGCGGGGTGCTGTTCTACTGCGCGTGCGCTCACACCACAAACAGGAATCTCTCTGCTCTGGAGAACTACAACTTTGAGCTGGTGGATGGAGTCAAGCTAAAGAAAGAAAAACTCAGTGCACAGAAATCTTACACAGAGGCATGAGGAATGTTAGACGAAACATTCACTGAACAATGTGGGAAGAACGTTGTTGCAGCGTTTCTCAATGTCGAAACTGAGCGGTATTCTCAGGACGTGCAGGAAGAGAAACTGGCCTCTAGAGGGCGCCGTGTATAGATTGTACAGCCAGATGATTGTCTACTGTTTGTTTGTTCATTTGTACATTTGTTGCTGGTGATGAGACCAAGACAAAACGATGTATCCTCTCACACAGTTGGATATTTTTTTTCGAAAAGCCCCTTTTTCAGAGCTGTACACAACTGGGTTTTTAGTGTTATTGTGCTCGTTTATGCTTGGAGATGTGTTTGTTCAGTTGGTAACTCACACTTCATTCCAATGGTGCCTTTAAACGTGTTTTTGTTGCCTTTTTACACATAGGTTCTTTCTTAAACAGTCATTTGCTCTTGTGCACAAACTGTTTAAAGATACAGGCTAATACAGGTCAGAGGTCAATAGATAATAATACATCTGATATATATCCCAACAGGACATGAGCATGATGTCTACAATGTTAAGGAGCTAGATTATTTGGTCCATCTTCACTTACATTGTGAAACAACAGGTCAGAAAACATTTTCTTTGGAGAAGCATTATAATATGCCCCAATTTCATGATTTCGTGATTTATTATACAGCTCCCTGCACTGCAGAAATTCAATCAGTATTATTGTTTTATTTTCAAGTAAAAATGTTAAGACACTTTACTTGACAAGCAAACATTTGTAACATATTAAGGCCAATGGCAAACAGTTTTTTGTTTTTAACATAAAAAGTAACATTTGTTTGATTCAAAACAAGAATGAATTGCTAATGGCAGAAGAAATGTATTTAATTTAATGTTTAAAACAAGTTCATGGTCATGATACAGTTCAAAACAGGTCAAAGGGTCAATGTTTAAATACATGATACATCTAATATATATCAATAGGACGTACGCATGACAAATTTCTCAATGTTATGTAGCTAGAAAAAAGATTGTACCACTTTATTTGGTCCATCGTGACTCTATATATTGTAAAACAACAGCTCAGACGACATTCTTTGAGATAGTGTTTGTTTAAACGATGGAATAGTAATTTGGAATTTCTTTCAGCTGCCTATGTGGCATGTGTTGCCATGGTATCGAGTGACATCATATTTCAGAATGACTTGACAATGTCTGCAGACCATCTGTGAAAATAGTGTCTTCTAGACCGGACCCCTCCTGATCAGGAGACGCTGGGGAGACGCTCACTATGGGAACGTCTGGGAATCGAAGCAGAGACAAAGCAAATGAAGCATCTAAGAGCGCTAATGTAGAAGTGTCTCCCAAAGGAAATTAATTGAATTTGTAGGATGTGAAAGGCACAAACTGATCTGTGCTCTTAAGCATTGAGAGGACGACCTAAGAGAGACGAGACGGCAAGTGCTGACAAAGACATCTGGATCTTTTTCACACACAGCAGAACAGCAGTTTGTTGAAGGAGACGCCAGAAACTTTTCTCCCACTCAAATGAACCAACGTATGTCATTTTGCACTGAGAATTATATTTAATGAAAGATTTAGATAGTAATAAAAGTGTTAACTACTTTAAAATGTAAGAGGCATCCAACTGTCAGTGTAACAGCTCCCTTTTTTAACGCTATTTAAAATGAAATGGTATTTTTCTTAATTGTAATAGTTGTTTTTGTGTCCTGAGGAACTGAAGTAACAATCGACTGGATTTTCATCACAGACTCTCACAAAAAAACTTAGTTTTACTTGATGTTATGAAGTCCAATCTGTCTGGTGGCTGTTTTGTATTCACAGTTCTGTGATGAACTGGAAAAAAAAAAAGACTGAAGACTTATATCTCATTGGCATTCAACCAATTCAACCAATCAGCAGTTTGCAGCGGCAAGTCTGACCAATCGGATTTATGAATTTTTCAACAACAACATTCCAAAGAGCAAAGTTAATAAAGTTTTTAAAAAGACTTTTTACAGAGAAACTGTTATTTTGTATATAAACATTATATATGTGTGTGTGTGTACAGTTAGATCCATACAATGTTATTATTTTAGCTGTTTACAATTACAATTCAGTTACATAATGAATGTGGGCTTAAAGTGCACACTTTGAGCTTTATTTTAAGGGATTTGCCACCCAACTGGAGGAAAGGTTGAGGAATTATGCACCCCTGTTTCAATGGACTGTAAGTACAGTTGACTCGAAAGCCATTTTATGGACAGATGTGAGCTATTCCTTTGTTATGTCTACATCAGTTAAGCTGGTTAAAGGTCTAAGGTTTTAAGTGTGCCGTTAGCATTTGAAAGCTGTTGCTGTGAACCCACATCATGCAGTCAAAAGAGCTCTCTTTGCAAGTGAAACAGACAATTGTTAGGCTTTAAAAACTAAACAGATCCATCAGGGAGATAGCAGGAACATTAGGAGCGGCCACATAAACAGTTTGGTGCATTCTGGGGAAAAAAAGAATGCACCGGTGAGATCACAAACATAAAAAGGCATGTATATCCATGGAGGACAACAGTGGTGGATGATTGGAGGATCCTCTCCATGGTAAAGAAAACCATTTCAAAACATCAAGCCAAGAGAAGAGCACTCTCCAGGCTTCACAAGAACAAATACATAAGCTTCAACATAAGGTGCTAACAAGGCCAGATTAGACTTTGCCAAAAATAAAAAACATCCAAAAGAGCTGACTACCTCTGAAAAAACATTCTAAGATCAACCTGTACCGGAATAATGGGAAGAAAAAAGTATGGAGAAGACTTGAAACAGCACTTCATTGGGTGGCACTTCATAGTGCAAATGGACAATGACCCAAAACATACAGCAAAAGCAACATGTGTTTTAAGGTAAAAAAAAAAAACTAAATTATTTTTTTAAATATACTATATTTTTATTAGAAATTAGGCTTCATCACTTGCTGAAAGACAAAACTCCTGAAGGCAGAAAAACCCACAAACACCAGCTGACATCAGATGCAGTATAGGCCTGGTATCCACCTTTTCCTCAACTGTTTGCACTACAAACCATTCTTTATTAAGATAATAAGCAATTAATAGATTAAAATAACATGATAGGACACACCCGTTTTCAGTATCTAGCAGCAAACGTTTTTTCAGGTAATTAATACAGTTAATTTACTTTAAACGCAATTGCATGTTTTTTTTATTTATTATTATTTATTTTATTGTATTGTATTTATTTATTTGTTGCTTTCTCTTTTTTGTATCTTGAAACATCTTAATTGTACACTTCTTATGGGGCGATTTGCTTATTTCTTTAAGACTGCGCTGTGCTGATTGCGCTTCTCTACCACGAGATGGCGCTGCTCTATAAGTTCAACATGGCTGCAGTTTTATACAATCTTCCAAAACTGGACGTCATTTTCACGTAAATTAACAACATTAGTTTTTGTATTATAAAACCAATTGATGTTCTTTTGTTTACATTTTTATTTAAAATTTTATTTAAATCAATTATTTATATGGCAAACGGGGAAGCTAGGCAGTTGTCAGCTGCAAGGATAAAGTTCGTTGTGCGGTTTCACATCTAAACCGCTTCTTCAACACTTCTGCGTATCAACCACTGAGTTTGTATTTTGTGTGTGTGTTTGTACATTAGTTCACCACTTAAAATATGTCACCAGTGTGCCACTTCCTCAAAGATGTTGCCACAGATAAACCCCAAAACACAGAGAGCTCAGGTCAGGGTTTGTTTTTTTCAAATGGTTACATGTTTTTATATTTTAATTAATTAATTATTATTCTTTACTAATTGTTATGAATTACAAGATGTTACAGTCCATAACCATATAATCATTTATTTTAATTGTCTTAAATAGCTGAAATCATGATTTCTTCTTCTCTAATAAGTGTATTTTTTCCATCATGTATAGATGAGCATTCAAAAGATTTTAGAGTACTTTTTTTTGGTAACATTTTTATTAATTTTATTTATAATAGCTCTAAATAGCTACTTACTTAATTCTACAACATTACATTATTTAACATTTATTTTGTGTCTGAATATCTGAAGCACTGAAAAGCATCTGTGCTCTCTCTGAGAAAATATTACACCATTTTGTAGAACGTCAACTCTGTTACCAGAAAATCAGAATTAATTTCTGATCTCATACTGTTTCTTCCTGCTGCTCATGTGATTCATTAAAAGCTCTTTCTGATATATGTTAGTCAAGCCATGATCAGCTACACTGCGTGAGCACTGGCGTATATGATCTCAGTTAACCTTCATCATTGTCCGTCTGCAAACACTGACTCATACAGCTGACATATTTCTTTCCATAAACATTCACACTCTTAGTACACCATCATCTCTATCCATCTATATTCTCTTCTCTCTCAGCCATTCTTTATTTTTCCCTTCTTCCTCTCCCTGTTTCTCAGGAATGTCCCAAATGTAAACTGCTTCTCAACATCAAGCCAGATGAAGTCCAGTCATTCCACAGCTATATTTAGAGTTAGGTGGTGAGCTTACTGTCAAAGATCATTTAAACAAAACAAAAATAAAAAACATGAACTAAAACTGTTGTTATGAAGAATGTAAAGTAAATATATAATTTTTCAAAGAATTTCACAAGTTTCAAACTCACTGAGAACATTCTGGGAAAACCGGCAACGTCTCCCTACAGGCAACGTTTTGTTTATGTAAAGAAACTTTTCCTGTCTAATTGGGAACATTTTAGGAAAGATAGTTCTCATAATATTCTCAAAACTAACACTCTGTGTTCATTAATAACGTTCCCTTGTTTGGAGAACGATCCCCCAACATTCCAAGTATTTTCCCAAAACTTTCTGGCAACCGAAACCTTTTCAAATATGATTTTACATTTAAACATGTTTTTAAAATATCTTATTCAGCTTATATTTGTAGTTTTTCCTGCTTAATCAGATCTGAATACTGACGTATATATACCATCTACAATGTCTTGATTTTTGTAGCCAATAGCCCTTGGTTTCACAGAATTATTTGTTTAATGTTAGTCCACTTATTTTAGTTATATTATATCAAAGAGAGAGCATGTTCAAATCATATATACTTCACACTCAAAGGACAGCTAAAAGAATTCTGATGTGACGTTTCTTTAAACAGGAAATGCAATGTGGTATATATTCACACCTTCAGGCTCTGTTTGCTTGCAAAAGCATGTGTTGTTTCCCACAGCATTTGTCCTTTATCGTGACAATTTCAGGGTTATTTAATGGCTTTGGGCCTTTGTTGTGTTTATTGTCTTTCCCAGATTGCTCATTGGTTAGCTCATTTAAATAATTATGAGTTAGAATACAATTAGTTGCTCATAGCATGTAAATCTTTCTGCCATAAACCTGAAATTTCTTCAGTAGCCTATGAATTGTTATCACTGTTTAGGCTACAGTCAAGCTGAGTAATGACATTGGATAATTTAGTCTTATGGGACACAAAGGAAAAGTCTAGACTAGCTCGCTCTGACTGATCCATGACCAGCAGTAAAACAGTACTGAACTTGATATTTCATAAAAGAGCTGTCTGTGAAGACATCATAGATGATACAAAACCATAATCAGATCTTTAACTGTAGTCTAAATGTGAGAGAGAAGTTTAATTGTTTCTGCTATTGTTTGTAGGCTAAGTTTTTCTTCTTTTCACATCTGCACATACAGTTTGGGTTTAAAGTGTTTTTCAGGTACAAGTGTTAAACCGCAAACGTCTCAGCCTCTCTAACACAGGAGGAAATGCGGGATCACCCGAGAGGTTCACATCCGGTAAAAGGGAGTAAGTCTGTAGCTAATTTGAAACAAAACTATCACTTGTGGTGCTTTCATTCGTGAAAGAATCGATGTTCTTGAACGAATCTTTGAAATAAACGAGTCATCGTTCACGTTCATTCAGAGGTCGTTTTTTAATCGTTTAGTGTCAACGTCAAGCTTTCTTTAAAGCTTATGATTGCCTGCATTTAAAGAATAAAGAACTTTTAAAATTCTAAACCATTTAGCCTACCAGAAAACAGTCCCTAACATTTGCTCTCTGCACAAGCAATAGCTAAACATTGTTTTGTTCGCCATTTCGAATAAACAAACGAGGATTTCTGCGAAAAGAACCACATTAAAATGGCATTTAACGTTATTTAAATAGATAAACAAGTTCTAAATTAGAGCATTAGTGTAGCTATTGTTGTTATTTGTGGGGAAAACTTTTATGATTAAAAACACAAATCGGCTAGACATCTTCCAGTCGACTCAGAAACTGCATGATTCATATACTGAGTCAGAAAATGACGCCAATTGGCATAATGTATATTATTAAGCCTTTATTTATCCATTATTCCAAAATGAAGAAATTGTTTTTTGTTATTATTATTGTTGAAACGCTAAAATTCAATTTTTATACTGCATTTTATTTACAAAACCCTAACTCACTTGAATAGTTCAAGCAAAGATTAGTTACAGCACCTTCCGGCTTTTATAGGCCCACACTTTAGTTGAAGCGTCTCAATGAATTAATTTACTAAATGATTCAAAAGAATCGAATCACTTGATGAGTCGATTGAATCAGAATCCTAACCACTAGTTTTACGTAGTTCACAGTGTGGATGGGGTGTTACCATTATTTCCTGTGGGCGGAGGAAGGGAGAGGCTTGCCACTGCAACACATCTCAGTGAGTCCAGACCACAGACCCACACGCATTACCCATCCGGACCGAGGACACGCCGTGGAAGGGCGAGCTGGATTCTCGGCCCACATTTAGCCATTTATCTGCCCCGTTGTCAGTTATAGGCCAGGGAAGCGCGTTTGGTACTTTATAACCAGCTGTTGATTCAAAGTAGCCCACGGAAACAAAGACTCCACAGACGCTGGCGAGCAACTGGACTGTTGGGACAAACGCTGCTGGAGGTTTATTTCCATAGCAAATGTGGTTTTAAAAGAACACCTTATAGCTTGATAAATCGCCGGGGACAAGTGTTAAGGTAAGGAGCAACAAAATATCACTTTTAAAGAAACTTTAGTGCCAGGGCTGTTTGTTGAATGCGTTATTTCTAAGGGATTCTTCTGAGCTTTAGAGTTTGATCCGGAGAGTGATATAGGGGTAGGAACTTTGGGTGGGGATGTCCCATCCATTGCACTTCAAAGGACAGACGTGCCCTAAAACGTATGCGAACAGTGTGCCTTAAGTCTATGGCTTTCCTAGATGTCTGTTATCTTGTATCTATTTGTCGCTTGTTATTTTTTCTTTCCACGACATCTGTTGTAAGTCATCCACCCCAGGCCCGAGAGAGTCCCGGCGGGTCCGAGGAGGGCTGTGGGGGTTGAACAATGCTTTATTTGGAAGTCGCTTGTGTAAATGTGCCCCCCCTGGAAGTCGAGATGATGTAGCCGTTTTTTAGCGTGAGTCATGATCCTGTTTGGGACATGCTATAAACATTAGACCACCAAAGATTTAACCGATATAAACGAGCCTAAGAGTCATATTGTGCTACTGGGAGAAGTTTGGCATTGTTACAGCGCCGCTTTTAAAGTGATTAAAGGGATCGTGCTATGTTTGGAGAAACTGAATCATGGCATTAAACTCTGACAGCGCTGTGAAGTGCTTTGGGCTGAGGTTTATAAGGAAAGATCCCGCAGTGGATCTGCATTAAAACTCTCACATCCTATATATTCAGGTCACGTGACTGCATGGAAGAATGTTGTTGTATTTTTGCCGGATGTCTTAAAGTTGTCCTCATTAAAATGTTTTCGATGATAATGATTAAATCTTTTAAAGTGCACAAACATAACACAGATTGCATTCATATCAGCAGCCTGATAAAAGCTGCTTTATAATACTGAATGGGTCTCATTTGGGCAGTATCACGTGATTAGTTGAATATTATCTTTGGTTGAACTTTTGTTTCTTAATTAAAATTAGCCGACTAAAACTAACACATTGCACATTCCTGCAAAATCCAAAAAAAGATGTTCAGATTGTTTTAACCTACAAAGTTAACCATGGTATAGTAAAAGTGTAGTCACCGTGTTGTTTCTGGTGAATTGATTACCATTTGTATAACCAAATTTTGCTACAAATACCATGGTTAAACTAATTGTTAGTGTAGCATAACCATAGTTACCTTGCAGTTAGTAATCATGTTTTGTAATTGTATTTTTCTGAATGGTGTAGTGTCTTAAGGTTTGTTGTTTGCCTCTTGTCCTCACAGAACCTACCTTTTATAGAATTACCGTTGTAACCATGGTCTCCAACATTGTTACTACAGCTGTTGTTCCTGCAATAAAAATGGGAGCACCACAAAAAGAACAGAGAAATCAAAGCTTAGTACACTATTTCAAGGAAGGTCCATATTGTTTGTGGTTAAGTAGTAACAGTAAATGTGATTACAGTTAATTGTGTGTTACTGTGGTTGAAGCCAAGATTGAAACATCAGGGTTTTTTTTTTAAGTATACAAATTATTTGAAAATTTTAATATATATAATAAATACATTTAAAATAATATCTATTTAGCTATCTCATCTATGTATCCAACTAATTATGAGCATCATGCAAATATTTTTGGAAGACTTTTATCATAAACAACCAGAAGGCTCATGGGAGGTAATGGTAACTTTTTCTTTTTTTATTTACAGTGGATTGATGTTTTTGTTTTTTTGGGGAAAGATTAAATTTTATCCGTTAACTTTGGCTGTTTTTTTCTGAAGCTTCTATCCCAGATTGAAACAATGCTGATTGCTGCCATATAAAAAGAAACAGGAATCCTCCTGTGTGTGCATGTGTTAGCACGTTTATGTCTGTGTAATGCTCTGTCATTAACAGCATAGTCTTTTACCGTATAACATAAGAGAGAGGTTGGATCTGAAAATGTGTAATTTCACTGTTACAGTTGCATGTATGTCAGAACACAGGAGAAAATATCAGTTAGCATTTCATAATTTACACCTACTTATTATAGGTTTTTCAAGGTTGGCTGTTATGCTAAGCGTCTGTATAAGTAGGGTGACATGTAACCTGCTATTGTGGATTTGACTAATAAAGGACACTGTGGGTCGTAAAGGTGAGTGAGAGATGGAGACAGAATGTGTTGATTGTTTGATTCGGATATGAATGCTGTGTTCCAGACTGGCCCATTGACTCACTTCCTGCTGCCACCTCTGTTATGACACATTAACAATGAGATGGGATGGGGGCAGGGATTTGAAAACAAATTGGTCATTATAATCTAAAGTTCCAGAGTTCTTTAGACTTCTAAAAGTGCAAAGAGAGACTAAAAGAGACTTTATGTTTGCTGTAATAGTCAAAGTTTACTGTGAGGAGGATTACAATCTGGAGTTTTGTTGTTGTTTTTTTCTGTAGCATTGAACAGAGGATTTAAAAAATTACTATAAAGTTGATGCTGGTTCGAGAGAGCCTGATAAGAAAGTTTGAAGTGGTTTAAAAACCTTATCCTTAAGTTTGAAGGCTTTTAGTTTGAATTAGTTTCAAAATCTGCATGTTGACGGATGCAAAATAAAATACAATGTATAATATTCTAATAAAAGTGGTTATTGCTTGACAAAAACGTGCCAGTGCTTATTATCCATGAATTATATGCTATCATAAATATTTTTCATTATGTTTATAGCTCAAATGAGGCTCAGTGAGTAACATTTGAAGGATCGACAAAGGGTCTGGATTTACAATAAAATAATTTTCCAAACTCTGCTATTGTTCAGAAAGAGAAGGTCCCGCCCTAAACTCACACCACTGATCTAGAAGTACATGTCTGGCTGCTCAAATTGATAATGCCATAGTGTTTTGCTTAAGGGGAAGTCAAAGCCTTGTTTTATAGTGTTTCAATATATTTAAAGTGCTGCTGTATCTTTTAATGTATTTAGAAGATGCCTTCACTTCAGTGTGAGCTGGTGTCTCTTTGCTGAGGTGGAGTTTCCCCTAGACTCTGTCTGTCGGTCACCGTCTGTGGTAAATAATTGTCCATCACTTAGCAATGTGTGTGACGGAGGGGGGTTGGAAGGGAGAGGCAGTTTAATTAAGGAAATGGCCGCACTGCTGTGGAGGGGTTAATGGCCACTCTGTGTGCATGTTTGTCTTGACACTTACTTAAATCAGCAGGTAGTGGATAACTGAGAGCAGCCATTTAAGAATTTCCTTTTTTAAAGCAACCTTAAAGTGAAGAAATTGACTTTGTTTTTGAATTAGTGGTGCTTTCATTCTCTATTGAGAGAGATGCAATTAAAAGTCTCTTATGAGCTGCTATTTCTTAGTAAGTCAGTTATAGTTTAATTTGAATGAATGATGCTTTTAAGCTCTTTTGATAAATAGATGAGTTGCTGATTTGCATCAGACCGATCTGAAATGAACTGCTGTTACCAAATTGCGCGTAACTGAATATAAGGCTACTTAGGTCTTCAAATTGATGCATTACATAGATGTATATATTGAACTATTTATATATCAGTTAATTATGTTATATATTTCTCTTTTCTGACATGATTTGTGCTATTGACATGAATAATACCTCACTCACAATTTCACTTTTGTTTTTCACAGAACTCAAAAAGATTGAATTGAATGATTATGCACACTTGTAATTTTGTCTGACCGACATTAGGCTGTGATCTGATTGGTGCGTGTTTTTAATGCGGACGGTGCTTTGGAACATTAAGAATCAAAGAAGGTCTAAGCAGCTGAAAGAGGTTTTTTTTTCTGTCTCACGCACACACAGACCCATTTGATTTACATCTAGATACACACCCAGACCTCAGGGCTGCAGTTTAAGGCCTTGACACACAACACAGCCTTGGGCTAAGCAGACAAGGCGAAATTGAGAAGCTCTCTCCCACACACATACTCTCTCTGAAGATAGTGTTACACAGTGCGACTGAGAATGAAATGGCAGGCTGAAGAGCCAGCTGTCTTGCAGCTTAATCTGCCTCTGTGTCAGCCAGACAGATGAAGACTTGTAAATGTGGAACTGTCAAATAAATGACCAGTGAGGTCACTTCAGGAGCTTTTATTTTTATTTTTAAATGACTATGAAGTCACTGGTTTGAAATGCTGTTACCATTATGACTTCTTTCAAAGACAGTTTACTTTGAATACTACCTTTCATCAACTACTGTGTTGGTGGATGTGACTGAATCCTGATTGGTGAATGTAAACATACACTACAGTTCGGGCTCAGCAATGTTATTTTTAATTGTTGTTATGTTGATTGTGATAATAATGAGAAATGTTTCTTTGGCACCACATCTGAATTGAATTAATGACTGCTTTGCCATCAAAGAAATATCTTTAGAATGGTAGAGCAAATTAAATCTGTAATGTCTAAGTAATTGTGAGCTGGAGTTGGTTGGTGAAATTCTGTGAAGATGGATTCCATGAATCACACTGAAGCTCATATGATTCTTTAGAAGGAATAACCGGAAAACATGCTCTGACACACCAATGATGTGTTCAGATAGGAACTTCCCATGCCTGAGTCAGCAAATGTGTTGCTCTGTGTGTCCTTGAACATTTAAAGTGATAGTCAGATGTATGTTTTGTGAAACTGCACAGTTGGCTTTGAGATAATAATTTCATTTCCGTGTTTATAGAAGAATATTAATGTATTAGGGTGTGTTTTGTCCAGTGTCTGCTCTCCTTTAGTTTCAATGCCAATATAGTGTGCTTTTTAGAAATGTTGATTTGTGTAATTCTGAAAATGAATCTGGAAACCGTTGTCCTTTTTATAGCAGATTGCTTACAACCTTGAAACTTGCGTTAGTTGCTTTACATTTGAATAATATAGGTGAATAAATAATGTGAAAAATCCACTTTGAGGAATATATTGCATACAATGTAAGAAATAAGGGGAAAAAATAACTGAGAAAGGGCTTGTAATTTTCTGACAAGACATTATCTGTAAAGTATATGGACATATACTTTTAACCCTAAAACACAATGCAGTATGAAATTCCAAAAACAATGCACTTCCAAAATCAGTATGAAAAGTATTTGTGGGTAAAATAGGTCATTTTTCACAGACTTTAGTTATAGCGAAGTTATAAATTACATACGTGTAAAAAAAAAATCAAATAAATAAATATTAAAAACATTAGTACATAAACCAAGACAAATCACTCGCTGTCCCATCATGTCTCTCTCACAGCACACACACATCTGTGGCCTAAATGAACGTCACCAGTGTACTGAAAGAAGCTCTGTTTGCTTATCTTGAAGTGTTCACAGGTCTTGTGTGTGTGTTTGTGTAGATAGAGTAACGGTTGAGTCTGCTGCAGTTCACCCACCGTCCAGTCTAAAGCACACATGCCTGTGTTTTAAACAAAGAAAAGAGAGAGTTTCTGTTCATGTAATTCATGTCACATGTATGTCTTGCTTCAGAACAGCTGGAGTTTTGCTGGATTTGCCCCTGCTGTTTTTTTGCTCATGCTGTATTGGGAAAAGTAGCTTGTCTGCGACTGAAGTGTTGTTTTGGATGCTAAGTAACTGCATTGTGTGTTTGTACTCACTGTCATTCCTAATAAGGCCAAATCAGCAGTGTTTGGCACTGGTGTCTGTACACTAGACAAACTGAGGCAGAAAGGAGCTCCTCCTCTTTGTTTCATCTGTGAGGTGTTTCATGGGATGAGTAGATCCATGGTCTTACCAAATATGGGAGTAGAGTCTCTTTTTCTGGATGTCTGTGCGTACTTGTCTGGCTTGCGTTTGATAAACATTGTGCTTGCTTCTCTTTGCAGACTACAGTAATAATAAATAGGCCTTGACTTGCTCTGTAATATTTGACTTCACAGTACGTCCTTGTGAAATGTTAACCCCAGGTGACTGCAGGGGGATGGTCCCTGTAGTACAGTCACTTTAGATAAGAAGCTGTATGCTTATGCTATATGAATAACCTGTCTGCAGTCTTCTGCAAAACGTTGGATTGTTTTTCTGTGACCATGCATTTGTGCTCTGAGAAACAGGAAATGCCCTTGTAACACTGCCTACACAGTTAGAAGTCATAAACGCATATGTGTGCACGCCCTTTCCTCTGTGTTAGTGTTTTTCACTGCTATGGTTCATATTGTAATTCGATTTATTATAGGCAGAAAATATGATTTAATTGTTTTATATTGATAAAAAACATTTTTTGGTTGACTTAACCAGTGTTCTTGTGTTGTTTTCAGATGGACGTGAGGCTGCTCGTGATTTCAGTTCTTCTGGGACTCAGCAGGGCGCAACTAGGTAACAACTTAAGATTTTAAAAGCATCAGATATACTGTAGGGTTTAAAAGACAGAGGCCATTAGCGAAAATGTTTCTATTGTATGTGATTTTATTTTATATTTTTTAATTATTAATGCATCTATGGATAAAAGAGTGTTTGTGCTCACTCATAATTGGATATACATTTCTGTCAGTGAAAATTATATATATAAAAAAAAAAAACCTGTCATGGCAATTTGCTGTCAAAAAAATCAGTGTGGTTCAAAGTAGGGTAGGCGATTTCCTGGAGGCTAGCAATAGCAAGTTAGCGTTGAAAGAATTAGATCCCAGACCAGAACAGCCGGCCATAACTCTCAGACCAAGGATATGATTGGACAAACATTTTATGGCCCTATACCTATACCCTAAACTGAATTTAATGCAGCCTTTGATATTGTCCTCTTCTCATATTAATGAAAGTTTCTATTTGAAGTTTTAAAATCAGCAAAAACACACTTTTTTGTATGTGTAGGAGCAGCCTGACTTTTGAGTAATGCATGTATATATTTTTTGGAAGCTTCTCTCAGAACAAACACCAGACCAGAGGCTGATAAAATACTCGGAATACAGTCCAGATCATCTGTTAGACATTTGAAGCAATTTTCATTCCAGGAATATCTCAGATATGGCAGGCAGTGTGGAATCTAAGAAAAGAACTAAAAGGAAAATCTCACAGCATTATTGCAAAATATAATAGGAATGCGATTATATACATCATCTTCATCTTCTAGCGTTGTCTCCCAGCCCTTTGCGGTTTATTCTGGACGTGCTGGCCTCATGGTTTCCATTAAGTCTTTAGAAAAAGCCGTAAGGAAGCCATCATTAATACAGTTCACATGACCTCCCTACAGCATAAGGCCACTCTGCGTCTATTTTAGATGACAGTCTCATGAGAGAGAATCATATTGCGTATGGCTGGCCACAGTGTTAGTTATTAAATGCTCTTTGATTTGGATTTCCTGTTAGTGGTTGAAGGGAATTGAGAATGATGGATGTTTTTGTTGTGTGTGTGTGTGTGTGTGTGTGTAGATGGTAACGAATGCACCAAAGCCTCGGCCCAGTCTTGTGGAGAATGCATTCAGGCCGGAGAAAAGTGTGGCTGGTGTACAGACGAGGTGAGTTCAGACCAAACCATTAATGACGGAAATGGCTGCTTTTGCAACGATGTGCATTTAGGGAAAAATGTTGTAGGGGAAACCATTTCCTGCAGACAGATTATTTGTTTATCCAAGTCCGCAGAGGACATCCAGTGGTTCTGCAAACAATTCTGTCTGCAAAAAAAATAAATAAAAAGTTTTTGGGCGAGTGTATCCAAATGAACCAGTGTTTTGAAGTGACATCACTTTCTGTCCCACCTTTATTTGCCTGTAGTTGATTATTACCCATAGTGTCTTGAGGCATTTTAGTGGAACTTGAGCACAACGTACCCCTCAGTGTCTATGAGTCAGCATCCTGTGCGATCATGTCTGTTCCTACCATCCGGAGCAAATTATGGAAGGACAGGAAGCACTGATCTTGGAGCAAATTAAAGAAAGCGGAATTGTGCTCCACTTAATTGTTTCGACAGGCAGACGGCACATCCTCATCCTGACTAGCCCTGCACTGCAACATTGGCTTAACCAATGGTGTGGGTTTTTGTCTGTCTGACCAATGGCAGGCAGGGAGTTCTGGATTTTTTTTTATTATTTCAGAACATATTAAAGTCTATATTTGAAAATCATATTTTGATACTATAGACATGGTTTAATCATAGTTTTTAACGTGAAAAGGGTTTATTTAATTTACCTTTATTTTACTTTATCTGTTTAATTTATCCAAAATGGATATTTATTTTATGAAATTTCCCCCAGTTGCTTTGGTTTGCTTATCGCAAATCACATACACCCTTGTTATCAAAACAATTTTGCATCTGTTTTATAGGATTTTTTTTTAACATGCTTATTTAACACAATTGTATTATTTTATTTCTGATCTATTAATTATTAGCAAAATAATAAAAAAAAAATTCAAATATTTTTTTTTTATCTATTTCTTTACAGAGTGTTTTAACAGGTAGAACTGTACAAATTTACAGTTAATGGATTTTTTAAAAAAAAATTAATTTACAGCCTGGTCCTATTGGGGGGAAAAATCAATTGATAGTAGTTGTTTAAATATTAACATAAATGGATATATTGTCCAAAAGAACAGAATTCTCTGTCATTGTCCCCCCAAAAACTGCAAAATATTTTGTCAAGAATTTTTGCAACTGATGCTATTTTTCTTGGAATGTTCATAATCTTTCTCTTTTGTTTTCCTTCACTCCTTTGTCTCTTTCTGCAGGACTTTCTGAAACAGGGGGAGCAGAAGTCCACACGGTGTGATGAAATTGAAGCTTTGATTAAGAAGGGCTGTTCTAGAGCCAGCATAGAAGATCCTCGGGGAACTGTTACCGTCACCAAGAACCAATCATTATCAGAGCGCCCAAAGGATGGAGAAAAACTGAAGCCAGACCAGATCACCCAGATTCAACCACAGAAACTCACCCTAGACCTCCGATCAGGTACTAAACACTCCCTCCCTTCCCCAACTCCAGGATTGCTTATTAAATGATTTAGTTCATTAACTAATAACATTTGATGTCGTTTGAGACCGTGGTCTTCTTTTATGTATAATCCGTTTACTCCCCCGTAAAGCTTTAGTCTAAACCCAGGATTCCTCAATGTACCTTAGGTGAAGCTCAGACCTTCAATCTGACATTCAAGAGGGCTGAGGATTATCCCATTGATCTCTACTACCTGATGGACCTCAGCTACTCAATGAAAGATGATTTGGAGAACGTCAAAAACCTGGGAACCGACCTGATGTCTGAAATGCAGAAGATCACATCTGACTTCAGGATTGGTAAGGAACCTCAGAGGATCCATGCTGGATTGGTCTATAGTAGTATTGCACTGCTTTCATTCTTTGTCAATGTTTTTAGGCTTTGGCTCCTTCGTTGAGAAAACTGTCATGCCGTACATCAGCACGACGCCAGCCAAGCTTCTAAACCCCTGCACATCAGACCAGAACTGCACCAGCCCGTTCAGCTATAAAAATGTGCTGAGTTTGACTGCAGATGGAAAAAGCTTTAATAACCTTGTTAGCAGACAGCAGATCTCAGGAAACCTGGACTCACCAGAGGGAGGGTTCGACGCCATCATGCAAGTGGCTGTCTGTGCGGTATGTTGATATGTTTATATATTTCAGGCTATTTTATATTTTGATATATATATTGTAATGAGGGAAAGGAGCATACGACAAGGCCGAACTGTTTGGAAAGTCGCAAGGGATGGATTTTTTTACAAACGTGCAAAAATTAAAGGTAAAGCGGTGCTCTGTGTCTGAGCGCTCTCTCCCGGGTGGACAATGTCCGGGCCCTGGCCGATCGGAACCAAGAAATCAGCTTTAATTGTGGGTACATTTGGTATCCCCCCATGTGTCACCGTCATCTCTGTTACCCAGGTAGACTAACAATACTGACAATAGTGTAGCAGAATTTACATTTTTATTTAATTTTTTCCAAAAACTCCACTTTCTGGCATGAACACATGAAACTAATGAAAACATGATTACACAAGCTTTAAATCACCCAATGTTAGATCAGTAATAAATTCTGTTTTTCTTGTTTTGATATTGTGGTAACAGAGTTGACGTTCGAAAAATAAATTAAGTTATGTAAATGCAATATGTTTTTAGATTAAAATATTTTCTCTGAGAGAGCACAGATCATTTTCAATGCTTCAGATCTCAGTAAATGAAAGTGTCATCATTTCCTGTAACCTTCACAAATCTGAGACACACATTTTTCTAAGAAAAAAAATATTTTAAATAATTTAGTGAAGATTAATAATTAAAATAATAAAAAATATAACAATTTGGGTGAAAAATAAGAAGTAGAAAAAAAAAAAGAATTATTTTTGTGGGGACACCAAATGTACCCGCAATTATAGAATCACCCACATGTATGTGTGTGTGTCAGGTTTGAAGGAATTGAATGTAATGCTTCATCTTAATTGTGTAACAGAATCAGATCGGCTGGAGGAATGTTACCCGTCTGCTTGTGTTTTCCACTGATGCTGGATTCCACTTCGCTGGAGACGGAAAACTGGGCGGCATCGTGCTTCCTAATGACGGGAAATGCCATCTGCAGGATAACATGTACACTATGAGCCATTACTATGTAAGTGTGTGTAACGCCGCAAGTCATTACTTCATGTAGAATATATGTAAAGATGTCTCATTTATTTCCATTCCTCCTAGGACTATCCTTCGATCGCACATCTGGTTCAGAAATTAAGTGAAAACAACATTCAGACCATTTTTGCTGTAACTGAAGAGTTCCAGCCTGTTTATCAGGTAATAAAAATACATCTTTTGTCTGTGCATCAATAGACAAGTCGGATTCTTTAACAGTACTGGAAATAAAATACTGCGTTGGAAGAAAGCCTGGACAAACTGTTTTTATCTTTGTCCACAGGAGCTGAAAAACCTCATTCCAAAGTCAGCTGTGGGAACGCTATCCTCTGACTCCGGCAATGTGATAAAACTCATTATTGATGCTTATAATGTGAGTAGATCTCAGCATCTAAAGAGGCTAAAAGTCAATATAGTGAAATAGAGATTACATTTTTCAAGTTCCTGTGAAATAAAATGTGGAAATATGTATTTTTCAAAAAGTTACATGTTTGAACAACAACTGTTTCCTACTTAATATATTTTAAAATATGATTTATTGCTGTGATAGTGATGTGATTTTATGCTGGCTCCATGAAAGCATCAGGTTTTTTTTAAAAACGAATATTTTGTCAATTTTCATTTTCAAAAAAAAATTATAGTAATACTAATACTAATTTTAAGCTTTAAAATAGTCATTTCATATATCTGTCTTTCTCAGTCTCTTTCTTCAGAGATCATTCTGGAGAACAGTAGGCTACCCGAAGGTGTTTCCATCTCCTACATCTCCCACTGCAAGAATGGAGTGAGCGAGAAGGGAGAAAATGGAAGAAAGTGCTCCAACATCTCCATTGGGGATCAGGTAAAAACCCTCATGTTGCATCAAATATTCAGCACTTTCTATTGGATACAGTTTCCTAAATAACCGATCTGCTCTTCCTCTTCAGTGAAATTTGATGGTAACAAAAATAAAAAAAAGAAGTCTTCAAAGACTGCAAATCAAATCAAGCCTCTTTATTCCTGTCACAGGTGACGTTTGAGGTAGCGGTCACGGCTAAAGGCTGTCCATCCAATGGCAAATCAGAGACTATAAAGATCAAGCCACTGGGCTTCACTGAGGAAGTAGAGATTGTGCTCAACTTCATCTGTGAATGTGAGTGTCATAAAGAAGGAATCCCAAACAGCCCAGTGTGTCACTTTGGTAACGGTACTCTGGAGTGTGGAGCATGCAGGTGAGTTGAATTATTCATACATGGTTAGTTAGTTGATCATAAGACCAAATCAGTGGCAATAATGCTATCTATGTGTGCTCATTTTCAGGTGCAATGAAGGACGTATTGGCAGAGTATGTGAATGTAGTAAAGATGAGGTCAGAACAGAAGACCTTGATGCAAACTGCCGCATGGACAACGGGACGGACATCTGCAGCAACAATGGAGACTGCGTCTGTGGAACGTGCGAGTGCAAGAAAAGAGACAACCCAGAGGAGAGATACAGCGGAAAGTTCTGCGAGTGTGACAACTTCAACTGTGACCGCTCCAACAACTTGCTCTGCGGAGGTACGACTGCACTAGAATAACACTGATCTCATCTTCACACATGTGGAGGAATAGTAAATGATTAGACAGATGATAAGTTAGAAACTTTTTCTACCTTTCCAGGTCACGGTCGTTGTGATTGCCGAAAGTGTATCTGTGACGCTAACTACACAGGAAGTGCTTGCGACTGCTCTTTGGACACCTCCACATGTCTGGCCAGTAACAAACAGATCTGTAACGGTCGGGGCACCTGCGAGTGCGGCACGTGTAGATGTACAGACACAAAGTTTCAGGGTCAAACCTGTGAAATCTGCCCAACCTGCCCTGGAGTTTGTACTGAACACAAGTGAGTTATTTACAGGACATTTACTTGAACGGCTGGCTCGGCGAACAGCACTAAATATATTCGCCTGTCTCTCCTCGCAGGGATTGCGTCCAGTGCAGAGCGTTTGAAACTGGCGACAAGAAAGACACGTGTGAGAAAGAGTGTAACTACTTCACTCTTAAAACGGTGAAGAAGAAGGAGGATCTCCCTCAGCCCAACGACGAGGCCTACATCAATCACTGCAAAGAGCGTGACGCTAACGACTGTTGGTTCTTCTTCACCTACGCTACCAAAAATGACAGCAGTGTTGAGGTCCAAGTGGCGCTGGAGCTTGGTAAGTGGAGGATGAAATAAGTACCAGTATGTCTTGAGCTATCTTTTTTTTTAAACTAGTTCCTATAAAGCTTTGTGTCCGTGTTCACAGAATGTCCTTCTGGCCCTGACATCATTCCAATCGTAGCGGGTGTGGTCGCAGGAATTGTTCTGATTGGTTTAGCACTTTTGCTCATCTGGAAGCTGCTCATGATTATTCATGATCGCAGAGAGTTCGCCAAGTTCGAGAAGGAGAAGATGAATGCCAAGTGGGACGCGGTACGTTTCTCTGATTTGTGTTACATTTCATCTCAAATGTTGAATATTCGGTCATCCTTTATGTAGCCTTATTTCAGTGGATTTAAATCAATTTAATATGTAATATTTCTTAGTATAGTTGTTTGGATCTAGCACAGTGCAGCTAGTTGTAATGGGATGCCTGGCCTCATTGTGTGGGGTGTGGCCTCTCTGGCACGAGGGGAGGCCGTTGCTGCCATCTGCTGGTTGTTGTTAGTATTGCAGTTCATGAATCTTACAGAGTATTGCAGCAACAGCAGGGCTTGTTACTCAAGAATGTTTGGCTCGGGGGCTTGTGTAAATGCACTTGGGTCTATTTAAGGCATTAGATGTCTTTCATATAGAGCTAAACCTAGAGTAACCCTGTAAAGCCTGTATAATATTGTGTAATTTCTTTTTATATATTTGATACACCAGGCTACACCAGACTTATGGCCCAAATATATAATATAGTGAGGATATGTTCACATTCATGGAGAAAAGTATATTCAATATTTTTTATTCCAAAAATGTATTCGGAGAATTATATGATGATAAAAAAATGTATAGAAATTTCCACTGTCACTTTATGTCCCAGTAATAAGGTGATATTTAAATGCTTAGGTTTTTGATTAAAGCTAGTTTTAGTTTTAATTGTAGGGGGCAAAATACGTATTGATGATTAAGAGTACATAAGAAATGCATAAAAGTGTTCCTAAAAATCCTGATTTATTATAATTGATGCATTTTAACACCCCTGTAAATTTTAAGTAATAATAAGTAAAAGAATGTTTACTCATTAAAAAAACATTCAAGATTTTACAGCAAATACAAGTTTAGATCGACTTATATTAAACGTCCTTTTTTTATTATTTAAAAAAAAATCTGATTTAAGAATTGATTAGAGTCTTTATAAACACATTGTCCTATGCAATTTATACCAAACTGGTCAAAACTGCAGGATCTTCTGCTTTATTTCAGTTCTGCTTTTCTCACTCTGTCATATTTGTTTCTTTCTGCCTTTCTTTCTTCAAACCTTTCCTTTCCATCATATCTAGCAAGAGAACCCAATATACAAGAGCCCCATTAATAAATTCCAGAATCCAGGTTATGGAAATAAGGGCGTCACACTCTGAGTCTGTACTCTTCTTTGCTGTTTGCACGTGTTTTTCCCCCTCTTACTGTCGATTTGTTATTCTACGACTAACAACAATCTCAGACCCATGTATGATATAAACAGCTATAAATGGCATTTGCAATTATTTAGTCTAATTCACTAATAATTAGGACGTGACTTATGTGTCATTTTACTCATTAGCATGTCGTTTCAAACCTGTATGACTTATGATCTGGGTAAAACAAAACCTCAGACTCCATTTATATACAAACGTTTGGTCCTTGAAGGAGTAGATGAGATTCTTTCTTCATCAGAACAGATTTGGAAAAAATTGCAGTGAAACAGTGCCATTAGAATGAGAGAGTTTAAACCAGGGGTGCTCAATCCTGTTCCTGGAGATCTACCTTCCAGCAGAGTTTAGTTGCAACCCTGATCAAATCCTAATTAGTTGGTTCAGGTTGTTTCTGATCAGGGTTGGAGTTGAATTCTGCTGGAAGGTAGATCTTCAGGAACAGGATTGAGCACCCCTGATCTAGACCATCATCAAACACTGATAACCAACAACAAACTGTCTAGACCAGTCTGGAAATTCAAGATGGTCTAAACTGGTCACTTTATAACAGGAACTGGGCAGATTGTGCCTCACAGGAGGTTTACAGGAGCTCATGCCTTTTCTGTTTCCTCTCAGATCTGCCACAGAAGATGGTAAAGAGCCAGATGGAGGACAGAAAGAGGGAATGAGATGGAAGAAAGACAGAAGGAGAGAGATCAAGGGAGAGAGTGAGTGAGAGGAATACAGGGAAAAATGAGAGAGAAAGAGGGGGTGATAGAAAAGAAAAAGAGTGAGGGAAAGCAGAGCATATCCTCTCACGCCAGGCCTTGGACTAGATAAGAAGCTGGCTAATATTGAAGCAGGAAATAACTTGGGCAGACGATTAGATGCAGGTTTCATTTTCCAATGGAGCTAGACTCTCATACATATTCTATTAGAAAAGTGTGGGTTTATGCAAAATGCACCGGAATGTGATTTATAGATTTTTTTTTTCTCCTCCTGGTTTGCTTGAGCATATAATATTGAGTTACTTCGGCGCCCACAGCGCAACGAAATAATTGGGTCACCGAAATCCCACAATTCAGTGTGCTGTTACTCAGTCTCAGAGCACCTATAATGCGCCAACATTACCATAAACAACCGCGCTCCGGCGACACGCATTCCGTCACTTTCAAAAACAAGTGCATGATGGGATTTGTCTGTGTCACTAGATGTTTTAACTAGATTCAACCTCTACTGAAACAAGAACCGGGAGACCTCAGTTTATACAAACAAAAACAACGGAGCAAAAAGCACCTAAGCTTCACACTTCGTACCGTCTAGTCAAAATTGTGAAATGTTTTCTTTCCATAGCCGTGGTTAAGCGGCTCATTTCAAGGGCATACTAGAGCAGGGTGTTGTTGTAGTTTTGTGTCTGAGACCTTGACGCATACCTGACTACCGGTCTGTTCTCCAAAGCAAACGAGACGAAAGGGAAAATCACTTACGCTGCCAAGGAAATGCTGAATTCTGGGTCTTGAAATGCTATTACTGTATGTAGGGATATCCATTAAACTAATAAGTTGATTAGTTTAGCTTCTTGTATTTCAATAGTTTTAGTAGCAATGCTCTAATTAGCAATTAGCATTAGCATGATTTAGCTGCTATATAGCTTGGATAGTGCAAGTTTCGTCTTAATGCACCATAAAGTATTTCTTCTTCTGCACCATAGCTACAGCCATACATGGACGTCTCTGGCACATTTCTAACAGCTCTTCAGAATCCCACCATGAGCGTTAAGCATTTAAGTGAAAAAATTAAAAAAATGAAAGAATATGTGAACGCTCCCCCTGAGAAACAGGTCGCGTTAGCTCAGCTTAATTATGCACACCGCGAAAAAAAAAAAAAAATCCTAATTAGTATAAGCCTAATTCTTCAGATGAAATACCTAAAAATCTTTTACCCAGTTTACCTTTTAAACAGTTTACCCAAGATGCAATACTGCATAAAATATTCAGACTTTTTTTTTTAGAAAATCAGTTTATTTTGTCTTAGGACAATGATTTATTTATTACTTATTTTAAATATAAACTAGTATAAAAAACAAGCCAAAAAATTTTAGAGCACCTAAACAAAATGTACTACACAAGATACAATTTACAAAATGTCACTTGCTTCAAGTAAATTTACTTAGAAATAACAAAGTTTTAATAATCATTCTAATTATTTATTCTATTTAAGAATAGAAAAGTCAACACCACAGCTGTAACAGTAGCAGAGAAGCGATATGGTTAAATATTTTCACAGCCAATCAGAAACTACAATTGGATGTTAATACAGCATAGGCACTTTATCTTTCTAGTTATCTTTCTTGATGAGAACCGCCTTTATAGAAAAAAAAAGAAAGTTTTAAACACTAATAAAAAAATCTTACAAAAAAGTCCCTCAATAAGTCAGCGAGTTGTCTGAATGACTGAATTTTATAATATATATATAAATATACAGAGTTTCTGACATCTCTTTTAATAATAAGCCAACTGGCTCTTTTCTGGGTTTACCTCCATGTGTCCTCAAACTCAGACAGACAAACTCTTTCTTCACTGTTCCCTCCATCTCTCTGTGCTTTCTTTAATCCCCCCCTGCTCCCCCCACCCCGCACACTCTCCATCTCACTAAAAATGGATGAGAGACACTTGCCGCATCAATCATGGCTGCTTGGCTTCATCAACGCACTGTTTTTTGAAAACCTCACTGAGACAGAAAATTTGCTGCGGCTTCACTCTGCATTACAGTCAACCAGCTAACATGATCAGAACAGACCAGACAACGCGCGAGAGTGAAGCTCTAACCCAAACTCCAGTTTGCTAGTCTTAAAAACCAGCAGACAGCTTCCCAAACTACAAGCTACTTGTAATTTAGTAGTTACAGTGAAACCACTAGTAACAAAGAGGAGCAAACTACAGTGAAGCTACTGTTTTCAGACAGGTTTCCAAAAGACTCCCAATCTGCCATTGGTCAGTCAAAACAAAACCAGGATTTGGTCAGGATTTGAAAATGTTTTGAAAGCTCCAGAAAGCTACCGATTTGACACTTTTTCTGGGATATCAGCACACAAATGACTTATTTAATGTTTCTGCATATTAAAACTAGCATAAAAAAGCATTTTAACACACTACAGCATATTGCACAAGACAGCAATATATTATAACTTGACAATTTATTTAATTTTTGGATCTTAATTAGAGTGGTGGCATTCAATTTATACATACATTATCACTACATACAACTAATAAAACTGACACAAACATTACAACATAATATAAAACATACATGTGCAGTTACTCAAAAGGAACAGTCAAGGTTTTTTATAAGCTACATTAAGGCTACAATAACCAATGTATTTTCACACAAAGGAACCAGTTTACAATTTCAATATCCAAAAAGTTAAACCTTGTACTGCTTTTGAGTTAGTTAATAGCATTTTTTTGTTATTCACTCTCCTCATAGATATCTAGAGATGAAAATGTAGAACACATTCACACACAGAGGTCTCATCTTTAGAAGGCTTGAAGCTTCCCTATTTCAAGAAGCCAAGATTTCAGCTCACAGTTTCTGTTACGATGACAGAACGCAAGCGAGTGCTAGTTACAGCAGATCAAATGTATGAACCTGTACAGAGATAGAAAACCAAGCATATTACAATATGATGAAGGTATTTATTACTCTAAAAGTTTGATCTCAGAACAGTCGACATTTAAAATGTCACAAGAACATTTAATGGAAGCTAGAGTTCACTTTTCAGACCGCAAACAGGCTGGTGATGACTTCCAGCGCTCCCGGAGGTTTGAGATGGAGCTGTATAATTTGAACTCTATATGTGAAAGGGTGATTGTGTCCTATACTGACAATAGCTCTTCGGCATGGATATGGTAATAGGGTCATTGAAGAGCATGCATTTAAGAGGAGAGTCATTCCTAACAACCTCGAGTATTTCCAACAATCCCTCAAGCATAATGTTTCTTTCCCTCCTACAGCTCACTTTAAGCTACAAAGTGCCAAGAATTTGTTCTTCAAAGTAGCCTTTAGCGGTATAAACTTCCTGTTTTTAACACATTTTGAGGATACGTTTTATTAGCTTATCGCAAAATGAATCTTGCTACTGGTTTTTGTGAAATATGCTTTTTTTGAAGAGGTTTTTACTCATTATTGCTGAAGCGGAATGATGGAATTGCAATAATTAGGAGAACTGAGACGAAATTGAAGAAACACATCAAGGTGAAAGTGCAGCGATTTGCAAACAATAAAGAGTTGTAATACAGTATATTACATACAACGTTTTCTGTCTTACAGAGCATACTTTTTAAAAACTTTTTAATGTCACAGGTTCAAATATGATATTTCATGTACGCTACTATTCAAAAGATTGTGGTCAGTAGGATTATATATATATATGTAAAGAAACATACATACATTAAATTGGTCATATGACGTGGTAAATATATTTAAAGTAAAATAAAATAAATAAGGATTTATGCCAAATGAAGTTTTAAATTAATATTTTATTTTATATATAAAAAATATTATTTTATTTATTTTAAAAAATAATAAATTGTTTATGCGAGATGGTAAATACATTTAAAATAAAATAAATCAGCATTTATACAAAAAGGAGATTTCAATTCATCAATGATGATGAAATATCATCATTAATAATTTCTGAAATATCATGCAAAACTGAAGCCTTATGGCTGCTTAAAACTAAATAATATAATAAAAAATATTAAAAAAAGAAATCAATTATTTAATATCTAACAAAATAAATGTTTTACTGTATTTTTGATCAAATAAATGCAGTCTAGATGAGACTTCTATCAAATAAATCTTCCAAACCCTAAAATTCTGAACAGTATTAAAAAAAATATATATATATATATATATATATAAAAAAAAAAGCACTGTTCTAGACTACTGTGTGAAAGTGCTTATTAAGAAATTGCGTGCTAAATACAAAGCTTTTGTTTGGATGTCAGCAGGAACACCACATCAAATCATTGGCTCACTGCGGTCTACGTGGCCCGACAAGACGGGAACAGGATATTGCCTTCACGCCTGCAGCCTGTATGTACGCCGTCCTCCCTCCGTGAATAATAAGTGGCCTGCGCTTTCAAATGCATATAATCATGTAACAGCCCATACAAGCGCTGGCTAAGTGCTATTCTTTTTTAAACGTGCAGATGGTTGATTGAGTGTGGGTTGACATACAGAGAACAACAGAACAGAAGTAAAAAGCAGCAAGTGTGAATACGCCTGTGTGAGGGAGAAAGTAGACTAGCAGCAGGCGAACAGGCAGACAGAAGCATTAAAGGAAAAGCCTTTGAACCGGTGAGCCTGTTAAGCCTCCCGCTTAAAACGAAAGCAAACTGCTCTCTGCAGCTCAGTGTCACCGCGGTACACAAGAGCTTGTGTGTATCGTCATCAAGGCCCCAGTCTCGTCGCCGTCTTTCTCCTTACTTCATTTCTCACAAATGTGCGATATGTAGGGATTTCCTTAAGCTTCATCTGGAATTCACTTTGAAGGATTTCTCAGTCACTTCTCAAGCTAGTGCAGATGCTTGCTGGTTTGGGTGGCGACGGCGTCGGTGGCGGGAAGGGGGGTTGTTGAGACCCAATTACGGACTGTGGAAATAGGATTACCACAGTTCTCGTCTAGTAATGAATTGTTATCCTTATTGGGCCAATAAATCCTGGTTATCTTAGAGTCTAATCGTCACCAGAGATAACAAAGCCACTCTATAACACCTCTAAAGTCAAAAAAGCTGAAACCGACAATGCAGTGTAATGAGGAAAATGTTCCCATATCGGTCTCTGTTAATCTACAGCTAATTCAATTACTGCTACACAATCAGCATTTTTTATTGTATTAGCTGAAGATGGGATATAGGGGCTGTACTGCAAACAATCCTTTTCTTAATCAGTATTTCAGTCTTGTTTTTTGGTAAAGCCTTAAATTATCTGAAAAGCAAAACTACATCAAACATTAAAGGGGTCATATGTTGCGACTTCAATTTTTCTTTTGTCTACATCACTGTTTGGACAATTTGCATGTCACAGTCCAAATATTTCTGAAAAAAAAGGCATTACTTTTATTCTCACTGTAGTGTTGTTGTCTCCACAGCCATGTTGTTAAGATGCTGTGTGTCTCCAAACATGGTAAGGGGGGTTACACAAGCTTGAGGTATTTGGCCACAACGCACTGGATAGCTGCCCAATCAGAGCACACCTTGCTTTTCAGAAGATGAGCTTTTTGAATATCAACTTCAAAATCAAAATCAATTTTGTTTCAGAAAAGGAGGCCAGAGAGTAGCAACAATAATGTACAGGATTTTTTTGAATTATTTAAACTAATTGTGTTAAACCAAACACAAAACCTAGTTATTCTTAGAATTGTCATATGACTCCTTTAAAGACTTATAAAATATGCTCCAGTATATAAACAAACTTACCTTGCCTAAATAAGTATACAATAAGAAAAAGTGATTTAATATCACAATCAAATTTTAAAAAAGGCAATTGTGAGAAACAAAGGTTAAAAAGAATGTGGAATAATTATGATTACTGCATGTTTTAGTAAGGAGTCTCGTGCTCATTTCCCTTATGCTGGATTTATTTAAATAAAACTATGTTAAAACTAATAAAGTTACTTTTCATTAAAAAAAAAAAAAAAATTCTATTGCAATACATTTCACAATACATTTATTGTTTTGTTGGCAAATCTAATTTTGTCATTTTTTCCAATCTTTAGTGTCACATGATCTTTCAGAAATCATTCTTATGGTATATGCTGATAAGCTTTTATATTGTATAAATCAAATTTATTTATCTCCTGTTTTTCTTCTGCAGTATTTTATGACGATTAAGCAATTAATCGAATTTCAGGAGGAAGCACGCACGAACGATAGCAGCTGCCACCAATCTCCTTATTACTGATAACCCCGCGAATCTCCTGTCCTCCGCCTTAAATACCGCTCACTCCCT
>JAUCNO010000663.1:3474007-3488081 GCA_032353835.1 Enteromius viviparus | reverse complement strand
AATTCCACTTCCTGTAATTCCAATTCAATTCCAATTCCATTTCCTGTCAGCTGCATGCAGTTCCAATTCCAATTCCAATTCCAGGAAGTGAATTGGAATTTGCCATTCATTCTCAATTCAATTCATGAATGGCCCCATCCCTGATTGACATATCAAAATATTGGTATTGTGGTATTAAATCAGAAATTAGATTAGTGGGACAAAGAAAGGACAATAGTCAAAAATCAATTAAAACAAACAGTGTTGAGAATGGCAGCATGTTTATGTTAACGCACTGCAAAAAATGTTTTCTAACTATATATATTTTTTTTTTTCCCCAGCCAAAATATCTACAAATTCTCAAATCAAGAAGTATCAAATTTATCATCTAGATACAAGCAAAATAATTGGCCAATGAGGTAAGCTAAATAATCTTATTTTCTGTTTGAAATAAGATTATTTTTGCTTGCCACATTAGCAGATTATTTATAACTTAATTTTGACTTGTTTTTTCTTGTTTTTAACTCTTTAGAGTCACATCCTCTTGAATCACTGTTCAATTTTATCTTCCAGAATCTGGCAGTAAGTTTGGGAAGTTAATTTTTAGTCCATCTCTTATCCTAAAACATATGTCTTGCAGACAGCAATTTGAGCTACAAACATTTACTGCAAGATTCTGGATGATAAATTCTTCAAACAGTGGTTGAAGAGAATGTGATGCTACTCCTTCAAGAGTGACTCACAACTTATCCATCCATAAAGTCTATGAAAAATCAGTCTTAATGTATTTCACAACACTTCAGCATGTTCTTCGTATTAAGTGAGGGTCATTTTTAGAATTTTGTACCAAAGCAAAGTCTCTGAGAATCTGACACATTCCACAGTTCTGGAGTTCCATAAGTTTCATAAGTTCCCGCAGTTCTGGAAAATGATGGCTCTTGAGACTAAATGGCTCCTGATGGTTTCAAACCTTATTCTTGACAACAATTCCTTCGCAGTTACCATGTGTCTTCTTATTTATGTGTTTTTTTTTTTCAGACTCTGCTGACCCAATGAGCATTTGCAAATTCTATTATTGCATAAGCGTTGTATCCTTCTCATGGGCATTTACATTTTTTTACTTTTACTTTAAGAAAGAGTTCAATCTCTTTCTTGGCTAATTTTATCTGGAAAAAGGATTTAAATTTGCCTAATAATTTTGAATTTGTTTCTGTATATATATATGTATATATATATATATGTGTGTGTGTGTGTGTGTATGTATGTGTACATGTATATATTTATTTATGTACGTATTAGTGCTGTCAAATGATTCATCGTGATTAATCGATGATAAAATCCAAAATAAAAAATTTATTTTCATAATATATGCGTTTATGCTGTGTTTAATTATTATTATTATATTAAAACACGTACAGTATATATTTTGAAAGTATTTACATGTATTTATATATTTATTTTCCTATATTTTATATTATATCTAAATATAATTAATATATAAACATAACATATTTTCATTAAATATACACAGTACATACAAATATATTATGTAAAGAAAAACTTTTATTTTGAATGTGATTAATCTTTTGACAGCACTAGTATGTGTGTGTATATTGCATATTACGTACAGAAATAAAGGTCATGGGTATATGAACTTAAGATTAAACAGATTTGAATTGGTTTTTATGATGTTTCTAAAGTCTAAGGTGTTTCTTATGTATTACCAAACCTGTGAGTAACTGCTAACCAGACTGTTCACACTAGAGCAGCGACTGGGTGGTTTCCACACATGGGCAGGTGAGATAGCTGAACCCAAAGTCTTTCTGTATGTGTGAAATGCACATAAAAACAATGTCATTTGTTTTGCTGACATTAAGTAATTCCCAATGCAGGCAACTACTTTGTTGGAAATACTTATATATGCTGTAATCTTGCTATGAAAACTGCATAATGCAACAGCTTTAATGTATTATTCTAAATGTATTGCAATAGGTGATTTACTATTGTGATATGCATGGGTTGAATTCTCATTGATTACCTTGCAAAAGTGGGCCAGTCTGAGTCAAGGTCGTGACCTCGGGATGCTACATCAAACTGGACCTCATTGAGTTCATACAGGTGGTTGATGATATCAATGTTCAGATGGGACTTCAGAAAGGGACTGCGTTCATAATACCACTCACTGTGAATGACAAAAATCATTACAACTCATAAACAAGACCGGAGAGATGCTAAATCCTGTGAATTTCTAAATGTTAATTTAGTTTTGCTTTTGTAACATAAAAAGACTTTGGATAACTGTATAATAAATACTATAATAAAAATTGCTGACATTACATGCATGCATGATACTTGGAGACAAGAAGTGTCTTGTTTCAGAGAAGTGAAAGCGGATGGAGGAAGAGAAAATAATGTGAGGAGTTCGCTCTGAATCAACACTTTCAGGTCTGTAAAAAAAAAAAAAAAAAAAAAAAGCAGCAGTGCACTGATGCATTACCATTCTCTATTCAAATGACTATGCTGTGTCGTGCAAAAGCAAAATAAATATAGATTACTATTTAAATTATTTATTTGCCATTTATTGTAGACTAATTTGCTAAAATGCACTTGGCAGACAGAGCATGCAACTCTTTTCGCCCATACGCCTTGTTTTCGTGTGACATTTTGACCACACTTTAAAACCAAATGTGATTGCACTTTCCACCATAACAGTTGTTTACGTGTCTGATTGTAACTCTGAGGCATAAGTCGATCACATGAGTGTTATTTTAGTATAATGGACATTTTATTAAATTTAGTTTTTATTTTTCATTTTAGGCAGTGGTTTAGTTTCTTAGTTTTTGTCATTCTTATTACTTTATTTATTTGCTTTTTAAATATTGACTATGTATTACTTCATGTTGTTTTGATTGTTTTTCCAGTTGTAGTTTAGCTATTGAAAAAACATTAAGTTTACTACTAGTACTACTAATATTTACACTACAGTATCATGTCTTCATTACTACTGTACTTCTTGTAGTACCTTTAAGTGGTAACTCTTCAGAATAGGGGGTCAGAATAATGCATTAGTTAAGCATTAATTGATGGTTAATTAGTTCACAATTAAGCATTGGTTGAGCAAAAACACACTGCTAATTAATGATTACAATTTTAAGTTAATCATTAATTAGTAGTGTGTTTTTGCTGCGTTACCCTTTAAGTTAATGTCAAATCACAAACATCACAAGTCATTTGTAGACCGAAAACTTTACTTTATCAGAGCTATGAATTTGAAGCAATGCATCAGTCATCCTGTGCAAGTTCTCACTAAGATGTTTTTGTTGAATATATTACCATGTGGTTTTGTAGTTCATAAGACACTGCTGAAGAGTGTCTGCCAGCCTTTGATGCACCAGACAGTAGCGAATGAAAGCCCGTCCTTTCCCTAATGAAGTCTTCAGCTAAATCACACAAATTAAACAAAAAGGCCTTATATTTAATAAGGATTATACACATTTTAAAATAAGCATGAAATATGTTCTGGTTAATTTTGCATAAATTACAAAAAGCTTCTGTTTGACCACAACACTACAGCTTCTCATTTTGTTGATGACAGAAAAACATGTACGATTTTTAATGATAATGGACTGACGTTGCACAACAATAACAACATGTTTTATTAACTTTATATTTAAACAGAAGCATCACTAAATACATATTCAAATTCTTTATTTTGCATTTTTATTATAAAACCATCAAACTCATGGCAGTCTGCTCAAATAATGAAGGTTCTGAATATGTTCTGTTGAATTGGGACACTGATGATGAAGGCGATCTGGTTTTATGATGTACATTTTGGCAAATGCTATAATATGAAATTTTTGTATTCCATGTATACACTAAATCTGAATACTGTACCAAGTGTAGAACACAGTGCATGCTGTGAAATACTGTACGAGGAGTTATGGTAATATGCCAATCTAAACACAAATAATGTCTGTCAGTGGGACAGCAGATGGAGGATTACAGTGGGTGACCAAAGAGCATAAGGACACCAGATGGAAACGTTACACTACTGCTGGATTTGTTCTGGATTCGAGACTCACAAAAAGCTGCCTTTCAGTAACGGATAAAATTCTAAAGACTTGTATGCATTAGTGAAAGTTAAAATAAGAAAAAGGTTGCCCTAATAATAAAAACATTATAATCTGAGCAATACAATTTAATATCTCAAAAGTTTTAATGTTATGTAAAATTAAATAATTTATGTAATTAAATATTTTTTGTTAGCACATAAAGGTATTCATCACCTTTATTCTATATAAGTGAGTCTAAAAAAACCTGCTTGTTGTGGGTGATAGCTACTGTAGGTGGTTTTTAAGGTGCCCCAGGGTGGTTTCTTTCTGGCTAAGGACCAAAAATGTGTGTCAAAACAGCTCTTCTCTATAATATTATACTTAACAGTACTAAGTCAGTGGCACAAACAATGCAGGATAAGAAGAACAGCAAAATTCAATCCTTAAAGTTTAATACTTAAGCTCAAAAAAGCAGTATTTTAGCTTAGTGGTCTCCCACAGTATGAGAAATTGTAGTTATTTTGATCTAAGCAAACAGCACGAAACATCACCTGCCTTGGTAAAAGAACCAGATGACTATCTGTATAGCGTGCAGTTATCTTCATTAGAGTCTCTACTGCTAGTCGAATGCCTATAACACTTGACCAACCTGAGGGTGAGTGTCACCGCTTCCTGCTTCAAACCCTTCTCAAAGGTGCAGATCAAAAAAACGGATGTAAAAAAAAACTGTCAAAAAACCAGCAACATGAAAGTACATAAGAGAAATGAGAAGGTAGGCTTCAGCCAAACACGCACTGGCTGAAGAGAAGGGTTTTATAGCAGAGTTTTGGCCTTGTGCAGGATTACCTCAGGGATTGATTTGACAAAGCGAATGCCGTCATTAGCTCCTTTAATCTTGGCCAAGCAGTCACAGAAATAGTCCCAGTAGTCTTTCCTGCTGCCCAGAAATGTGGTCCTCTCTTTCTGGTCAAACTGGACATAAGGGTCAACAGGTTAATCTCAATGTAGTCCCTGTAAACATGATGTCTGTATGCAAAGATCCCCAGTCATCCAGGTCAAGATCGTTTTTTGTTAAATAATGAGAAGCTATTCCATTGGTAAAAACTCATTTTTGCAGGATATTCTACTACAACTAGTTCTACCAGAAATCTGAAGAATTTATTTAGATATTGTCACGGGGTGGAAGTTGTCTGGGCAGGGCAACCCTGATCTGCTCTTGGGACACTCGTCACATACATATATATATACTATAAATATTTTGGGGAATTGAAATAAAACAGACAAAATGTAAAAAAAAAAAAATAATAATAATAATAATAAAATATAACATATATATGCATAAGAAATGAAATCCTAAAAATGAGAAAAACTGCCTTTCAAACTAACTGAGCTAAAATTGTTGTTAAGCGAGCAATCAAAACTACTAAAACTTATGAAATTTATTAAATAAAAATAAGATTATAACTACTGTATAATAAAAATGACAAACGCACATATCAAAATGTTTAATACTACTGCAAAAACATTAGGAAATATTAAAAAAGTTCAATCAAAATACTGATCAAATCAATAACAGTAAATAATATTAAAATAAAATAAGATTAAATTAACATGTATTTAACCAAATATTTAAACAAAAATAAATAAAGAAATAATAATGAAATGAATTATGTCCTATTATTGATAGATAATATTTAAATCAAATCAGTGAATACACAAAAAGCATGGACATACAGTATAGAGCTTTGTTAATGACAACCGTTTGAATTCTTTGGAAATTTCGGCCAAATTCTTTAGCTGCAGATTTCATGCTGACCTGGGTATAACTTCAAGAAAGAGTTCCTGATGAACAAAGACTCAAGCGTGAAATGTAAAACGACCTTAAAGACTGCGCCGTACCTGCAGTAGATACTCCAGTTTATAGCAGAACTTGTGAAGGCTGGAGCTGTCATCAGTGACGGGCTCGCCAGTCTCACAATGTTCTTTGCTCAACTCAGAAACTGCATCTGCACAAATATATTTGAAGTGCTTAAATGGTGTTTGGTTGTAATGCAATATATATCCAAACATATGGAGTTATTTGCATCTCCCAAAAAAGGACTTGGTTATTTTATTTTATAGCATTTTAGAGTTGGGTTCAGCAAGTTTCAAAATGTTTAAAAACATTTTAGGATCTCAATGACTGATGGATATCACAGCTTTAGATTTTTTTTCTAGATATTTCTAGGTTTTCTTTGACCATGACATCTTGAGTAATTAACTACATGTAACATTTATAAGAACCATTAATACTGAACAATCAACACTAGTGGATCAAAATCCACAATCTTAACTAGAACCACACAAGCTGAATACATATACAGGACTATATTTCATGTGCTGTGACAACAGAGAATTCAAAATATGTGGGGAGATTTTGCAGTGTCTCTATAATCTAAAAAAAAGTTATTGGCCAATCTCAGAGTCAAAAGACTTTGCACATGACTGTTCACGCATGCAATACAGTACTTCACACTGACTTTACCATGCAGATCTCTGATTATTCTCTGCAGCTGATTTTCTCCCACTGTACTCATGGTAGGCTGAATATGTTAGTGTGGATGATTTATAAAGTCAACATTGTGCCTGTAAAAGCAAAGGAGAAAAAAAACATGTTTGTACTAAAAGAATAAAGACAACAATAAAACAGTAAACTGTAAAACATTAAACAGTTTACTGTATGATGGTATAGGAAGCAATGTGATAACAAAACATCTAATATTCTTTCTAATTTTTCTAAACGCATTTGTATCATACAATACAACAAGTGAGTTAATATGCGGGAGTAATCTTGTGTTGTGATCAGTATGAGGTGACTGCAGGTGCACTGAAGAGTTTTAACATTACTTTTGTTTTTAAACGCAGGCAAATTTACAACCCAAAATTCACAATTCATTAAAAAAATATTATGATCACCATAATAACCATGTAATATGTAAATATTATAGTGAGACTAACGTTAGGTAAGTTAACTTAGAGAGACAAACGCACCTGCTAAACTTTCCAAAGCGTTTAGCGTTTATCACATTTCTGCCACAACCGTCAACCTATCGTCACTGTAAACAAATGAATACTTGATTAGCATATGTATATAATGACGAATATATGTAAATAAAGACATACTTAATACAGAAAGATGATCTTCCTCATCGATTATTTACAGTAGATACAACTTTCCTTGCTGCCATTAAAGGGGCGGTACTAAGATTGACTGACAGCAAGCTAATCCAATCAGAGTCGAAAACGAAATACCAGATTCTTTCGGAGCTCATCAAGTTTGGTTGCAGCAGTGTCATGTGATGACCAGCAATGAGTGCACCACTACTAACACATTTTCAGGTGTTAATATAGGTTATATATGATTATAATATATATTATGTATGTTATGATTTAACATGTGTTTAGTGATACTGTGTAAGTAGAAAACGATTAAAACCAGCTATCAACAATTAGGCCTAACATTGGTTTTATCAATTGCTTCTGTAGAGTCAGTTCTTAAGCAGGTGCTTTGAAAAGTAACATTGCATAGAATCTTGCTTTTTTATTTTAATCACACATTTACCATAATCTATATAAAATATATAACAACTCAATATAGTGTGATTTTTTTTTTTTTTCATCTTGATGCATGTCAATATTTTTTTTTTACTATGAGCAGGCCTTTGGGATCTTGCAAATAAATTTGTTAGGCTATAAAGGAACAGAAAATAGGACATGGACCTGTTGGTGTTTTTCTGGGGGATCTGACCAATATTTTTGGTGGGTTGTGCTCTTTACTGATACTCTTATAGGAACAATAACCAATCTACACAGTTTCACAAACACAACACTTAGTCTGCAATTAACCATTACACAGTCATTTTTTCTCTGGAGAATTTCATAAAGGTAAGTGTTAACACAGCAGACAGATGACAGATTATACAGTTCACTGAGATATTATATTTTTGTATAATATAGTATAAGACATTTATTTGCATTTGCATTAATGTTACACTCTCAATATTTTGTAAAGGGAACGTGGAAATTATGTGCAATTATCAATGTAATCATTGATTATTTCTTTAGTTGGTTAATGTTTTATATTTTAATCAATTCGATCAGATAGATGGATAGATAGATGGTTAGACATATATCTTTAATACAGTGTGCTACTTGCTGTTTTTTTTAGTTTTATTGTTGTTTTTTAAATCTCATTTGAAAATTGTCTCCGATTAGTTTTCAGTTTACATTCATGCATCAAGATGAAGGTCCAAACATTCACTAAATATAAGCATGAAACATCTACCACTGAGAATGAAATACCTACCACTACAGAATATTATGATTCAACTTGGGATGACCCTTTGTATCCAGAAAATGATGACATCTGTATCAAGAAAAATGCCCTTCAGTTTGCGACAGCCGTCACTCCAGTCATTTTCCTCATCATCGTTCTGCTCAGTTGTGTGGGAAACACTTTGGTCGTGTGGGTTCTTGTAAAGTATGAAAATCTGAAATCCCTCACCAACACATTTTTGTTAAACCTGGCTCTCTCTGATATGATTTTCACCTTTGGCCTGCCCTTCTGGGCCTACTACTACATGAATGGCTGGACTCTGGGAGATCCTGCGTGCAAAGCAGTAAATTTTGTGTTTTACACGGGATATTACAGCAGCATCATCTTCCTGACGGTTCTGACTGTCCACCGTTACATGGCTGTTGTTCATCCCATGTCAGTGGTCATGTCTAGAAAGAGCCTGCACTGCTACGCGACATCAATTTTCATCTGGATCATCAGTCTTTGTGCTGCCATCCCACAAGCCAGGTTCAACTCGGTTGTGTACAACCCCAACGATATATTCATGGCTGCTGAAAACAACAGCACCACTGCAATTCTACTCTGTGATTTTGATGGTGAAATTAATTGGAAATTAGCAAGTACATACTTGCAAAATTCCTTTTTCATTATCGCTTTTGCGATCATTGCTTTTTGCTACAGTGTGATCTTGGGACGACTGCTTCGACCAACATCTCACACTCGTAGAAAGACGGTGCAGCTCATTCTCTTCATTGTGGTGTTTTTTTTCTTGGGATGGGGGCCGTACAATGTGGCCATATTTCTGGACTCTCTGATTTCATGGAATATCTCTCCTTTTAATGAATGTAAGCTGAGTGAATCAATAGATTATTGGATGTACATCTCTCGGATGGTGGCTTTCTCACACTGCTGCCTGAACCCTGTGTTTTATGTTTTCATGGGCATAAAATTCAGAAATCACTTGAAGAAAATGTTATGGACTTACTGCGGGAACAACACAGAGCCTCAGAATCGAAACAGCAGGCTTATTTACTCAAATGGTGAAGAAATATCTATGTATTAGGTCTATGCACTTAAAAAAACGATTCAAGGTTGGAACACTGCACGATCTGATTTTCATTAAAGAAAAAAAAAAGTTATGTTTAAGTGTCTGTACAATAAACCAATCAATGAAATTGCATGTAAATACCTAAAAAAAAATCTGTAATGCAGTCTTACTAGTTGTTTTTATATACATAACTGTTAAATTGTACATTTGCTTTCTTGTACACATTCATAATTGATTCTACAAATGCTAAACATGTAGTGTTAATACAGTACAGTAATGAACATGTTAGCAATTTACTGTGTTTGTTAGCTTTATTTAATAACTAATAAGATTTTATATTAACAGCTTGAATAACAAAAAAAGATGTGAGAGAATTAATAAAGAAATCACAGTGTATGCAATGATTAAGTTCAAAAGTAAGATAAATTTGTAAATAAAAGAAATATTTTTGAAAAATGTTTAAATTGCTAGTATTTTCCATGTCTCACACAAACATATTCTGATTTATTAATGTTTTTGAAAATACATTTTCACTGCAAATCTAGGCTTTACTTCTATCGTTAATGTATTTTATGAGTTATAAACTATAAAAAATAAATTGCACCTAACCACATTGCTGCCGCTTTCCTGATATACAGTGGTTCTGTGAAACATCTAACGTCTTCGCTTTTTTTTATAATCCTTTTCCTCCAACTTTGTTCACTCACAGAGAAAAAAAAATAATCACTTTTAAAATATTATTATCTAAATTGTTCATATTTGTACATTTTAAATGGGTAATGCCTCAGTGACAGTGTGGTACCTACTGTATACCTGAGAGTATAGAGTAAAATATGCACAAAACAAAAAGTAAAAAATAAAATAAATAAAAATAAAACAAAAAACAACATTATGTGAGGAAAAAGCTGTCACAATGTACAACCACCATCAGGTAGGAAACATCTGTGAGGATGTGGTCTTTACAATTAGTGAGAACTATAATAACCTACAGCTATGCCAGTATGGTTCTGTTTTCCACATAAATACATCTAATGGACAGTGCTTGATCGTTTGCTGTGGCCTTATGCTTTCGTTGAGTTTGTGTTTCCAGTAAGCAAAGTTCATCAATGAAACATCTTGGAATCTATGCATTTTGCATTATTACAATAATAATCATCATCATGTTTTTGTTTCTGATGAAAACGTGAATGAATTCTTTCACTGAAGAATGTTTCTGGGCATTTTTCTGTGAATGCTTTTATGAGTCACAAAAAATAAAACTACATTTTACCCAACATCATCACTGCTGGCTTCCTGCACTTGCAGCAATTCTGTGGTTCAGTTCACCGAAACCGACATGTCTTATGTGGTTGGCTGATTCAGGATGTTTATCTGGTATGTCTTTTCGTTATTTGTTTGTGCTTTAATTTGATTTGTTCTACAACATCAGATGGTCCAGGAAATAAAACACTACAGTGAAGTTTTATCAGGTGAACTAGTTTACCTTCATTTGTATTCTTTACAATGCAGTTTGACTTAATGCATATCATATGAAAACTGCGTTTTATATGCACACGTGTCCATGCCAAAGTGCATTTTTACATATCAATACCACAGCTTTTCATTTTTATTTGGCATTTCTACACATTTTTTATGAGACCAAGCTGGACCGCAAGTATGCTATTTTTTAAACGTATAGGAAAATTTACCCACCCTGTTGAAAAAAATCTAGGAAGCTGTTAAAGCTTAAATGGAGGCTGGGTTATGCTGGTCCTTTGCTGGTCTTAACCTGGTCGGACAATCTTAGGACCAGCTTAAACCAGCAAAGTGACATGGTGTGATTATTTCTTCAGTTGGTTAATCTTTAATGTTTCATTTATTAAGATCCAATAGATAAATATGTGCTACTTGCTGTTTTTGTTAGTTTTATTGTTGTTTTTTAAATCTCATTTGAAAATTTGTTTTCAGTTTACATTCATGCATCAAGATGAAGGTCCAAACATTCACTGAATATAAGCATGAAACATCTACCACTAAGAATGAAATACCTACCACTTCAGAATATTATGATTCATCTTCGGAATACCCTTATGATGACATCTGTATCAAGAAAAATGCCCTTCAGTTTGCGACAGCCGTCACTCCAGTCATTTTCCTCATCATCGTTCTGCTCAGTTGTGTGGGAAACACTTTGGTCGTGTGGGTTCTTGTAAAGTATGAAAATCTGAAATCCCTCACCAACACATTTTTGTTAAACCTGGCTCTCTCTGATATGATTTTCACCTTTGGCCTGCCCTTCTGGGCCTACTACTACATGAATGGCTGGACTCTGGGAGATCCTGCGTGCAAAGCAGTAAATTTTGTGTTTTACACGGGATATTACAGCAGCATCATCTTCCTTCTCGGATTGTGGCTTTCTCACACTGCTGCCTGAACCCTGTGTTTATGGGGATAAAATTCAGAAACCACTTGAAGAAAATGTAAAGCACTTGCTGTAGGAACAACACAGAGCCTCAGAATTGACACTGCATTCTTATTTACTCCAGTGTTAAAAACATTTCTATGTATCATTCTGAGTTTTTTTAACAACGCATGTGATTTTCAACAACAAAATGAATGCAATGTGTAAAGTGTCTGTACAGTAAACCTATTACATTACTGAAATTGCTGTAAAAAGATCTAGGAATCACTGTTGCAATCTTGCAAGAAGCTATTATATACATTTACTGTATTAAATTGATTTACATAACATATTTGCTTTCTTTCATTTATTCATATCTGATGCTAAAAATGATGAAAATGTTGTATATTGATGTAAATACAGGAGGGAACATTTTAGTTACTGCATTTGTTAAACTTTGTTATCCACATTATTTGTATTTTTTTAGTTAGATTAACAAATTTTAGATTAACAGCATTAATAACAAAAAATAAAAAAGTGTGCATGCAGTTTCTCCTTTTCCCGTGGCTGTTTGTGTGTGTGTGCGTGAGAGAGAGAGAGAGAGAGAGAGAGAGAGAGAGAGAGAGAAATGTAATATTTACAAGCAATTAATGTGAGAAAATGTCAGTGTTTCTGAAAACTCCTACAGACTTAACCTGAATGAATCCTTATATTCTTCAGTATTTTTTTTTGTTTTTTAGACAACTGGAAAACTGTTTATGCTTTCCTCATAATGAATAATAAGCAAATTTGGCGAGCTGTCTGGGGAGGGAGCCGAAAGAACAGCGAACTCCGAACCCTAATGGATAGAACCCTAGCGTGGACAAGAGTTCGGCGTTCGGCTCGTTCACCATCGGCCCCCCTCTGGAAAGTCGTGAACTAAATGGAAAACGGAGGAGAAGGGGTGGAGGAGGGATGCACAAAAGAATTGAAAGGGGAAATGAAAGCTGGGAGAATTTCTAGTGAAGGGGAAATGATTTGATTGGGTGTGAATGAACGAGGGATGATTGGGTAACAGGCTGCTAACCATGTGTGATTACTCGTTCAGCAATCCTGAATGGGGATGGGGACCTCTGCGGAGGTGGGAGGGACAAGAATAGGGAAGCTTTAAGGGAAGAAGAGGAGGAATAAAAGACCTGGTTGGGGAGCCTCTGCGGAGGCGGGAAGGAGGTGGGGGAGCTTGGCATTAATGGAGTTTGAGGTGGAGAGGGAGGCCTCGGCTGAGGTTTGTGGTGTGAAGGGGGAAGCTTGAGGTCAGGAACCTCTGCGGAGAACTATGCGGGGGTAGGGTAGGGATGCCTCTGCGGAGGCAGGCGAAACCTTAATGGAGGTGGTAAATCTCCATATAGGTAGGATAGAAGAGAGAAAGACCTCTGCGGAGGTAAGGGGGTGAGATGCCTCTGCAGAGGCGGGACGGGGAGGAACGTGGCTTGTGCGTCATGGGTGCACGGCTTGCGTATGATGTCGTGGCTTACGTATGACATCATCCTTTCGGCCGTACGATTCCGAAGAATGCACAAAAGCGGGAAGCAGGAAAATGAAAGCTGGGAGAATTTCTAGTGAAGGGGAAATGATTTGATTGGGTGCTAATAAACGAGGGATGATTAGGTAACAGGCATCTAACCATGTTTGATTACTCGTTCAGCAATCCTCTCGAAATTATGTTATTTGCCAAAGCATTCACTTATGAGTCAATATCTTGACTCACACTAAAATAAACAATAAAAATAAATCACATTGCATCAGCTTCCCGATATACAGTCACTCTGTGACGTCTCAGCTTCTCCTTTCTAAGCCTTTTCCTAAAACTTTGTTTATTCTCAGAAAACAAGATACAACGCTCTCCACTTAAAAGAGCAAATTACATCTAATTGCTCAAAATAGTAAAGGGTACTCACTATAGTGAAAGTTTGGTGTTTCTTTTTTGAGTGTAAAGTGTATGCAAATAAAAAGTATGTTGCGTGAGACCTGTCATTTTGCACAACCACAATGATAAATATGGTGAAACCCTCAGGATGTGCTGTCACCGTGCACTCTCAGAAATAAAGGTACAAAAGCTGTCACTGGGGTGGTACCTTTTCAAAAAGTATGTGAAGAGTTCAGATGCAAAAGTACATCTGACGTTTTTCTTTAAAATTACCATTTCTTTCTGGCTACTTTGTAAATACTGGTACTTCTCAGTGGCTTGAGGCTGGCATTTAGCGCATTTGAAGTGAAAATACTTGACAAATATCTAT
>JAUCNO010000663.1:3461748-3473997 GCA_032353835.1 Enteromius viviparus | reverse complement strand
CCCCCCCCCTCCCTACCTTACCCACCCCCCCAGAAAGGGGGGTAAGTAAGGTAGCTTGGTCAGATTAAGCTCCTTTGAGCTTTAAAGTCGTGGCAGCCAGGCTAAATAACTATCCCATAAGCTTAAAATGATGCCAGTATAGTATAAAAATGTTCTCATTTAGGTTTCTGTGGTTATTTTCTGCATTTTGCATCTTTGCATTTCATATTGTGTGGCACTAAAACTAAAATATTTTTTAAAACAAGATTTTAGTGAACTAATAATAATAATAATAATTATACAGTTTTTTATTTATTTTTGTTTATTATTATTATTATTTAAATTATCAGTAATTAAAGAGTCTTGGCAGTTTGATTTCTTTAAAACATGTGCATGAATTATTTCAATGAAGAATGATCCTGAGCCCTGATTTTGTCATTACTTTGATTAGTCACACACACACACAAAATGCAAATACAACATCATTGCTGCTAGTTTCTTGTAACTGAAATGGTTTCAAGGTTCATTTCACCATAGCTTTGACAAACTAGTAGTCGCGTGGTTGGCTGATTCAGAGTGGTCTTCGATGTGTTTCGATTTTTATGGTCCTACAAACACCGGACAGTCCAGGAAAGAACAAGAGATGACAATAAAGTTTGCTCAGGTGACTTATTTTACCTTCATTTTTATGATTTAATATAATAGTACAGCGTCTGTGTTTCCATGTGCAGACTAATAATCAAATGTCTTAAAGGCACAATGCATGTCTGTGTCATTAGCATCAGCAAACAATGTTTTAAAATAATGACTGACATTATATACTGCAAGATAAATATGAGATGCTTTGTTTCAGTGAATCAAACACATAATTGTCAAAAGTACATGATCCGGTTAGTTCTACGTCTGACTTTAATGCATTGCGTGTATGGTATTTTAAATCAATAAAATTTACTGTATACTCTGCCTCTAAAAAGACTAAAAAATATTTAGAAAATGAATTACTCATAATGTACCTCAAGTAAGAATTTTTAAAAATACATATTTTATTGAAATGAAAAAAGCAGCAATGCAATTGCATTTTCCGCTGAATATTTATTGAGAATGATTAAGAAACTGGAATCGTTAAATATAAAAATAAATAAAGGCAACTGGCCAAAGGTTTTTAAATTTCTCAGAAAACACATGCTGAGATGCCAAGCCACATAAAGTTTATTCATTGCGAAACTGCAAGCATTAGCAAAAGGAAATGACAATACTACCAGAAGTGTGATTTCTATTGTCACATAGGCTATTTTGCTTAAGCAGTTATAAAACACGGTCAACCACCTCAAGGTAAGCATTTTCTTTAATCCTTGCTATACTCTATACTGTACTCTATACTGCATACTGTACAGAAGAGGAAATGTAGAAATAGAACTGTAGAAAAGTAGAAATGACTTTGTGCTTAGTCTGCTTTGAAATTTTCTAAATCATGCCAATCAGAAATTGCATTAGAAAGTGCTGTGAAATGCTTATTTGTTTTTATGCTAGATGGACTCAAACTCAACCTTCAGCTATGAGAATGGTTCATATGACGATTTAATACCAATGTGTGAGGTTGATGAATATAATAAGACCACTGGTGTGTGCTATGCCACGATCTTCTGCCTCAGCCTCCTTGGAAATGGCTTCCTTGTGTTTGCACTCACCTGCTACGAAGACCTGAAAAGAGCCACCAACCTTTTCATGTTCTGTTTGGCTCTTTTCGACCTCCTGTTCACATTAACGTTGCCTTTCTGGTGCGTGGAGCTTCTGTATAATTGGGTTTTTGGTGACTTTGCCTGCAAGATCATGACTGGGGCCTATTTTGTAGGCATCTACGGAAGCCTCATCCTTCTCACGGCCATGACCCTCGACCGTTTTGTTGTGGTCGTGGTCAGAAGTTACTGGCTAACACGGAGTCGAAGGCTTAAATGTTCAAAAGCCGCCTGCATTGGTGCCTGGATCATAAGTTTGATTGCTGGTCTGAGAGATGCAATAGCAGCGAAGGCACAAAACATGCATATCAAAAAATACGCTTGTGAAGGATCCAATACAGTCGATGACAACATTGGATATTACACACAGCTCATTCTGCTGTTCCTCGTACCTTTTGCCATCATTGTTTTCTGTTACACAAAAATCATTTTGACCCTCATGTCAACGACAACCAGGCAGAAATACAAGACTGTGATTCTGGTGCTATGTATTGTTATCGCTTTCTTCATATGCTGGGGGCCATATCACATCATCATTGTGTTGATGTCCATCTATGGCTTTGATCATTGCGAACATTATATGCTGCATATTGCATTTATCGTCTGCAGGATTCTGGCATTTTCTCACTGCTGCATGAACCCGGCGCTTTATATTGTCAGAGGGAAGTATAGAAATCTCTTGTCAAGCTTGTTGTTCTGCTCGCCTGAGCTCAGGCATTCAGGGCACTATAGAGGACCGACGGATCCCAGCGACTCCAGGATTCATCCATACACCAATGAAGCAGCTCGAGAAAGTTGTGAGATGCAACAAACAAATGTCATAGAGCTGAACACAGCTGAAAATTGTCCCCACAAAGATAGGAATACCAGTAAATTTTGACCTTGTGTGGACATTTTTTAGTTCCCCATGAAAAAACAAGCTTATAAAACAAACATAATGAAGTTTTTTGAAAATCTAAAAATGCACAACGTTTCCTGTACAGGGTAGCTTTAGGGTCAGTGTAGGACAATACCATATAAACACCATTACACCTATGTCTCCATAAAACAAGTGAAAACGTGTGTGTGCATGCGTGTAAATGTATAAATATATACATATACATATGCACTTACACACAAACATACACACCAACACACACAACATATCAAGCACATTCTGTATTAGTATAGTTTAAGAACTTACATTAGAAAATGTCTATTTTGTTAAACAGTCTACTTTAGGATGAATGTAGCCCATCTGTTACAGAAAATGTGTATTTAATGTAAATAGTAATCTGCTTGACACGTGTTTGATGTAAATAAGTGTTTGATGTAAATAAGTAGGCTGGACATTCATGTAAGTAAGGGAAGAAACAAGCAGAACATGTATGATTTCTTCAGAGTCTCTATGCGAGACAACACTGATATTCTGAAGAACAGACCACCACCGCAACCAAGGTATTTATGAATTACATATTTCTTTCCTTTTCTCTTGGTTTGTGTGATGTATGCATTTCTGATTTGTGATCATTAAAAAAATTAAATAAAATAAAAATTTTAATAAAAAAATAAATGTAAATAATAAGTAATTATTTAGTATCTAACTAACACCATAGCATTTGTCCGTATAAATCATGTGACATTTTCCAGATCATCTGAAGTCAGCGGAACCTTTATATAAGGAATAAGTATGCATTGATTTTCTTAAAATATGTCTTTACTCTCTGTTCCTCACACAAAACTATTTCATGTTTTGAGAAGTTTTTAATTTTGTAATTTTTGCAAAAGAATTGTGTAAAAATGAATAATTTAGTGTTACATAAACATTATTGTTAGTGGTGGAAGTAGCCCAAACTGGGGGACTATAGTTTATATTAAACGTATTTAATATAAATAAAAATACATATTTTTAATAATAAAAATAAAACTTAATTAAAAAAAAAATATGAATGATTAGTGTCTCTAACTGGCCTGCTTAACTTCTTTTACAGGTACAGTATTGCAAGATTTGTTGATTATATTTAATAGTTTACACTTTGCAAAAATGTTTGCAGTTAGTTTTTAATATTACATTAAGGACTCAGTGGTCCTACTTAAAAAAAAGAAGAAGAGGAAAAAAAAAAGGAACAGGCGCTTTCTGATCAATGACAGAAATTAACCCTCCCATTGATATTTCTTTTTCTTTTTTTCCGACCCCTGTAATGGCATTTTGTTTTACTATATTAACAGTTTTTAACTTCATCAAATGCATGTCATCCTTTATGCCAGAAATGTTTAATTTATCAAATACATTTTGTTAAAATAATAAGATACAATCAGGAAGTCACCAGTCAAATGAAATCACCATATTTGCATGGCACTGAAGTGCATACATATGGCATTAAGGAATATTTACAGAATATAACTGAAACCGCTGTGGCAGTAACGCCGGTTTCACACTGCACACGTTAGCAGGGCGTAAACAGCCCGTATTTTTTCTCGGCGCCCACACGGGACTCAGGGGCGAAGAAATCATTTTTTTGACATAATGGCGCTGCATTTAGCGTTGCTTCAGGATACAGTAGCTCCTGGTTCTGTTTACACGTGTTGTCGCATGTGAGCCACCTGCTGGTGCGTGCGCAAATAACACCTGCCCGTTCAAACGCGGGATGAGACGCTGTCTGTTAATTACGATGCTTCTTGCTGACGTTTTCTTGTCCTGAAATTTTATTTATTTTGTTTTCAAAAAGAATCAAAGAAATTAATATAGTTATGCATGTAGACTCTTGCTTAAGTATGCTAAACTCAAAAAATTCAAACATTTGCAGGACTAGCATGGAAATCATCATGGTAGATAAAATGTAGTGTTTGTTAGTGAGTTAAAATTCCATGCCGTGCATGACGGCTTATATTTCGGCTTATTTGAAAAATAAATAAAATAGGTTAAAACTAAATTGTAGCCACTAGATCTAGTCTGCACAGACAACTTAAACTTAACTTAAACTTAAACAAGACACAATTTTTTATAGTTCCAAATAAATTTTAGTACAGTTTTTATTAGTTTAATCGTTAAAATCATAGTTAAATAAAAGTAGCCTACTTTTTTATTTTATTTACATATGTAACTTAAAGTAATCCAAAAGTAATCAGTTTATATTTACGTAATATAGCCTATTCAATCTAGCATATGAAATTGCAAAATTTTGCTGCATTTGAAAAATTTATATTTGTTATGCAACATTTTAGAAGAGTCAGACATAATTTTTCACAGGGTCTTGAAAGCTTGGCTCAAGTTTATTGTGTAAACTATAACATGCATGTTATTTACATGTAGACTACTATGTTGGGCGGAGGACGTCAATATCATGAATAAAAAAAGCCAGAGACGCAGTTCAGCTGCACACGACAACTGATGGCAGTTTGAAAGCACAATCGGCACTCGCTGCTCACACTCTGTACGTGTGCAGTGTGAAACCAGCGGGGGCTCAGCTTTGACTTTTTTTTCTAACTTTTGTTGATGAAATAGAGCAAAATATACATTAGTGTTCTTAAAATGTAAGTTACCTTTTGTATAAAATAAAAAAATGTATAAAACGAAATAACTTTAGTTTAACATTTGCTCTGCTTATTTCATCGCAATCTTACAAACAACCGTTTTAATGAATGAAGCTCTCTGCTCTGATGCACTGTATCGTCTCGAGGTTACATATATAATTGGGGTGTCAAAATTAATAGTTTCTATGATGCATCGCGGTGCAGACGAGGACGATTCGGTATCGGTTAAGTAATAGACCATAACCGGTTATAACGTACTGACGCTTCTGATGTCATTCGCCACATACACGCTTTGTCGCAATAGAATACAATGGCTCACACCGGTTTCACACTACATGAGCAGGGCGTAAGCAGCGTGTATTTTTCCGGCGTGCATGTTAACATATGACAGCTTTCACACAGCATGCATGGGCGGCGGCGCGGCAGCGTGTCAGTAGAAGAACTGTGCCGCGATAGTTTCGGCGCCGAGTTTTTTCTGGGCCGCTTATACGCTGAAATCAAGTGACAGTGCGTTGTTCTTGATCTAAACTGATGATCTAAAAGATGTAGTGCTTGTGACAGATAATGCGTCAAAGATGATCGCTGCAGCTAAACTCGGAACATTCCCTCACGGTAAATGCTTCGTGCATACAGTCAATCTGGCATCGCAGCGCGTGCTTAAAGTGGCCGCGCTCTCCCGGCTTTTGGCCAAAATCCGCCGAATATCAACATTCTTCAGTCTCCATTGCAGCACCACAGCCACTGTCTAAAAGTCAAACAGCAATGTCTTGGCATAGGAAATCTGATAACTGATGTCAGAAGAGAGCAATCCGACTGTGTCTCCTATTGCTTTCCTAAATGCTACTTTGGTTTATAAATTATAATTTCATGTTTATACATTTTTCCAAGAAGTGTGTTTTCATTGAGAAGGTAAAATTAAAGTTTTAGTTGATATCTGACTCTGGGTTTATTAAAAAAATTATAACATGAGTATGTATGAAATTGAGTATGCAGTGCATCGTCAATGCATCGAGATATCGTATTGAACCGAACCAATGACATAATAACCGTAATCGAACCGAACCGTGAGACCAGTGTAGGTTCACACCCCTATGATTTACCATACTGAACCGGGCCCAAGTACGATTGTCCCCCCTTCCAACTCCCACTCTGGCCACATAGAGTTTCAGCATTTCTGCCGGAGCATGTTTACATCATTATTCTGCGACGGTTTCAGGATAAACAGGAAGAGCGCCGCTCTCACTGAACGTGACGGAGTCCATCGCTCTGTTTACCATGATGATAGTAACTTAGGGTCGTTTAGTCCGCGGTGGTCCCCAGCCCTCTCACAGCCTATTGTTAAACAAATATTGCACCTCTGCCTCTACCGAAGTGACTTTTCTACGCCATCTATGCCGTTGTGCATCACGGTTAGCACTCACACTACATGTGAACCACGGCCGAGTCCAAATGAACTGTGCTCTGGCACACCTGTTCCAAGCGGGCCAGGGACGGGCAACAGTTTGGAGCACTCACACTAGTCAAACGAACCACGCTTTGGTGGTCAAACACACTCAGGCACGGTTCAAACAGCCTAGTGTGAGTACACCCTAGGACACTATTTTTTAGGACTTTAACTGATCAAATAAAAGACATATTGTTCATATTATGTGGACTTAAAAATGGACAATGGATAATGTAGAGAGATACTCAAAATACTCATAAAAGACTGACTAATGGCTTAATCCTAATCTGATGAATCCAACAGGGCAATATCTGAGGGCTACAAGAACTTTTTAAACATTAATGGCAACTGTGACAGGTGGAAGTAGGCCAACCATTCAACCAAATGGAAGTGCGGTGTCCATGCATCTGACCAGCAGACTTTACGTTGACGATTATAGAGCAGGAGCGCCTGGACATAGCTGTCATTCCCCACCAGCTTGTCTCCTCGGAGGGTGCTGTCGCCACATGCCAGAAGTACCATGTCATTCCTATCAAGACTGGGACCTTTAAACTTACATGAGATAATATGCTGACCCTAGGCCTCCACAAATCTTTCATAAAATACAAGCTGTTATGCAGATGTGGCCATTAAGAATGGACATTTTTTAAGTTACACTTTCGGGTCTTTTTATGCCTTTTATTTTACTGGACAGCAGACAGGAAAGCACGGGTATGGGACCGACAAAGGACCTCAATACGGGAATTGAACTTGGCACAGTTGTGTCGCAAGTTAACCACAAGGTTATTGGGGCTGATAGAACGCAAGTTTGCATGCAATTCATCACGCGTGATCACAGGTGCTTTTTCCCGTTTTTTTTTTTTTTTTTTTTAATGTTGTGCTTCATACAATATTCACCAAGTAGTGCAAGGAATAACATTTTGCAGTTAAACACCCAGGTAAGATCTATGACCATGTTTTATGGTCACACAAAATAAAATTAAATTAAATAAATGTAAGATTATGAGATTAAAGTCATAATATTTTTTTAGAATAATATCAAAATTATGCGAATAAAGTCAGCCATATTGAGAATGTAGCTGTAGCAAATTGAGTGAAAAGTAATACTAATTTGAGAATAAAGATAGCATTGGAAGCCAGTAAATAAAAAATAAAAAAAAAGAGTAGGAAGATATAAACTCGCAACTGTAAGTTATACACTTACAGTGTATAAAGTCATAACTGCGAGTTATAAGGTCAGAATTACGTGATATAAACTCGAGATTCTGAGAAATTTTTCAGTCAGAATTGCAACTTTACATCACACAATTGTGAGTTATAAAATCAGAATTGCGAGATATAATGTTGCAGTTCTCGCAATTGCTAGTTATATATTACGCACTTCTGACTTTTTTTCTAGCAATTGCGAAACCTAAAACGGTTCTTCTATAATTATGATGTTAAAGTCTTAGTATGAAAATAAAGTAAAAAAACAAACAAAAACAAAGTCCTTTCAATAGACGAAGATTAAAGACATTCTATCTGTAGTTTTTACGGCATTAAAATATTTCCGTGTTTCAATGACAAATAATATTTACCAATAACTAAACAAGCTACAAATCAAGTATCATAGCAAGTAAGTCCAAAAAAAAAAAGAGTATAGCGTAGAGTATATCTTGATAATTGGGCACCCAATAAACGTCTATGTTTACCAAATTTTATTCTGTTATATAAACTAAAAGCGTTATGAGGCAGGAGTTTGTCTAAACTTGTTCGTCCAGCTGCTCCTCAAAGCTCCTGGCGGCACTGTTTGTCTCCCTCCACGCGACCATTTAAATAGTCTAAGACAGGAACAGCTGCTTGAGGAAGGAACCTCATTCATTACAGTACACTGAGGCCAGAAAATGCAAAATGCTGTGTCTTTAATTTTATACTCCCTTTGGTCCTCTTTCGCCTTGAGTCAACAACTTTCAATAGGTCTTCATTTGAGAATGGAGAAACCTCCTCTGCATATTCTATTATTAACCACTGCCGCATTAACTCTATGAACAAAATCCACAATAAACACCACAATAAATCACAAGAAGTTTGGCAAGACACTCTAAAGGGGAAAATATTCTTAATCAGTTTTCCAGAAAGAGAAGCACATACAGTGGGTACGGAAAGTATTCAGACCCCCTTACATTTTTCACTCTTTATTATATCGGAGCCATCTCCTAAAATCATCTCTATCACTGTATATTCAAAATTTTATTGTGATAAGCTGATAATTAAATTGCTTCTACGGTTAAAAGTAATTTATAATTTTAAAATATATTTATAATTTACAAGTATAATTCTTATTCTTATAGTCGTACTGTATAAATAATCTAAATTTATTAAAACAGACAGAAATGAGCAATTAAATGTCTAATACTGGTTTCATCTGATGGATGAAAGGATGAATGGATGGATGGATAGTTGTATTCGTAATAAATATGATGTTAAATATTAAATAAAACAATTAAATGCAAATTAAACTCTTATAATGGGAAGTTACTTGATGTTTAGGAGCAGCATAGAAAATCGCCAAAGCTCACAGACACAGAAAAACTGTGTTCAAGAGGTGATTTCATTGTTTTCAGATGTGAAAACTAAATATGTAGCCCAGTCTGGTAGGCATTCGAACGAGGGATTCTTCCACAGAGGATGCATGTCCTTGGTGAACAGTGTAAAAGTCAGATCCACTCTCTCAAATGCAGCAAAGAGCACGGAAAAGGTCTGATGCCTTTCGGCTACAGCACTTGAACAGTTTCCCTCTGTCACACTGCACAGCTAATCTGGTGCCAATTCCCTGAACTCTATCACACTCTGCCACTGCGCTTTCTCCAAGGCCCTCCAGACAGCCGTCCATCAACCTCTTGGCATTCTAGGACAACACAAGGGAGACACGCTGGCTCCTTTCGAGGTGGCAGTACTCAGAATTGCCAATAAAGGCAGTGCTGCGGCCATTTGTAATTCAGCGGGAAGTTCAGTAGTGTGTTATATAAGAATCCCCTGTAAGTGTTCAGCACAGGCAGGTGATATTTGGATAATTAAACATGTCTTTACATTAGATTGAAAACAAAATATCAAAGAAACTGATATTTATTTGAAAGAAAATAACTAGAAGTACATATTTTAGGCAACATTTCTTAAGCCCCATTGCCATTAGTAAGTTTTAGTTTTAAAACAGCGTTTTAGGATGAAAACGATCTGCGTTTACACTAGTGTTTCAGAAACGCTACACAACCTAAAGCGCATGTCACATGACCATTCATGCACCTACATCCATAGATATGCATATTTAGATTCCCTATTATTTAAATTGCGAACCAGTTTGCGTGTGATCGAATGAGGAATCTGCCAACGCATATCTATGGGTGAAACAATGAGCATTGATGTTTTTGTTTACTCGTTCATCAAGTATACACAAAGAGAGTGTGATCCAAAGTCTCCATTTTGATCTGTTTACATTGAAACGCAACTGTTTTTAAACTAAAATAGGGTCTGCAGTGCTTCAAAAGTCTCCATTTTCGAGGGTTGAAAACACCAGTGTAGAGTAAATAATACGCGTAACCTTTTAAAACTAAAACGCACTAGTGTAAACGGGGCCTAAAAAAGGTGTTTTTAGGGTTTTAAATAATAAAACAACAGAAGCACTGTTCAAAATGAAGAAAAAGCTTATTTTGACATTTAAGCTACAATTAATGTTTGAACGTAATTGGATTAGGCGACTAAATATCAAATATCACGTGTGTGTGTATGAATGTCATTGCATTAAATTGGGCAACAAAACCATAATAGCACACTTTTTAAGCAAAATATTTAAGAAGGTTGGATTAAAGATCAAAATATGTTAAATATAACAAATTTTACTGGAATACATTTTACAATAAAATACTATTTTAGCTTTCTTCTTCAAATATTGTTTAATTCAGTGTTACTAGATGTGTCTTTTTTTATTTAATTCTGTAATTCTTTCAACACTTTCTTTGTGCAATGTGCATAATAACAATAATAATTCAATTTGGTCACGTTTTTACAAATGTTATCAAAAAAATGTTGTTGCATAGACGTACTGTAGTTTAGATATAGTAACAAAATATCAAGCCAAGCAATATATTTATTTTAAAGAAAGACAAAAACACCCATGCTGTTCAAAAGGAAAACCAAACACAACCTATTTGGACACTTTAACACCTGTGCGAATTTGAGAAGGAATGATTTCATACATCCACTTAAAATCACTGTGGCTCCAGTTAAAGCTACATGCTATTAAATAGCCATTTAGAAAGTTAATTCTGAGAAAATCTCAAGCAGCATTTGTTTACAGATGCCACTTAATGAAATGACATTCAGACATGTTAAGTGTCACTCGAGTGTCTGAATACCTTTTGAGGGTCACTGTATACTCACACGCACACACAGAGAGGTGCCTTTGGGTTGTGACAGTGTTTGTGTGTGTGTTCTGTGACAGCTGTTGGATCCCAGGAGCGAGTGTGCTAAGCTGAATGATGAGGTGAGACATGGATGTATTGCACCTAACGAGCAAACTTTCCAGCACTGGCCAGAGGGCATGGCACAGGCGAATGGACAATGTGTATGCATGCTCATGGCAACCGGGCATTTGCATGCCATAAACACTCGCTACGATGGACAAGGTCACCAGAGAGGACTGACCCCCTCCAATAGCGAGCCGAATGGCACACTTGATGTCAACCTGTTCACCAGACAAGCATCTCAAACTTTAGCATCTAGTGTGCATTTTAAAGGCTTTTTTTAGACACTGACATGGTTTGTTCAAGTGGCGATCATCCAGAAATCGCCAAAAACAGTTTGGCACTGGTTGGAGGCTCTGTTGTAATCAGATGCCATCATAATGCCTTCTCCATTCCTCATGTCCTCTAAGTGCTTCTCTGACTAGTGAACAGAGCTCCTTATAAAGAAGAGAACTGGGGATGTTTTTATCTTAAAATAGAACTCAAACAAGAAAAAAAGCTCAAATATTAAAGAAAGTTCCCAGAGCCCCCAGGGGGTTCTCTTAAACTACAGGTTGAAGATGATTATAGTGTATTAGTATAGGTATCATCTTCTCAATGGAAGCGGTCATTTAGCACAAGCTGTTCTGGCCACAACATCAAGAGAATATCTGTATTAATCCACCAGTGAGACTGAGAGCTGCCGGATACAGTTACAGAGTAAATTCAACCAGGGCTGAACAGTTCAGTAATGAGGAAACACATACAAGTCATTTCTGTTTTGATTTGAGATTCTCACAAGCCTGTTTGGAACTAACGGCAGGGAAAAGTCTCATTATAAATGCACACTTTTTATCATATGTCAACACCTTTAGGCAATGCCCACAATATAAAAAAGGATCAAAAGATTATTTTAAAAGTCAAAAGCTCTTACTCATGGGAAAGTTAATTTGATAAATTTTTTATACATGCAAACTTAAATCGTGTCCATTAATGAATTAATAAAATCCAATGAATAAAATATATATATAAAAAAAAAACAGTAATAATATCAATACTCTATCGACAAAAAAAAAAAAAAAAAAAAAATTATATATAT
>JAUCNO010000663.1:3430720-3461648 GCA_032353835.1 Enteromius viviparus | reverse complement strand
CGTTGAACTATGCTGGTAACGACGGAACTTGCGACCATAGTAGGCTAACTATGCCTTTGGGAAACGCACCCCAGGTCAGCAGCCCCATCAGAAACACCAGCTGTGCAATACTCTTTCCAAATTTACTAACTAATTATTATTATTATCCATCATCATTATTACTCTTATTATTATTACTATTGTTGCAAATAGGCCTAACTTTACAATACACTCTACTGCATGTCAAATGACTGTTCTCTAAACAATTTCTCATGCTAACCTCAAACAATGACATCTAATTAGACTACAAAAAAAAAAAAAAAAAAACAGAAGAGAAGAGAAGTCAGTGCAAAAAACAGTTTGTTGCTTTTCTAAAGTTGCGGAACTCTTGAAACATTTGCAACAGTACTATTCAAGCACAAAGTATGCATGTCATGGTTAAATTAAGGTTATGTCACAATATAAATAATTGCACTTAATTAGCATGTTAAATTGACAGCCCTGCTAATTATACAATAAATCACATTTATATCACACCCGGCCTGTTTTCTCAGTGTCTTTTCCAGGGTATTGTAATATCGACAGCAGTCAGACAGGTGTCAGCTAATGAGTCTCAGCAATATTCTTCTTATTAATTAACCCTCCAATACCACCCAACATTTCTTACTAACTATGCTGCTAATGAGCATAACTACATCATGACAACAGGCTCAGAAACAAACATGCTATCGATAACAATCATTGTAAGGATGGCATAATGAATATTTCATGAAAATAATCAAATGCCGCTCACTCTAACGAGTAAATACTTAAAAGAAGCATCACTCTTGTTTTGTGAATCGGTTGTTTCAAAGCACTGATTCAGAGCACATATCAAACTGGCAAAGGCAGATAAAAAGGCTTTATGTCGTAACTGTTTCAAAACATTTAGAAATGTCAACGGCCCTCCACAAACCTGTTTCTATATGGATGATCCCAGATCAGTCTTTTCTGCAAGTACCTTGTTTTGACCAGCAGGCGTCACTAGTGTGTCATTTCAAACACACTATTTCACACTCATTTCACAAAGCATGCCATTCAACAGATTCAAGGTATTGTAAAGCTCCTATCTTTATTGCGACAGGAAAAAGGAGACTAGTCTTTTCTAAACTTAAGTAAATCATAGCCAAATTTTAAAGGTAACAAAGTAATCTCTTGTCAATGATGTAGTATAAGCAATCATGTCACACAGAACAGCTCACACACCTTGAACATGCAAGACCTTCTTAAAAACGACTTTTGATATCTGGGCCCATATTCACAAACATTTTATCTTACCACTAAGAGTTCTCCTAAATAGCAGTAAAAGTTTTCTCTTAAAACCTATTCACAAAACTTTACTAAGAAATAGTCCTGACCTCGTTGCTATGGATGATGTCAGGATGCTTATTAACTATGCACACAGTGATTGGCTGATAGGACAGGGGAGGAGGAGATTTATTCATAGAAATACTGCAGAGTGCAATGTTGCCATATTCAAATAAAGGTCATTTTTTGCCACATTTAAATAAAGATTTTAAAATGCAGACTAAGTGTCACTAATTGAACAATATGATATATATGTATATTAAAGTAATTGTCAGCCTGTATGAATATGAATTAAAAAAAACTTTTAATTAACAGGGTAGAATAATCTTGGCTGATAGTAAGACATACAAATAAAAAAGAAAAGCAAACTGGACAGCTGTTACTTCTTGCGCAAATGTTTAATGAAAAGGATATCAAAGGAAATCCTAAAGGTGATACCTTTTTAAAAGCTCATTATCGTATGGTTTTAGCACTAAAACTTCACACGCTTTGTGAAATACTCTTAGAGCAAAAATATAGGACTGCTAAATTTAGGACTGATATACGTCCACTATTTTTAAGATTTTCTTCTAAATCAACAAGTTAGGAGCTACTCTTAGCCTTGAGATGTTTTGTGAATACATGTGTGTGTTGTGATATATGTAATGTGACAGCACAGTTTGTGGCTGGGACGTGAAGCACATTTTACGACTTTTCAAGACAAAAAAAAGGAGAAAGGAAGAAAAACACAAACAACCCTCCTTATCGCTCTCTTAAAGTGCACCTTTTATGGATTTTTGAAAATGAAAACACTGCAAAGTACCGAGATGGGCATGGTGTAGCGGCAGAATGCAAGGGTCGATGTGTAAACTCTTCAGTGATCCACCAACTACATACGATTTTCAATGATCTGTCTAACTTAACTGCTGCTCATATGAAAAAAAAGATTTCTTCTCTGTTCTAAAGTAATTAGACAATAAAACAGTTCAATGCACAATGCTAATAGTCTGATTCTACGTTCTTCTGTGGAATCAATGCGAGCACCTTGAGTATTAGTGGCAGCTGTTTTCCACTGTAGCTAAGAGACGCCTCAGGAGAAAACTCCAGATGAAGACATGTTTGCTTCACTTTCTCATTCCTGTTTTAGTACTAAAACTAAACAGCATTCTGTGGATGTTGGTCGCCAAACCAAAAAACAAAACTTTACTGAAAAAAACAAATGTGCTTGCCTTTAAAAGTGAAGTAAAAGACTTATTTAATTGTGAAAATGTCCTCCTTCAGGTTGTGGTTTATGAACCATACAAACCAAAACAAAAGGAACAAATTACTGAAAAGTTTTCTTTCTTATGTTATTAATACTTAATTGACAACTGCAAAACTGCTTATCTAGTGACCCCATCTGACCCCCAATTGTCTATGCCATAAAAAAATAAAATAAAAACAGTACTTTTGCTTTAACAGGAGGTTCTGCCAAGTTTCTCCTGCAAAAACAAAGACCCCAGTAATCTCAAATGTGTTATTAAAAGTCAGAGATCTTAATATGGGAGAAAGCTAAACATCGAAAGTATTGAAGGATGCTGTTCCCAGATCAGTCCAATCTGTCGGTGATCACGTGACCTGTAAAGCAACCGTTAACCAGAAGAAAAGGAGAGAGATGAACCTGACAGCAGTTTTCTCTGTAGCTTCTGGGACATCTGTAGAGGGAAGCTCATCCGCCAGGATCTCTTCTATTCTGCGTGGATCGTCTGGAACATCTCTCTGAACTTTGACCTTCTCCTTCTTGTACGTCCCAGCAGTGAGTGTGTTCCACAGTGCGCTTTGAGACTTTGACCCTGGAAATGAGACGAGTCGGAGTCAAAGACTTAAACTCTTTTATAAACAATGAACAAATCCCATTCACTCTCAGAAAAGAGTACAGGGGTACAGCAGCTTGTCACTGGGGCAGAACCCTCAAAGGGGCAACTTTGTGCCACAAGAGTACCCGTCACAAGCTGTCCTACCATTTTTGCAGTACACTATTATCTTAAAAACAACACATTATGTCTTGGTCTGCTACATTACGGCAATCTATGATCCCTCTTGCCCCCAATTCCCCTTCATTAATATTGCTAAGATTACTATCAGTTTATTTATTTTCTTTTGTCGTTTACTATTTGCTTTATGTGCACACACAGATACACTGCAAATCTTGTTGCAAATTTAAAACAAAATAAATCCCTCTAATATATTACACATATCACCAATGAACAAATCCCATTCATACCACAATATGACAGTATATAGTATATGAATTCATTTTATGATTTATTTTTGCACCGACTTTGCACACAAAACCATGTTTCTTAAATGCAAATGGTTTGCTGAACCAAAACACTTTTTAATATTTTATGCCATTCCCATTTCTTTTTATTTATTTTCTTTTTTTTTGCAGTTTTTTGATTTGAAATAACAGTAAAGGCACCGGCGGACCCAAATAATAAGACTAAAACTGTTCTCGAAACCCCTTCTTGAGATCCTAATTGCTCAGTTGTTGTTTCCTATTAAATTATATTGATTTGCTCCCACCAAGCCTGAGCATGTCATGATTATGATTATCATCATGAGCTCATGCACTCATAATGTTGTTTTTCTGATGTAATCTGTATGCCACCTCTGAAAAACTCCTTTAGATCCAAATTAACTCTTGACTATCTTGATAGATGCTGCCATCTAGTGGCACGCACATGTAAACTGTTATGCCTGTTAAAAAAAGCAAAAAAAAACCCACCTGTCATCTGACAGTTACATAGTAATGAGCAATATTCGAGTGAAAAAACTAGTCCCAGACCAAGGCCAAACAAATTAATTGCTGAATTCATTGCGGCAATACTGTAAGATTTTCAGGTTTCCGCAACTGTTATTTTAGTATACCATACTATATTTAATATCAGTTTTAAAGTATTTTGTTGTGTGTTTTGTCATTTCTGTTAGTTTGCTTTTTTTGTCTTTACGGTTTAGTTATCTATTTTGTGTTTCTTTTACTTATAGATAATATTATTTATTTTTACTGTTTGAAAAAACGGTTTGAGATATTGAACTTTTGTAAGAGTAATAAATTCGGTGATATCCAGACTAAGACCATATTTATGTATTCTAGAGAGATCTTAAAAGCTTAAGATAAAGACTCCAGCTCCAGTAACGATGTGTCTATGCTTTCAAACTAATGATCCTCATGTCATTTGAGATTACTGTACGATAGTTTTTAGTTTCAATGCACTTTTTCATAGGCTTGGAAATCATGCTTAACATTCTCTGATATTTCCATGAAAACCCTGTGGTAGAGACATGCTGTAAGTGTTTCTGTAGCACTTTGCATGATAAAAGCATCTGTTATATTAATAAATGTGCTCTTTCTACTGTGCAAATTACTGTGTCTACTGTGTAAAAAAAAAAAAAAAAAGAAATAAACACATACTTACGTGCAAATCTAGCCAGTGGCCTGCTATTGGTCTCCCCATCCTCATTAGCCACTACACAGAAAAACACAGAGACTGCATTATATTCTGGTATTTCTGGGTATATATATGTGTATATAAAGTGAAAAGTAAACATTTTTGAAAGCTTTTTTTCAGTGGCTTAGTAAAACGCATCATTAAAAAATTCTTTTTTGGCTCCTTTTTAATGTGTCTTTATGCATTATGTGAATATAATGAAGCAAGCTGCTGGAAAAGCGTGGAATGCTGCTTTAAAATGACTTCAGCCGCTGTTATATGAGCCTTTCATTAGGATTTGAAACGGGTCTTGGTCAGTAGGGGACTGGAAGGGTGTTGTTAGTGTACTGTGAGTCACTTCTAGTTAAAAAATAACATCAGAACAACAACAAAAAAGGCAGAGAAAATCAGCATGATCCACAAGAAAGTCTTTGGAGATGGGCAAGCATTTCTACTGACTTATTTTTCATTTATAATAACAAACTGCTTTTCCAGATAGAGGTGTGTTTGTGGGTTGCAATGGGTGTTCTAGGAGTCTATTGGGGGTTCCAAGTCAAGAAAGAACAACTTTTTGTAGTTATTTTGATTATCCACAAAAATCATAAACCTTTTTTTTATCATTCATGGGCTAAACTGTGTGGGATGAGCAGTGTTGTTATCAACACATAAAACTAAAACTGTCAAAAAATAATTTCTGTAATTAAAAAAGATATATAAAATATTAGACAAATAATTTAAAAAATAAAACTGAAAGTTGGTTTGATTTCAAATGTTTATTAATTGTATTGTGTGGTTTTGCCATTTTTAAGTTTTAGTTTGACTTATTTTAAGTACTAATAAAATATGTTTATTACATGTTTATTTGAAATAATGACATTTTTATGGTTTTAGTTTTAGTTAATTGAAGTTTATCTTCTGTTATCTAATATTTTTATTATATTTAAATAGTTGATAATGTATATGTTTAGATTTTATGTTTAAGATACCAAGTTGACATTTACTAAAAAAAAAAAAAAACTTCACAAACTTTAGTAAAAACAAATAAATAAAAAAATATAAAATAATATATATTTTTATGTAAAAATCACCAAAACAATGAAAACAGAAAACATAACAAAAGCATGATCAAGATATGATATTAATAAATACTATAATGAAAAAACTATATAAATAATACTAAAATAAGACACTGGCTTGGGGTTAGTGAATTGAACAAATGGGCCAATAAATCAAACAAGTACAAGCTATAGTACCAATAATGCATGCATTTGCATCTTATTACACCAGTAAGAGTTCAGTCGGTGCAGTACTACAGTATGTGTGTGTGTTAATCTAGTCAGAGCACAGGCAGGTTCAAAGCTGAAGAGATTCTTTAGCTGGTTTGTGAAAGCTGTTTCTGTGCATCAGCAGCAGAGTCAGGAAAACAAAACCAGTCGATGAGTTCTCACTTCAAGCACGTACGTTCGAGCAGGGAAAATCATAACATGCATTAGTGAAGTGAAACACCACACTACCCCCATTAAGAGTCATGACATTTTGTATCGAGACTAAAACACACACACACACACACAAACAAACGCTATGTTTCTCCAGCACGCAACCCATTAAAAGCCCCCAGAGTGACACAGAGGGCGGAAAGGAAGTGGTCACGCTGCTTCAGCCAATCATCATTAAGTTAACAGCAGCTCGTTGTCACGCTCCACTGGACCTGATTGACAACACGTCACACGTAAAGAGCTCAAAGCACACTGAGCAATTGATTGCTGGGCTGCGTAGCCATGACGACAGGCAGATGCTTGAAAAAGCCATAAAGCATTATGAAGTGAGATTCCCTGCTGTGAGCTTGTGTGATGATTACAGTATTACTGTATTAAAAGTGCACTAGTTAAACAAACAGTTTCACATGTAAGGAGCCTTCCTCTATAAATGCATCGAGACAGACAGTAAAAAAGCATCTCACACCTCTAATGTTTCCATCATAACACCTTTCCTGACCGCTGTCCTCCCACGTGGGTGTGTGTTTCTCAGCTGATTAACAGGACAGTGTGTCTAAGTATGGAAAAATGTACAGTGAGATGTTCATTACCTCAGAATAAACCCTGACAAGGTGATCAGGATCCAGACACGAAGCATTTATTTTGAGATCATAATGAGCAGCTCATGATATAATGATTTGAGATTTAATTATTTTATCTTTCTATACTCTTAGAGATAAAGGTACATTTACAAAAGGTACATATTTGTACCTTTTTGTACCTTAAAGGTACATATTAGTACAAAAGTGTACCGGCTCAGTGACTGCTTTTGCACCTTTATTTCTGAGGGTGTAGGAAGAATCTAGTGCAACTATGATAGACCTAGTTGACAACAGCAATTAAATGGTTAAAATATTAATATTAGACTAATAATTTAAAATTTAAAAACTAGCAAAAAGAGAATTTGCATTCAATGGAATTAAGTTTAAACATTAGAATTTCTAACAATAAAACAGAAATAAAAAAAACTAAATAAAGCTTAAACAAATATACGTATATTTTTTAATAAGTTATATGGTTCTGAGCTATTTTTTTATTTTATTATTATTATCTTTATTATTTATGGCTCAATAGTGTGGTAAAGTTAAATACTTGTGTTGTTATTTTATTAAAACTCATTTTCTGTAATTGAAATAAAGCTGAAATAAAAGAAAATAAACATTAGACTAATAAGTCCCACTTTATTTTAGGTGGTCTTAACTACTATGTATTTGCATTTAAATGAATAATTTGGTAGAATGCTCTTATTGTGTATATACATCTTTTTACATTGTACATATTTTTTTAAATTTATGTAGTTACTATGTAGTTAATTTATGTACTTACAGTTATAATTACACTGTTGACCCACCCCCTACTCCTTAACCCACCCTTAAACTTATCCAAGTGCACCTGACATTAAATAAAATAAAAATAATAAATTAATATAGTACATAACATAAAAAAATTACAACTACCTGGCAACTACCTGAAATAAATCGAAGCACAATTACTGAAAATAAAATGACAAAAAAAAAAAAAAAACTTATAATAAAACAAAAGTGAAATAAAAATAATTAGAAATAAAATGAAATAAAAAGAGAATGTAAAAATACAAAAAGCGGTCCCACTTTATATTACAGTAAGTGCACCTAACAGTAACTAGATGTGTGTGTGTGTGTGTGTGTGTGTGTGTGTGTGTATATAGTATGTTACTACAGTGTATGCAAAGTATCTATAGCTCTCATGTTTGTGTAACACGTGCACTCACTGAATGGTATGTGAAAGTACAAATGTGTAACAGGACATTGGTAACACTTTTTTCACCTCACCAAGTACTCATGTAACAGGAATTATATACTACATTTTGTGACAAAAGTATGTACTGTATAAGAGTAATTGGAACAGGGGCTAACCCAGGGTGTAGGATAAGGGATATGTAAAGTGGGATCTGGAGTTGGTGCACCACTGTAAAAGCAGCATACTTACATGGTAACTCTTTAGGAGTAACATTATGGACACCAAACACAATTTATATACGTAATTACACGGTAAAGCCATAACTGTCTACAAACTGTCTAAAAACCAAAAACTGCAGTTAGTCCTGTTACACATATATATATTTACACATACCATTCAGTGAGTTGTTACATTGTGTACTTACACAAACATTAGAGCTGTAGATGCTATGTACTTACACTGTGGTTACATACTACTGTACATACACATAGTTACTGTGCAAGTAAACGGATATTAGGGACACTTAATATAAAGTCCACCCAAATGGCTAATTTAAAATATACAGTAAATAAATGCATAATAAATAAGATATTTGAATAAGTAAGCAATAGTAATGCATGCATTTTTATTTTACATCAACAACATAATGTATACACTTCAGTGTTTTCACAAATGCACAACTCAAGCATTTCTCTACGAATTATCCCCTATTCTAAAGATTTACAGGCTACAATTTATTTATTTTAGACTTATGTATGTACTGTTGTCTTACGGTAGAAGTACCGCAACAGAAACATCAGAGATGAAGCCAGTTCGTAAATTAGAATTCATTAAATCTTATATGCCATGCAAAAACAAAACAGTATGCTCTGAGTTTTGTGTTTGATTGTGTATTACACATGTGTGTGTGTTGTCTGGTGCATTTTACTCTGGTTGCTATGGCACCATGGAGTTGTGCTCACCTGAAAGTCTTTTTTTTTTAGAAATCAAACACTCACACATCACATCCTGAAATCAAAACATCTGTTTGTCTAAGCACCGATGAACAAAACAACTGCCTCTACTGTACATCTGCAGCCGTGATGCCTTTCCATCAAACCCCGATACCTTCATCTGTTAGTTTCTTACCAATGGTGAAGCTGAAGCCATCGATGCTGAAAGTGGCACTTCTGCCTTTGGTGAAGCCCTTCTTTCTATTGTCCGTCTCTGACATGTTTTCTTTCTCTCGTGCTGGATTTCGCGAGTAAATCCCAAAGTTGTGCACAAAGTCTTTTGTCTCAGGCTCTTCAGATCTTTCTGTCCTGACCTGCTCCTCTCACGCTGTACACTATTTCTCTTTTTCTATCATTCTCCGTCGCTCTCACGGTCTCATTATTTTCTCTCGGCTGAATGCGAGTCCCCTCTCAACACAGCACTTAGTACACAACACACTCTGCCCCACTCATTTTCAGCAAAGCACATTTGAAAAAAAAAAAAAAAAAAAAAGGCAGCTTTGCTTTGTCCCCCCACCCCAGCGTGTGAGGATGTGCGCGTGTGATTTTATCATCGAAATGCAATCAAACCTATTTCGAATCGCTGCGGATTTGTTGAACACATTCCCAGAAATGCATCTAGCTGGGCTAAGGCCGTGAGGTTTATATGTATTTTGGTAAAGCATGAATCAGACTGTTGTTTTGTTTTTTTAAGATAGAAAACTATTGATATGAATAGACAGGTGGAGGCTGAGATGTTAATCAGCTATTATGCTGAAATAAAAGCTGGAGTTCTGGCGTTTGATCTTTTTGTCTGTGTCTAAATACAGTGGGTTGGACGACCTCAAACCCCTGAGGATTCAGTGACGGTTTAATGTGTGACTGTCTCACGTCTGAGGGAATGATTAGAGAGAAGACATTCTTCAGTTAAACAATCATACAGTACAAAACTCTTCATTTTTTGACTGCATAAGCATATACTGCATAATGTAAATTATATATAAAAATAATTTAATTAAACCCACGTTTTAATTAAACGGGATGAATACAAAATAGTGACAGAACAGTGTTTGAGTCGTCGTCTGATAAAATCAAACAGGCTACACATAAGATAATGACAACAGTGGTGATGGCATGTGAAAACAGGCGCAATTAGTAGAAATGTGTACTTCGTTTAGAACTGAGATGTATATTTGCAGACGCTCCCTAAAGCAGCATATGGGAATCTTTAATCTAAAATGAGACATAATTTTACCGCGCTCTGTTAACACCAGTGTGTTTTCGCTTTAAGATGGCATTTATAATAACGTTTATAGCATATTAGTGTTTGTTTACACTGGGGTTAAACCTTCCCCGGAGTTTTCAAACTAAAACTTTGGGGTTATTTTTGTGTCTTTATTATTCAAACAAAAATTTTGTAACTGAAAAATAAAGGTTTGCAAAAAAAAGTCTTCTTAAAGCTCAAAAATAAAGAAATTGATAACAAAAGCATTTGTAGTGTGTCACAAGTCATACCTCTGTGGCACTCTCTGAAAGACAGCAGCGGGAACCTTCCTACCTAAGTTCCTACCCGGACCCTTTTCAACCCACGTACCTTGGTCGCTTCCGCTGCCGATTTCCCACCATTTGGCGGCCTATATAAACTGAAACTGGACGCATAGACTTTGCGAAGTTTTGATTTGCCTGGCAATCATTTCCGAGCGTTTTCCCGTGTTTGTTTTCTCTGTTTTCGTTTGGACTGTTTATTGGATTTGGATACTCGCTGCCTGCCCCGACCTTCCCGCCTAGATTACTGTTTTGCCCCGTTTGATTCTGTCTGCCTGTGATTTCGACTTCCGCCTGTTTGACCACGATTATAAAACGCCTGCAAATGGATCCCACTGACTCCAGTGATCTGTCACAGAAAACTTCGCCATCACCGGATCCAGCGGTGTTGTACCACATGATGGGTGAGATGAGACGCCAAACATCCATTTTGTCTACCCACCAGACCCAGTTGGAGAAACTTACCAGCTTTACCGACGAGTTAGTTCGCTCCATCCAGGCCCTCACCACCGCGGCCCTCGCTCAAGCCACACTGCCCGCACCCACGCCACCAGTGGTGCCATCGGCCCCGATCGCGGCCGCATCGGCCCACAGCGCAGCCCGGGTTTCGCTCCCTGAGAAGTACAAAGGAGCCGCAGGCAAGTGCGAGGGTTTCTTGCTTCAGTGTGAGATTTATATGACTCGGCAGGCTCATGGATTTACCACCGATGATAGTAAAGTTTCTCTGATATGTTCCTTGCTTACTGGGAAAGCTCTTAACTGGGTGACGGCTCTATGGAATGACCATAACATGAAGTTCCCGTGCTATCGAAGCTTCCTCCGTGAATTCAGAGAGGTGTTTGACCATTACGTGGATGGTCGGGATGCCAAGGATGAGATTATGATGCTGAAGCAGGGCACGTCGTCAACGGCTGAATACACGCTAACCTTCCGTACGCTCGCGGCCCAGACTGGATGGGATGCTGATCCTCTTCTCACCATTTACAGCCGCGGCTTGAGGGAGGATCTTCAAACTGAACTAGCCACCCGGGATCAGGGCCGGACGCTCTCAGAGCACATGGATCTGTCCATCAGAACCGACCACCTCATGCGCTCACAGAAACCCCGCGGCTCAACTCCGCTACAGGCTCCAGCCCGGCCTAACCAGGCCCCCACTGAACCCATGCTGATTGGCTCATCTCAAATCTCCCGTGAGAAGTGCGAACGGCGTCTGCAAAATCACCTGTGCCTGTACTGCGGTCTGTCTGGTCACATCCGTGCAACCTGCCCCACAAGGCCTCCTCTAACTAGAGAACTTCGGGTGAGTGCTGTTTCCCTCAACTCAGCCATAAAAATCAATGTCTATATCAAGTTCGAAGACTGTGAGATACATGCTGAGGCCCTCGTTGACTATTTATGAGAACTTTGTTATTAAGAATCGTCTTCCTCTGCTTCCATGTACCCCCAGCCCTCGCCGGCCGGCCCCTAGGAATCGGACGAATCACCAGTCAGACCGCACCACTAGCCCTGTTCACCAGTTTCCTTTACTCTGAAGAAATCTCCCTGCACGTCATCTATTCACCCGACCATCCACTTATACTGGGCATGCCGTGGCTGCAGCTGCACAACCCCACCATCTGCTGGGATACGCACCAGATCACCCAATGGTCCGAGTTCTTTCACACCCACTGCATCAGTCAGACCACCCAACCAACCCAAGTTGCCCCGGGAGGACATCAACCTTACCAACCTGCTGCCAGCCTACCACGACCTCCAGGTGGCTTTCAGCCAGACCCGAGCTACCCGTTTACCACCCCACAGACCAACCAACTGCGCAATCGATCTCATCCCCGGCAGCCAACCTCCCTGTGGCCGGGTCTTTCCTCTCTCTCAGCCCAAATCAGAAAGCATGGCACAGTACATACAGGAGGAGTTGGCTAAGGGCTTCATCAGAACGTCCACCTCGCCGGCCTCAGCCGGCTTCTTCTTTGTCAAGAAGAAAGATGGCGGACTCCGACCCTGCATTGATTATTGAGGCCTCAACAGATCACTATAAAATATCACTACCCTGTGCCTCTGGTCCCAGCGGCGCTAGAACAGGTAAGGACAGCGAGCTATTTCACCAAATTGGACATTCGAAGTGCTTACAACCTCGTCCGCATTAGGGAGGGCGACGAATGGAAAACCGCGTTCTCCACGACCAACGGCCACTACGAATATCTGGTGATGCCCTTCGGCCTATCCAACAGTCCCGCAGTATTCCAATCACTCATCAATGAACTCTTCAGAGACATGTTGAACAAGTTTGTGATCGTATACATAGACGACATCCTGGTGTACTCCAGCGACTACGAGACCCACGTCCACCAAGTAAGACTGGTCCTGAAAAAACTCATAGAACACCAGCTATACGCTACAATGTCTAAGTGTGAGTTTCACCAGATCAAGATAGAATTCCTGGGGTACGTCATCAGCTCGGAGAGAGTGGCTATGGATGAAGGCAAGTTTACCGCAGTCAATTAAATCAGGCGGAACACAACTATGTCGTGGGAGGCCGCGAACTACTATCCCTTAAAGCCGCATTAGAGGAATGGCGACACTGGCTGGAGGGAGCCCGGGAACCCTTTCTTGTGCTAACAGATCACCATAACCTGGAGTACCTGAAAGGGGCCAAGAGACTAAATGTTTGGCAGGCCAGGTGGTCACTATTCTTTACCCGCTTTGAGTTCCAGATAACCTACCCTAGCCTACCCTGACAGCGGATGTTACAACCTTCGTCAAGGCCTGCGCTACCTGTCAGGTGTCGAAGACCTCCAAGCAACGCCCCGCAGGTTTACTCTGCCCCTTACCTGTGCCTCAGAGACCCTGGTCCCATCTGGCGGTGGACTTTGTCACTGATCTGCCCCCTCAAACCAATACACCACAGTGCTCACAGTTATCGATTGCTTCTCCAAAGCCTGTCGACTCATTCCTCTCCACAAACTACCCACAGCCTGGGAGACGGCTCAAGTACTGATGGACCAAGTCTTTCGTAATTTCGTTCTGCCTGAAGACATCGTATCTGACCCAGTTCACATCCAGAGTTTGGAGGGCATTCTGCACACACCTAGGAATCAATGTCAGCCTAACTTCTGGTTACCACCCTGAGTCAAATGGACAAGCCGAACGGATGAATCAGAAGCTCATCAGGTTCCTCAGATCATATTGCCACTCTCATCAGAATGATTGGAGCCAGTACCTCATCTGGGCCGAGTACGCTCAAAATTCCCTCCGGAAAGCCTCCACTCGGATGACACCTTTTCAATGTATACTTGGATACCAACCCCCCTAGTTCCCCTGGTCAGGCGAACCCTCCGACCTACCCACCATCGATCACTGGCTGCACAGAAGCGAGCAGACCTGGGAAGCCACTCATGTCCATCTACAGAGCGCCGTCCGTAGACTTACCAACCAGGCCAATCGCCACCGATGACCCAGTCCACTACTTTTTTTGCTACAGTCAGCTTCAGACAATAATATTTTAGTTTGCTACAAACAGGATACACACAAAGCACAATCAACTTGTTATAAACACCGTAACCATTCGCGTGTCCATGCTTAATGCGCATCTCATGAAAATTTAGATTTTTTTTTTTACAGATCTGCATGATAGATGATAGATGCACATAGGTCACATTTTCAGCTCGGAAAATCCGGAATTTGGAATAATCCGGAAAAATCACATCCCTGATGAAGGAGATTTAAGGAGATTCTAGGAGAGCTGGACAGGGCCGCAGAACATTCTTAACCTATCAGCAGGACCGGTATCTGCTCATTTGTGCTCATCTGTGCACTGTGCACCTTTCACAATGACCTTCAGCATGCCACTGGTGTGAATGTCTCTGACCAAGTAATCAATAAGAAACAGACCTCAAAAACAGAAACACCCCTGTGCTTTTCACAGATGAGAGGAAGTTCCCCCTGTGCACATGTGACAGACATGAAAAAGTTGTGGAGAATGTCATGCAGCCTGTAACATTGTTTAGCAGGTCTGGTGTTTGTTCGATGATGGTCCAGGGAGGCATATCTAAGGAGGGACTTCTACAGGCCTAAATCCAGTAGAACACCTTTGGGACATTATGTTGCACCTCAGACTGTCCAATAGCACAGTGATGCCCTGGTCAATGACATTTCAGCAACATGGACTAGCCTGCTGCATCAATTCACTTAGATTTTTGTGGTGTCTTTGAATTTAGCCCTCTGTAGGGTGCTGATTTTTATTTCCCTTAAACAATAGGGCATCTAACACATTACTCAGTGCAAATTAGTATAGATATCCAGCATTATATTTTTCCCCTATTGAGATTTAAAAAATGTTTTGAAAATGTTCAGTTACATTAGTTGAGCAGTGTATATTATTTTGTGCATCATCAAATACATACAATTAATATTAAATGTAATTAATTAAATATGGTTTGTAAGTAAAATATTTTGAATATTTTTGGAATGTTATTAAAAGAGGATTCGTTAAATTTTCAGGGCTGCATTTATTTGATTCAAGAATACAGCAAAAATGTAATATGTAAAAAAATATATATTTTGAAATAGTATTATTTTATTTTAGTATATTGTTGTATTTAATCATTATAAAAAATAAAAAATAATTCATATAAAATATATGTCTGTAAGACTAATATACAAATACTGTTAAACATGAACAGAATAAAATGGAATAGAATGGAATAGAATAGAATAGAATAGAATAGAATAGAATAGAATAGAATTTGTGATTAGCATTAAACCAATAAGCAATAGCCACTATACCAGAACCCACAAAAAACAGCCGAGAGTGAATTCAGGTCACATTCTACCATTGACTGCATCAAAGAGGCACAAATCTGGGAAACGCTCCTTCTTCTCCAGATAAAATAAGATATTAGTCATAGTTTTAATGTATGCATATAAAGATGGCTGTTGATTCTGTGAACTGCTTAGATGAGATTCTTATAGTGGCAAGCACATTTCTTCTGGTCTTTCCTGAAAGAGCTTTAATGAGCTTCCAGTCACTGCTGCAAGTTGTGAGTTTGTTTGTGTTTGTGCGTGAGGTCAGCTCATGTATATGATGTCTCTATTGTGAATGCTGGTCACTAGGCAACCAGCCAAGGCTTTTTCCCACAGCATTGAAGAGATCCTGAGGTTAATGTAACACAACGTACTGGACATAAGCTGGAGCTCATGTTCACTGTCAACATATACAATCTACACTATTAGACAGTGAGAAAATAATATATGAAAATACTTATAAATATATATAGCAATACATTATTAGTAGTATTTCCTTAGTTTTACTTATTTAAATGTTCTTTCTGTTCCCATGACAGTCTATGTGTAGTTAACAGATACTAAAATACTTGGCGAATAAAAGCTCATTCTATTCTATTCTATTCCAGTGGAATTTGGTTGCTTGTGCATTTGCCTTTTCTAGTCACAAGAGGGCGACAACGCTATTAATTATAGACAATCGAGACTCGTCAGCGTTTGCACATATTGACACACCAGCGCTTCTCAGCGTCTGACACATATTCAGTATATGTACATAGAGTGTGAATTAGTTTATTGGTGTGAACATCAGTTTGAACAGAGCGATAATTTTCAGACCACGCGCGCTGTTCCCGTGCCTGTTACCACGGCAACGTACGGCGCGTGCTCTAGGATGCTGCTGAGGTCGGTGATGTCACCGTCAGAGCGGAAATGTGCTGAAATCATGTGAATGTTAATTTAATAGATCAAATGCTTTACTGATAGATGCATGAAATCGCGAACGGGATTCGGTTCTGATTTTCTGAAAAAAGTTATAAAGTAACACAAAATTACAGCCTCCATTCTTTTGTTTTGTCTCATTCTGCTTTCGCCTTATTTTACTTTTAGCATTTTTATCTTATTGGCTCTCTCTCTCTATCTATATAGGATTTTATTTATTTGTTTTACAAGTTAAACTAAATTAGCAAATACATTGTAAAATGTAGTAGGACTACAATATGCCACAGTAACATGAAACCTATTTCTACTAAAATCAACAAACTACACAAGGCTCAACTAAATAAGGTCAGTTTAATATCTTTTTGCTGAAATTACTTATTGAACCAGTCAGAGTTCATTTTAATTAATTTGATAAACGCTGTGAGATTATCTACATTATCTGTCTGCTTCATATGCAATTTTATGTACAAACAATGTACCCTAAATGTACTGATATGTATCTACTCACCCAATTTCACAACCATGTTTTATTATAAACTGTATTTAATATTATTTACTATTCATTTTTAGATTACTTGGCTATTTCAATTCTGCCAAACAAAGAGCGCCAATGATATCACTTTCATAAAACATCCTGGATTTATATTACAGATTTTCATTACGAATACTATTTTCTTGATTTTTGATAATGACCTTTCATGGAGTGTGTAACGTAGCTGTAAATGAATAAAAACATCCTGCAGTTTTAAAACTGAAAGTACACCATGTATTGTCTCTTTAAAAGAAAGAGTCTGAATCATTGAAACGAGTCATTTTTTAAACGAATGGCAAACAGTTTCATGTCAACGTTAACATGAAACATTAGCATGTTGCCCGCCCACGCAGACCTGGGAAAACCTGACCTTTGCGTTGGTCTGAATGAAAATAAAAATCATTGTCACTAGGCGCCGCTTTCGTAGCATTAAAAGCTAATAAAAACTGCTTGAAATGAAATCGACCAATCACCAGAGGGGTTTGGAAAAAAATAATGCATGTGTTTTTAACCTTGCATGCATGTCAACCTGCTAATGGGGAGTCTCAAAACTAAATTATAAACCTTGATAACCCACAATAATCTTTACTCAAAGAAAAAGTACCCCATGAACTGGGAAAAAACAGGCTAACACGTCTGATTAGAGAGAGAGGAAGACACACTTCGTGATAAATCTGATCATGAGCTCAAATGAACACATTCATGGGATCATCTTCAATATGATGTCCCTGTGGACAACTACCCAAAAAAGAAGCAAATTCTTGAGTACGACCCCTTTACACTTTCACAGACTTTTTTTAATTAAACTACTGTATTTATTGTTTTATAATTTATTCATGTTCGTATAACGCCATTGCCAGTTTTAGTAATTAAAAAAAGTTTGAAAATGTAAGTCACAATCTGTGTGGCTCTACCTCGTCTGTTCACACACATCACTCATTATTTAAATAACAAAGCCCTAATTATTCATAGCAGGTGTCTGTCTCATCCTCAGACATGCAGAAACAGCATAGACGGCGTTAGTTGAAATGTGGCAGGCACTCCTAATAATAAAGCTTTAGTGGAACCATTTTTGATTTCCAGTGAATTAAAACTTAAAACTTCCTTAGTGTGAAGAATATTTTTAGCTTTAGAATATTTTTTGTGTTATTTTTTATAAAGTGAAAAAATAAAGGACATTTTCCAAGGATTTGAAAGGTTTTTGATGGAACCAAAGCTGGCACTGAAGAACCTACGTTTAAGGGTGTACTGTACAATTTGGACTCGGGACACCTTACCACACCTCCAACTCTGACAACATAGCACAGAGTTACTGGTGTTTTGAGTCACTGTGTTGGTTGGTGTCTCCCCGTCTGCGACTCTCTAGAGATGCAACACTGCAGAGGGAGAAAAACCTGAACAACTCAGTGCCCGGGCCTCAGGGATCTCAGTAGGAGACTTTGCTGTCGCTGATTCATGGTAACTATGAAACACAGAGCTACAGGTGATATTTTAGGCACCCTCGAGGGTCACTTCTTCCTTTAGCTGTCAGGTGAAAAGGGGACAGAGAAGTGGGATATCAAGCATTTCTTAAAAACTTGGAACAGGCCTGAAAAGTCACTTAAAAGACATCTTTTTCTTTATGTATAATATGCATTTTCATATTTTGTTATGACAAGGTCTTCACCTTTCCATACACACTCCCATTTAAAGTTTGGGGAAGAATATATTTATTTTATTGAAACTAATTGAACTCAGTGAGACTGATTAAACTGATTAAAATGTCAGTAAAGACATTTATAATGTTTCAAAAGATACCAAAATGTTCTTTTAAGCTTTCCATAAGTTAATGATTCATGGACACAATCAATTTAATAATAATAAGTGTTTCCTGAGCTGCAAATTCAGCTTTGATCACAGGAAAAAATATGTATTTTAAAATGAATTTGAAATTGCAGTAATATTTAATATTATTATTGTAGTTACTGTTTTTTTTTTTTTAAATGCAGTCTTGATCAGTATAAAAGACTTAATTTAAAGGCATTAAGAAATCTTACATTTTTTAAAGGTAGTGTAATATACAGCACTAAATAAGCGTTTATATATACATTTTCATCAGCACACTGAAATCTTAAAAATAAGCTTGCATGGTTATGTCCATTTTAGATTTGTCTAAAAATCCCTCTCTGAAAAACACTTGGGCTATATAAAGCATCATGAGGGCTGTTATTCTAACATCAAAGAGTTCAAACATAAAAAACACGGATCTGGACCCTTCAAAAGAATCGCAGCGGCACATCATTGATCATCCCATTATGAAGCGTTTTTCTCATCTGTTCCGCAGAAGTGCCTGAACTCTCTAATGTGGAGATAAATGGTCGCTATCACACCCGTTTTTGACCCAAAATGAGCAGACACCTGTTTTCCACTCGTCTCATGAAGGCATGTGCTTAAATTCCACAATTACCTAATAGAGACAGATGAAGAAAGTGAACCCTAAAAGTGGATCACTTCAAAATATAATAATATTGATAAAGAATAAAATAAGACAGACAATCACTTAACATATTACACTTATTATTTTCACCAAAAGCATACAATACATACCTTTGTATTGTTATTATTATACAAGCATGAATCAGGAATGTTTTGAGTTGTGATTTTCCACACATTTTCATCACATTTAGCTTTTTCAGAAAAGGTCAAAGGTCAAAAACTTACTGACCTTGTCATACAAGGGTCCGAAATTGTGTATGCACAAAAAGTATGCATCACAGTAGATGAAGAACTCACTCCCTGACCATTAAGTACTCTCTGAAATTATTAATCATCTTTTTTTAATTTATTTTAAATTATTATTGAATATATAAATTATTATTTTTATATAACTTTAAGACTCGAAAGACTAACCCACACACACAAATATAAAAAACTGTATAAATTGTAAAAATTGTATATCTTTAATTAATATTATCAAAAGATTCATCAAGTCAAAGTTTTTTAGTTTTTTTTTTTACATTGTGTGTGTGTGTGTGTGTGTGTGTTTTGATTTGTAATACAATTTATTGTTATTTAAGTTACGTCCTACATATAGGACTACATAGTTACAAAGACTGGGTTGTAACAAAAACACCAATTTTCTTTTAAATCCACCTTCACAGGGATATGAATGATGACAGAAACGCACCTGGGGCAGACGCGGGAGCTTCTGGCGTGGAGGCGCCGGTTGTTTTCCGCTCCAGGGATTGTTTGCTAGTTTGCTTTGCGATCACACCGGACCCGCTCCGCAGTTTCCCGTCAGCCTCTTTCTGCGGCTCCGAACCCACTTTAACCAACGTGTTGCGAGACCTGGTGAAAGCTGAGGTCACTGAGCCCATCTCTGCCAAACAGCCTTCAGCTGTCTCACCGTCTGCTCTGGAAACACGGTTACACGCTCCATGACTCGGGTTCAGACTCTGTCATCGCTGTCGCGTCCTCATCAAACTATGATACTAAACCGTGTCCTCTGAGCTGTAAACATGTGCTTTCTTGCATTCGGTTCGGTCTATCTGTAAGTCATTTTGGCAGCTACAAACGACGAAAGCAAGCGGAAATCTCCTGTGCGCTTTCCCGGGAGAAGCGGTCGTCACATGAATAAAGTTAGTTTGGCAAACACGAGTCTCTGGGGTCGCGAGCGTTGAAAACAAGCATCTGTAATTAGTCTGTCAAGTGTATCACAGTAATGAAATCCGACACTGGCGAGCTTTGAATATACAATTACCTTCACAATTAAAATGATAGGAAATAAAAATATTGGAAATCAGCTTCAGCACGTCGCATACGTTTATAGTCCATGTTTGTTTACAGTTTTGCTTTTTACAAAGAAAAGTAGCAGAAGTAAAATTATGTTTTCATTTCATGACGAAGCAACCAGTGTTTTGGCGGGTAACGAGTTATGGCATTGTGAGTTACGTAATCAGAATACACTTTCAAGTAGGCTAACTAAAATAACGATTTGCTTTAACTTTTTTTTTAAAACACTATCCCCCAGTTTCAAAGACAAGGCTTAATTAAGCTAGTCCCAGACTAAATTGCATGTTTGAGCTGTCTCAAAATGAAAATATCTTGCCCTGACAAATCTTGTCAGTGTCACTGTTCTGTGTTAAGATGCACACCTGTAATATTTTCTTATAAAGCATTTTTGTAAAAGTTGCTTAAATATCTTAATTAAACGAATGCCTAGTCCTGGCTTCACCTAAGCCCCGTTTGTGAAACCGGGCCTATATTACTTTGTTTTCTCATTTATTGAATGGGCAAGCCTAAATGTGATAGGCTATCATTTCGCTATTTCTTACAGAATCGCTATTTCTCAAAATAAATAAAGACGGTGAAATGCAAACTCAGAATGGCACTAATGCAATAGGGCTAATGATGCTCAACACCACAATTATCCTGCGGGTATTTAATGATAAAATTAATAGACCTACCATGGCTGCTGATCTTCTAATCAGACATACGAATAAGCAAAAATGGCTTTACATTTCTAAATCTTGTGTTTCATTGCTAAAATAAGTTTCTTCTGCTGTGTCCTCTTGTTCTGCAGTCCAGAATGGTTGCACAGCAGAAAGGTATGTTTGCGGTGCTCTTTACTCATTCACCTATGGTTTGAAAGCACTTTCACATGTGCTGGAAATGATAGAAAAATAAAACAATCAGGAATCAAGAAAGGGCATGTTATAAGTTATAGCGCACTACTTTTTATAAAAGAGTAACTAAATAACAGTTAGTTTTAAGGGAGCAATGCATTATTTGGAAAGTACCTTTCTCCAACACTGGGAGCAACCTTATTTCTTATTTTAATTTTGATCTCGAATGCGGTTTGTTAGCTGGTTTCTTGTTATAATAGATCAATTTACTAATGTGTAGCTGGTTGACCAATATGTTACTAACCATGCTGACCCCCTTTAATTTGTGTGGTCAGCTAGCTAGTTTTTTACTGGCCCAATTTGCATTAACATGCATTTTAAATATATTTTATATATAAATGCTTCTATGAGGATGCACACGGTGTACCTGTGCATGGATATGTGACGACAATACTTCAATGACATATGTGATATAGTTATATTAATAATATACAGTAGCATGGAAAATTCTCCTTTTGTATCACACAGAAGAAAGAAAGTCATATGCATTTGGAATGAGATGGGGTAAATTATATGAGGTGCGCTATTCCTTTAAAAATGCCACTGGGTTATGACACCAAATGAGCTCTCTGTTATTCCCTGGGAGCGAACTGGAACATGAACACTTGTGTCCAGGGAGTACAAATCTCCGTCACCGGAACAAACAGACAGGAACACACATCCTGTCCCACTTGAACCCAATAGAGGACACGGATGGTCTTCAATGAGAGCAGCACCTTGTTTAGAAAAGATCCATTAAAACTTAGGTATGCACCTATTTTGTGATCCACAAGATGGCAGTTATGGGCTTCAGGCCCAAGACCATTTGTGTTAAATGGAATCATTAAAATGTTTTTTTTTTAAATAATAATATTCTATTTGAACTGTTTTACTTAGTTTATGGCAAATTTACCACAATAATAATTAAAATAATAGCCCATGGAAGAACATTCAGATAAAGAAATTAGATTCTTTATTAATACAAACCTTTTCTTTAATGGTTTTTCCTGTAGCATTTTGCTTAAACACAATCAAGTTGGCTCAGAAATGCTATTTAGAAGATAAAAGCAGGTTCAGACGATAAAAATATTCACAGTATGCTAAAGGTCATGCTGTTTCTGTGCTTGTACGCTACATTTTCTACATGCTCTAATATCTTTTGGCAGATGTAAAGGCACTTTGAAGCAGGTTTTGAGGGGTTGTTCACATAGATTGAGTTGATAGGTGGGATACAGAAAGGTGCTGCTGTTGGTTGCTTGCAGTGATGATAACAGCAGGAGGATGATTTCCTTCATCACTCCAGGTCATCATGGTTCTGAGTGGACTCATTGATCACCTTAATGGAAGAGAAGAGTGGAAGTGCTCATGAGAGACCCGAATGAAATCATAGACTTCAAATTAGATTAGATTTTTTTTCACATTCACTGCAGAAACTTACTTAATACTGTGAATTGAGGGATTCATAGAGATCATAGAGTTGTCAATTACAAAATAGATATATAAAAAAAACAATATTTCGGGGGAAAGTGCAGAATATGTAGTGCACATTTGCAAAATTCACAATTTGCATTATACAAATAAATCATATGCTTACATTTCTATGTAAAAATATGTCTTTTATTTGTTATTTTAGTTTACTTTAATTTAGTTTAGTTTGAGTTGTGAAGTATTTTGTTTTTATTATCTTAATAAGCATATAACATAACTAGATTTTGGGGGAAATTTGCTTAACTGTTAATAAAATATTGTTACACCGCTAAAACGTGATCTTAGCACATGCTTAATTTACTGAACAATTAAAATAAAAATAGAACATAAAATGAAACAGAAAAATTATTATTAATTTATTCATGTACAGTATGTATGTATATACTGTATGTATGTTGTGACTTGGATATGTTTTTTTTGTAAAATACACCCAATAAGTGACACGCTAGTTTCAAATCGTTTTACTAATTAATATTCGTAAGACTGTTTGACCTGTATTGTGGTAGGTCAAACACATACCTGTCCATCTCTGGTCTCAATGGTCTTAATAAGAACCTTCTTAGTAAATGTATTTTCAGTAACAGGTTTGGACTCAAGCATCGTTTCTGTCAAAATGCAAGATTATCTTCAATTAATAAGTACAAACTCATTTTATATGTTTCATTATGATATGTACTGGTGACTTACCTCTCAGACTGAAGGAAGAGAAGTTTGGAAGAGGGGTTGAAATTCTACATCCAAGGGGAAAAAAATTGTACAATTATTTGAGAAAACATCGTAACATGTTGCTCAAGCCTAAAATAAACGATCAGTGAAATGGATGAATGAATCGAGCACTCATGCACTGAAAGAGGTTGAAGTGTTCACCTGCTCTCTTCCCCCTCCAGAAGTTTCCTGTAGGTGGCAATCTCGATGTCCAGAGCCATCTTAACATTGAGTAGATCCTGATACTCACGCAGATGTTTTGCCATCTCGTCCTTCATGTTGCGTATGTCCTCCTCCAGCCGAGTGTTATTGTCCTGGGAGCTTGACAACTCCATTGAAAAGTTATCCTCCATCTCCCTCATCTGACGCTCTAGAGACTCATTCTGCATTATTTATATTAAGAGTAGGTTTAGAATGCATTGTCCAACTTGTTATTGATCTGTTTGTTCAAATATCACGAACTTTAAAATTGAAAAAAAATAAATAAATAAATAAATAAATATAAATAAATATATATATATTATATATATATATAACATATAGTAAAAGTAAATTATGTACAATATAATATCTCTAAAAACATGTCTGGGTCCCAACCACAAAACAAAATGAACAAAACAAAAAATAAAACATTAAAAACAATATTTTATACAGTATATATTTATAAAAATGTATATATACATATAGTTTTTTTTGCTTGTTTTTTTTTTATTTTTTTTTTTTATTTAGAACATGAATATAGATAGATTTAAAATAAAATAAATAGCAAAAGTCTTAAAATAGTTTATTTTGAGAATAATATTGGAAATATTAAATTTGAAGATAGGTAAAATAAATTAATTTTAATGCTCCTAAAATTTTTCTATTTAATTTAATATTTCTGAATATTTGGATATTTATTATTGTTATTATTATATAAATCTGTATTTGTTATTTATAATTTGTTGCTTCGCATGTAATAATAAAATGTGTCTGAGCACACTATATTATTCGTTCTAAGCACTGCCACAAAAGGCACTATAGCTGGCATTATTGTAAATTATCTTCTTCTATAATCAGTTTTCTCTTTCAAGTCAACTAATATCATTATAGAGTTAGTTAAACTGTCATTTTGTCATGTTTATAGCTAGCCGCCTGAATAATGACCCATCTGGTTTAGTGGCACAGGAAAACACTATAGTTGAGTGCTGAGGTTTGTTGTTACAGTAACAGTCATCACATTTCTGGCCAAAAAATAAATGTAAGATGCTTACGGATCCCTTGAGCGTGTCCACCTCGCAGGTGAGCGCCTGCACCTGACGCCGGTACTCATTAGACTCCTGCTTGGCTAATCGCAGAGCTTCATTACTCTTAGTGGCCGCTTCTGTTAGGTCAGTAAACTGAAAGTGAGCGGAGACACAGGTTAACACAGGTAACAAACCTAAAAGTGACTTTAATAAACAAGGGCCCGTAATTTCATCCATTACTCGAATGTTTAAAGCAGAAATGCTCATCTCAAAATTAGAAGCAAAACATAGAGATAAATAGGAACCCGAAGAGGACAATAAATGTGGATAAACAGAGGTGAGCCCTTAAGGCTCGTGTTAAATACCTTGGATTTGTACCAATCCTCTGACTCCTGGATGTTTTTGGTTGCCAGGTTCTCATACTGCAGTCGGACATCTCTCAGAGCAGCTGTCAAATCAGGTTTGGCCATGTCCATATCCACATGCACCTGCTGTCCCTGGATCTGTGCCTGCAGCTCAGCCAGCTCCTGCAGAAAGACCCATGCACTGCTTTGCTTGTGTTGTTATACAAAAAGACCTACATACTGACATTTTAATATATGCAAATAGCTTTTAGCCCACAAACATCTCCAAAAAAAAAGTAATCCATGCTTTTTTTTTTTTTTTAATTAAAATGTTGGATACCTAAGCCCACCTTAAGGGGTTATGATAATAAACTATAATATGTATTATTAATAATTAATTGTTATGATTATTAATTTATTATATTATTTAGTTTTTGTATGCATATTGCATAGTAAAGTTTTATAATCACAAATCATTTATATATACTTAATACAGTTTTATAAATATATGTAAATATTTTACACATTTTTAAATGTACTTCGTATCATAATTAAATGTTATAATATTTACTTTTTGTGAATTTTATTCAGATAATCTATATGATACTGATTATAATAACAAATAAAGAAACCTGTAGGAAATTTTATGCCGTTTGATACAACATTTAACAAACTGTTATCATAAAAAGGTAATTAAATTTTTTACATTTTGAAAATTCTAAATTGTTTGTCTATGTCAGGCAAAAGCAAAAATCTTAAAGAGATCGAGTTCCTACTCTTAATGCCAATGATCAGACTGTTCAGCTCAGTTTGAAACTAACAACAACTGACCATGCAGATTTATTTGATGGCCTTGAAATGGTCAAATATGATTAAGCCATCACTAGTTGAGAGTGTGACAATGGTAATTAGATGCATTGTCTGTCATTATATACCTTTTAAAGCACAAAGGAAGCTGTGTATCTTACCTCATCATGGAGCTTTTTGAGGAAGATGAGTTCATCCTGAAGAGAGTCAACCTTCCTCTCCAGATCTACTCGAGCAAGAGCAGCGTTATCCACGTCCTGCAAAACATTAACAACACTGTATGACACAGCACTGCTGTATTGAGCACACATGCACAGAAAGCACACCCTGAAGAGGTCTTTGTGTTTTAATGAGTATCTGGACCAGGCATAATGCCCTGCAGTCCGTGTGGCACCATTCGGATGTCTGCTGACAGGACTACCCCAGCCCCCATTAAAACCATGAATAAACAGAGGCTTTAACACTCGCACTGTTTTTATGCTTGACACATGCTCTCTCTCACACACACACACACACACACACAAGTATCCAGACATTCCTGCCCTTGGCAGCTAGTTCAGTCACAACAGTTTGCTTTGTCAGGGTCTGCTGATCTGCTGGAAGAGCAATCAGCAGCGATGGAGATTTCCCAGCACTAATGCCAGAAACAAAGACATTCAGCTCTGAGCCTGACATGCCAAACTAAGCCGTTCCTCAAACACTGACCCAAACCAGAACCGCTAGCAGTTCCCAAATTAAACAGAGAAATATAGCTCCAAGCAGATTCTAGTCTGGTCATAGCACCCCCTTTGGTGGTTTTAGGAAATTAAGTCCAATGATTATTAATAGATTTATCATGACTTCTAATTTTATATATTTCTGTTTTCCATTAGAATGTTTGGCTGGTATTTTACAGTGTAACTACCTGCGAAAGTACTGGTAATCGGGCTAGGTTCAGGGTTATAGTATGTACATGAGTTATAGGACTGAAAAAATAAAGTGCTGAAAGTTTGGGGTCAGTAAGATTTTTCTATTTTTTAAAAGGAGTCTCTAATGCCCACAAAGGCTGCATTTATTTGATCAAAAATGCAGTAAAAACAGTAATATCGTGAAAAAGTATTACAAGTCAAAATAATGTTTTCTATTTGAATATATTTTAAAATATAATTTATTCCTGTGATGCCAAACTGATTTTTTAGCATCATTGCTCCAGTCTTCAGAGTCACATGATCTTTCAGAAATCATTCTAATATGTTGGTTTGCAACTCAAGAAGCATTTTGAACTGTTGAATATTTTTGTTATTTATATTATGAATATATGAATATTTATATTTCTTAAAATTGTTTTTTTTTTTTTCAGGTCAATGTTGATCAAGTCAATGCCTTTTTGCTGAATAAAACTATTGATTTCTTTAAAAATAAAAAATGTTTTAAATAGACAATTACTATTTTAAAAAGGTGAGTTAATTTCTCTTGCATCTCTCTACAGACTCAATCATCCACCTAGATGCAGAAATTACACAATGCTATCAATTCTTATCATCCAATGTTGCTCAAAATTTTTGAACCAACATCCTGGAAACTCCACCCAAGAGTTAAATGTTGCAACGTGTACCTCTGAAACTGTTAACAGCAGTTGCAATATCATCTTTAACCATTTGCATCAGCAAAGGTCTCATGAAACAATTTCCTGCAAAGTTCCTGTTTTTGATCCATGACAGAATAATTTACTCTTAATGCAGATTCTTTGAACACTGCCACATGAAACAAGTTGAGATTATAAGTTTCACAAAACCATTCGTTTTAAAGATGTTTTACCTGTCTGTAACTCCTCATGCTGCTCTCAGCATCTTCTCGCTGAAGAATCTCATCCTGCAGTCTAGAAATGACAGACGTCAACAAAAAAACTCTTCATTTTCAAATATTTTGAAATGCAAAAAAGTTTTTGCCTGATATAATTCTTTAAATTTCACTCAGCATAGTTTATGAATTATTAACTCTAGTCCCAAAGACGTAATTAGACACTTGAAATCATTTATTTGCACTATATCACATATCATAAAAATGGAATGCAAACAAATGATGTCAAACATCCACAAGTTTCCAAATGTGTTTTGTCTTCACTCTCCACAGGGTGTATCACGGCTAAAGGCCCCTGAGGTAAAAGGGACTATCGATTTTATATTTTCCAAAACACTAAAAAACAAACACAGCCACAACACTTTCCTAAACACTGGTCTGTCACTATACTGCAGTTATCCTGATGCATGAGGTTACCAACAATTAACTGAGGTGAATGAATATATATATATATAACTTTTAAATGTTTAAAATGTATTAGATATAATAACTTAGTTGTATTGAAATGCTACTAAAATAAGAAAATTCAGAGTTTATTTTACATAAACACTTTTTGTTTTGTGTGTGTGTTTATGTGGTTTCTGAGGACACTTCAGAAAATAGTTGAGTCTCAGGGTGAGAAAACCTTTTAAAAAATAGTCAAACAGCCCCTTCTTTGCCACATGTTGTTCAGGAGGGTTTAAGAAAAATTCTCCTCACTCATCCAAAACAATCTCCAGCATGTTCAGTTGTCAGACAGGACTGGAACTATGCCAGCATACCTGCTGCTATGGCCCGATCCACCTGAGCCCGTGGTGGATGACCTACTGCCGTGGCCAGACCCTCCTGAGCCATTAGTGGAGGACCTGCTGCTGTGGCCTGACCCACTGGAGTTCATGGTGGTAGAGGTATTGCTGCAGTGGCCCGACCCCCCAGAGTCTGCTGCGCTGCAAGAGCGCCCTCCAGAGTCTGCTGCGCATCCCGTGCGCCCTCCTAGGCGCCCTTCAGATTCTGCGCCCCCTGTGTGCCTTCCGGGGAGCTTCCCCAAGAAAACTTTTGGGGGGGCAGTAAGGGGTGGGCCCTGAAGAGGGTGGGCGGGATGGGAATTTGTGTATGGACTATAGTTAGACTGCCACGGCCGGTGCCCGAGCCAACATGGCCTGTTAAGGCCCCGACACAGCATCTCGAAAGGACTGTCTAGCCTGTGTGGCCTGCCTGGGCACCTGACCTGAGCACCCACCCACTCCACCCCTGCACTGTTGACTTTTTTTTTTCTTTTTCCCCTGTCCCCTTGTCCAGTCCTTTTGGGCGTCTGGAAGCCGCCCTTAGCGGGGGGGCTATGTCAGCTGAGAAGCCCGATCTCCTCCCTTGTGACATTTTGCATGAAGGAGTGGTCTCTTTTCTCTTATCAGGTGTTCTCCAAACTCTTTCTCTTTCACTTTTTCTCAGAGCTGTTATCTTGGGAAAAGGACATAGCAATTGGGTGCCAATAATTTTGGTTAACAAAACATTTATTTCATCACAAGAATTTCTCCCTAGTCTCAATTGTTTTACTTCAATGATAGGTTAGAATTTTGTGCATTTTTTCAATGAAAGATCAAAGGGATAAACAATGCAGATTTATTTTCAAAGCCACCTTTGCTCAGATTTATCAAGGGTGCCAATAATAGTGGAGGGAACTGTATTTATGAGGTAACAGCCATGCTCTTCTCCAATCTTTATTATTAACTAAGGCAGTCCAATAAGATTTACCTCAAGGAACAATACCATCTTTCTTCTGAAATATCTGGCGAACATGTTTATTATTACACCCAGTATTGCTGGCTGGAATTGCTGGCTGGTATTGGCCACCAATACCTGACTCCTTTATATCTTTGCCAGCATATAACATATGTCCCTTAACCAGATGCATTAAACCTGTAGGAATAGCTCTAAGAACAGAAAAAGAGATTTGTTCCTAACAGTTCCATATCCATTTTATTCCACAAAAGAGTTTTATGTGGTGAGAAGTTGTGAACATAGCACAATTTCCATGCAAGAAGAGCCTATTGATAAAAATGACCAGATTTACAGTAACTGGGAGTTTATTATGCACATAATTACATTTTAAGACATTGAATGCCTCTAATTTTATTAAAATATAAATAGGAATAAAGAACCATATGAAATTTGGACTTAAACATTTTCTCAGCCAGTTAATTTTAAACGCATAAGCAGTGCTAGAAAAATGTATAGCTTCAACTCCACCGTCATGTCTAGTGTTTAAGAGGCCTGTTTTTCCATATAAAGTCAAGAAAAAGTTTATTAACACCTTTAATAGTATACAGTCATTGACATAAAAAAGTGAAGGATAGACGAAGCGTGCAGAGTTTCGCCGCGTGCCGAGTCTGCCCCTTTGATCTGCCTGACATCACCACGCTCAGATGGCGTTCGGGGGTTTTTCTCTGCCTCATGACAGCGCGTGTACAAGAAAGCATCCACAGCCAAGCCACGCATTCCCCTCACGAGCCGCCGCTTAAAATGGATGCCGGTCGCGAGGAGCAGAGCGACATGGCGGCCGATCACAGGACACAACGCAAGATGGCGGAGGATCGCGAGGAGGATTCCTCCCGCCTGCTGTCTCAAGATTCCGTTCAGCCAAGCCCCGTGTTACAGTCTGAAAAGCCATTGAAGCCATTCAAAGCTCAGTTGGTTTCGGTTTCCCAGCCTGAAAGACTGTTTCTGGTCCGATCAGTCCCAGTTACACAGCCAGGGGTACTGTGTCAAACCCCAGCCTGTACTAATCACTCAGAGTGAGGGGCTAAGCGATGCTATGTCTGTCACCGAGCGACCGCTGGGGGAGCAGTCTCCCATCGATGAAAGTCCTGAAATGTTAGCTGAGGGCCCTGACATCACCATGCAGCAAGAGGCTGTGTGGTATACAGTTTGGCCCGGCTACCCAACCAGCCAGTGATCGACAGCTGGGGGAGCTGTCTGCCACGTCAGTGCTTCCCAAGTCGCCCATGGAGGGCGCTATCTTCATCACTCAGCGAGAGGGGCTGAGTGATGCCCAGCCAGTTGCCGAGAGACAGCCAGGAGAGCTGTCAGCCAAGCTCATGATTT
>JAUCNO010000663.1:3406492-3425600 GCA_032353835.1 Enteromius viviparus | reverse complement strand
GGAAATCACTGGAAATCAGGTGTCCCCAACTAAGCAAGCCAGAGGCGACAGCGGCAAGGAACCAAAACCCCATCCAATTAGGATCCTTTAGGATTGAAGTATGATAGAAATTCCGAACACGGATGCAGCACATTCATTTTTGACTATTCACGTTTATTTATAACCTTGTGTCAGTTTAAGAGGTTGTATCATGGAACATTGATTGCATCACATGCTACACCATGGTATTTTGATCCTCTGATACAATCACCGTCCCATGATGCTGCTGTCACAGGACTTTTCTTTAAAGGTGGTATTCCCAGGAATACCGTTGTATTGCTTTGTTCAAATGGTCATGGGAGTGAGGGAATGATGACATCAGAACCCGGAAGAGTAATTGGCCATAGGTTCCTGTGGTAAACTAAATTTGCCGATACTTTTATGATTTGTTCTACAATGTTAGTTACACATATCCGTATCCAAAACTAAAATTGTGAAGCGGTTATGTTTTGTTTTTTTGAAAACATGTTTGTAAAGCTCAAACATTCTTAACTAGATAAAAATCTACACAGCTTACATAGTAGAACAAAACATAAACTTACCATCAAATTATTTTTACCACAGGCTTTTTTTCACTCAGAAATTAACAAAGATTAACTAAATTTTGAAGGATCCTGCGGTAAATTACTCTTCCGGGTTCTGACATCATAGTTTCCCTACTCTATATAACTATGATATTCAGAAAACCATTGTATTTATATGTTGTGACTTTAGCCAATGCATGAAAAAGTTCCATAGTAGAACAACAATATTCCCTGGAGTGCAATGTGATTATCATGGTTTTACCATCATTGTACCAGGGTCCTGTGCCAGTACTTTTTTAAAGAGTGGTATTCTCAAGAATTTAAGGGTACTACCATATGATATTCAGAAAACCATTGTATTGATATGCCACTCTAAAGCAACCCAAGGTAATATCATGGTGCTATTGGTCATTCTTATTAGTGTCTTTAAATTTATGAAAAGGTACCAAGGAACTACCATGTTTTTGAAAAAGTACAATAGTATATACCATGGTTTACCATCTAATATGGCCATTCTACCATGGTACCATTTCTCTAAGGTGGTCCTCCCAGGAATACCATGGTAAAGCCATATGCATAGAGCAACATGACATTTTAAAGAATATTGTGGTACTAGCTAGCGCATATCTGAAAAAGCATGGCAATACCATGGTTCTTTTGGTTATTTTGTATAAGCTACTTTGGCCAATACATGAAAATGTACTTTGGAACTACCTTGGTTTTGGAAATGTATTATTCCGTGGAGTACCATATAAATACCATGGTTTACTATCTGATACTGTCATTTAAACATGGTACTGCCACAGGGCTTTTCTGTAAGGGTGGTACTCCCAGGGATAACATGGTATTGCCATGTTTATTTGGTGTTCTTTTGGGTAACGTTACGTTTCCAAATCATGAAATCGCCATAGTATTTGTGCCACTTTTGTTAATGTAATGTCAGTGATTTTAAGGTTAAATGTAACACACCCATCTTTGGAGTCTGTCCAACTGCACGCGCAGCTCTTCCCGCTGATAGAAACTGAACGCCGGGTGTAACGATCCCATGGTGAAGAGCAGCCGCAGTTGATCCACAGTCTCCGGCTCCGGTAGAGCGCCGCACATCCCGGCGTCCATTCGACTCAACGTCCTGAAGAGAATCCCGGCGCATTCTCTGCTCTTGGATCCGAGCAAAGACAAATAAACAAGCAGTTTGGATAGCACAACGGGGTCGCTTACGTCCACCAACCCCTCCAGATTAGCGGGGCAGTTGGCCCGGATCTCATAATCCCGCAAGACGGTGAAATCTCTCCGGGCCAGATCCTCCAGACAGGCGCCGAGGAAGCGTAGCTCCAGCGGCTGACACATGTGCAGCAGCCCGCAAAGCAGCTCCACGCGTCCGGATGGGTTCAGCTGTAAGCCGAACCACTCGAATACCGCCTCCTTGTCGAGCTGAGCCGCTCCGGAGCCGCTCTCCCGATCGGATCCGTTAACGGAATTCAAGTCGCATCGGTGATTTTCGCCTCCCGCCGCTCGCAGCTTCATCTTCATCATTATCAGCTCTCAAACACAAACATCAGAGATGTAAGTCCATGGATGGTACTTTCCGGACAATATTTCGGCATCAAAACGCGATGAAATTTCCGATTTGAGGCGGAATTTCGTTAAAAAAATTGCTGTCCGTAGTCTGACGGTGTGGCTGTGGTCAGTTTGCCAGATTACTCGCTTGCCGTGCCTCCAGAATATCATGTCAATCATCCGTGGCTCCACCCACTCGTCATACGAGTAGCAGGGTCCTAAACTCCCCACTTCGAAAAATATATTATGCACTGACAAAATATAACAAACAGATAAATACATTAACTATGAATTTAGTAAAACACGATAAAATAATTGCATAAATAAAGTCATATGATAATAGGTACTATAATCATACACTCGAGTGGCCTTGAACGGTTGGCGTACGTCTGTTCTAAAAATATGATAAAACACATGATATAGTTAATTTAATCACATTTATGAATGACAAAAGTAAATATAAGTAAATAAAAAATAGTTCTTCCGCCAAATTTTATAGTTCCATATTGGCGCACGCTCATTAATACATCATTGTATTACATCATCACCGACTCACGTCACGTTTAAGTGTTTTGTGTTGGTTGACGTAAAATGCTTAGTATATAACAAATAATTACAGATAACTTCCTAACAAGCTGCTAAATAATAGGCCTGCAACGAAGGGTGTGAGTTAGTTTTTGACAAATATAACAACCATCGTAGTTCTTTATATACAGTGGCTTCAAATTACTGTATTTGCGCTTCTTCAAATTATGTAAACCACAAGCTCATAAATCGAATACCCCGAAGGAACACATGGTGAGTCTTGGCCTACTAATAATGATGCCATGTCACGTTTAATTCAGTCTCGTGTATATTATGTAAAGCGGGTTGTTGTTTTTTGTTTTTTGGAGGGGGGCTGGTGCACTTTGAAGTTAATTTAAGTAAAAATAAAAATGTAAGTAAAAAGGGTAAACCATGTTTTTGAATTTGTGAAATGACTGCAGTACAAGCATGAACCACTAGAGGTTCCCCAGACCCGAATTTAAGAACGCAATTATGCAAGAGGGTCAGTGTAAAGCCCATTATATCCAGCAGATGGCGACATTGTCTAGCCGTGACATGACGTGTGTTTCAACAAGTTACCGAGAGCATGTAGATTTAACGTTCAGCAAATATCATAACCAACCTGCCCGATAGCACCATTTCCTTTCATATATTACAACAAGCCTAAACATTCCTCATTCTTGAGATGCATGCTGCATTTATTCCCATTGCTTCTCCACCCAGATCCTCCACACAACAAATGCATTGTATTTCAGCGTCATTAAATCATATTAAAAACACTACACATCATTAAACTAAACTCACATGCTTCAGTTCACTTGTTTATGTCTCCGCTATTTTTGTCTAATGTGATTCCTCTGGTACCTGGAGGGGCCCACCTTTGATCCAAAATAGCTGTGCTAATATATAAATGTGTTTGAACAGCGGATATGTGTTCAAGTCTGTGGTGTATAAATATATACAGAGGGACGTTTAGCAAAGCAACTCACAGGTTATTCCTTCCTCAGGTACTAATGTGGTTGCATGTGTTACTTTCTTTCTAAACATCTTTTTATTAATAAACAGGCCAATGGAGAATGATGGTGGTCCCTGAGGAGTTATTTCACAGTATTAGGATTCAGTAAAAGGCACCAACATCTGTGTTTAAGTGTCTGGCCTAAACGGATGGAAACATACTGTGTTACTGAAAGAATAAAGGCATAGTCTTCACTGTAACGCAAAAGACATTGCACAGACAAAATGTTAATGTAATGTCAATGGACTCTTCTAAATAACTCAATGCATGACAGCAGAGAAAATAAAGACGTTTTAGACTGCGCTATTTGTGGAATGGGCCATGGGATTGAAGGCTCGGAGCCATTTGGCTTGACTTTCTTTGAAGATGGTTTTGTGGAGGGTTAAACCCGTACTCCTCCCTCTCTCTGATGCCTGTCGCTCTTTCATTCTGCCCGGGAAAGGCTGTACGTCACTGTGGGTGCACATATAAAATAGTCTTTGGCTGTATCTTGCCATCTGCACACTGCTTCTGTAGCCCTGGACTGTAATTCATGTCCGTGATGCAAGCATTTTTAGCTCTCGTCCTGTAACGTGTTGGTGTTTAAACTTGTGGATATCCTGGATTCACATTTCTGGTAAGAGTTGGTGATGTTAGTCTTTTTTTTCTATACTTTACTTGTTTATAAGAAGAACTGATGTTTTCTCAGTGCAACTTTTCTAAGGGCCATGGTGTTATGTTAAGGGCCGCACGTAATCATGGTAACAATGTGTTTTGGATGCATTTGTTAAAACAACTATCAAAACACCATGGCATTATCATTCTTAGTTATGTTACTGCTAAAGGACGTATTTGCATGTGATATATTTAGATGTGTAGGTTGATATGGATATTTTTTTTTAAATATGTTTTTTTTTCTTTCTAGGCATTACTGCTGCTTGGCTTCTTGTTGCCATACCATGCGGACATGGATGTTTTCCTCACTGGTTGTTTGTGTTTTGTTGCCGCACATCAGTGGATTCCAGCAAGAGGACACTCAAGCCGGTTTGTAACTTAAAAGTCTTGTATTAGTCAAGTGGTTTAAATCATGAACAGTATAAAGCTGCATTAAAAAAGGCATTAATGTACAGTAGCTCAAACAGTAGAGCATGGCACTTTCAACACCAGGGTTTAATTTTCAGGGAATGCATGAACTGTTAAAACCTTAAAATCATAGTTAATCTCTGGAATTAATGCATAAATGTAAATGGGTACTTTTGAGATAATACTTATTCAGTCATTTTTGTGTAGTTCAAGCATTTATTTGAGATGCCAGACAAAAATGTGGCTTTTTGGGGGGTTTTCCTGGGCTTGCAGGTTGCAGCACAACTCCTAATGACCTTGCGTTCATCATCGATGGCTCCTCGAGCTTGGGGATCCCTAATTTTGAAACAGCCAAGCGTTGGCTCATCAACATCACCAGTGGCTTTGACGTGAGCACCAGGCACACTCAGGTAGCAGTTGTCCAGTACAGCGACACCCCTCGACTGGAGATTCCTCTGGGTAAGCATGAGAACAGCCAGGAACTCATCGAGGCCATCTCCTCCATCTCATACCTGGGGGGCAACACACGGACCGGCCGCGCCATCAAGTTTGCCACAGACCACGTCTTCGGAATGCCTAACCGCACACTTCAGTCTGCCAGAAACCGCATTGCTGTGGTTCTCACCGACGGCCGTTCGCAGGATGATGTTGAGGATGCTGCCATGGAGGCCAGGGCACAGAATATAGTTCTGTTCGCGGTTGGCGTAGGAAATGAGATCACTAATACTGAGTTGGTGTCTGTGGCCAACAAGCCACCTTCAACTTACGTGCTACACGTGGAGGATTATAACTCCATTTCAAGTATATGGGACCTGATGGAGCAGAAACTGTGTGAGGGTGAGTCGTCTCTAGGACCAGAGACATAACATGGATGTAAATCCTGAAGAAAAACTGTTTACATCATTGGCAATGATTAAGATATTAATATTAAGTGACAGAATGCTTACTACCTTTGGAATTTCAGTCTTTGGACTGGTCTGTTGTCTGTTTAATGCTATATGGTTAAGCACTGGCATCTATTTTGTTGTTTCATTCGGTGTATGTTAATCGGTTTTCTTTTTTATTGCTCAAAATCAGACTTTTACCGATTAACATTGTCTCAAATAAGTCAAATTGAATGTGGTTAGACCTTCAGATTTGGTCTGTGGTCATTTAATGAGTTTATATCTGATATCTTCTTATCTAATGAGATATCTTTTTTGATTGCAGACTTATAAAAGCACATTCAGACTTGTTAAGATCTCATTTGAAAAACTGGAAATTTAAGTGTTCATTTGCTTCCTATTTTTTTACTTTCTACTGTTTTCTGTTTTTTGCTTTCTATTTACTTACTATTTACTGAGATTTTAAATACATCTAAATAATCCTGATATCTAAAAAACAGGCATGTCTTATTTTGGTTGTTATTTTCTGATTATCTAAAGGGACTTTGATTTAAAGCATCACACAAGAGTTTAAGTGCAAGTGAAGTTTTGTGAGTTGAGCAGTTCAATCTCTCATTCACAGAATCGGTGTGTCCAACACGGATCCCTGGGACGGTGAACGATCAGAAGGGCTTTGATTTAATGAGCCAAATGAAGATCGAGCAGGTGGCTCAAAAGGTTCAGGGCTCTTTGATATCAGAGAGAGCGTCACAGCTCAGCCCTCGTATGAACATCACCTACAACACTAGGTGATTTTTACTGTACCACATATATAGTGCATGATATTCACTGCCTGGTTTGTGTTCTTGAACATGTTAAAGTGTTAGAATTATGTAAACTGTTGTGGTTGGAAAATTCAGCCTACTTTGACCTTCAACTGATGTTCCTCACAGAGAGATCTTTCCAGAAGGCCTTCCTCCAGCTTTTGTGTTTGTGGCCACTCTACGCTTGAAGAACCCAGCTCACTGGATGAAGTTTGACCTGTTAAGAGTGTTATCTCAGGACGGGGTTAAGCAGATGGCTGTGACTGTGAACGGAGCAGACAAATCGGTCACTTTCACCTGCACCAGCACTCTGAAGAAAGAGCAAAGCGTCATATTTAATGACCGAGGCATCAAGGTCTCAAAATTTTTTATATCACTCTTAAATCTAATTTAAAAACATTGACTGCTTCCCAGTTCACATGATATATGTGCTAAACAGTAAATGCAAGATTAAAATTATTTGCATCCAATATCCCATGGTGCCTTGCTATTATTAAAATGTCCATACAATAAGAATATCAATTTATCGATTTATGTTCTTGTAGAGGCTCTTTGACACGGATTGGCATCAGCTGAAGTTCCTGGTGAAGCCCAAACGCATCACTTGTTTCATAGATGGCACATATGTGGAGGAGCAGCTTCTAGATCCGGTTGTTCCCATCTTCATTAACGGAAAGACTCAGGTCGCCAAGAAAATTAATATTGAGACTACCGTCCCTGTGAGTGATCACAAGTTTATATATGTGCTGAACTAAGTGAAACTTGGAAGACTGATCGTTTGGTTTCTCAATTTTGTTCTAGATCATAAAGTTTCTGCTGTGTTTTGTGTTTCTTTTTCAGATAATGCTGCAGAAATTGCGGATCTACTGTGATCCCCAGCAAAGTGAGCGAGAGACAGGATGTGAAATTTACTCTGTGGTAAGACTAGTTTGCTGTTGGTCTTGCCAGCTAAGTTGTTCATCATCAAAACCTAGATTTCGTTGACCAGCATAATGTTTCAATTTTACAAAAAGGTTTCAAAAAAAGGAACCAACAAGAATGTTAATACAGGAACATATCCATCTTGTGTAAATCTTGTTATCTGCATCCAATGATTTCCTTCCCACTAAAACTCTCTTTTTCTTACAGGATGATGACCGGGTAAGTTACCAGCATTTCTATTCTTGCTTTTTAAAATGTTTCATTTGATTGGTGATTGGTTGAGTTTAAGTGCAATGTGTTATATTCCCAGTGTCCTTCGGATCGCTCTCCTGCTGTTGAAGGTTGCGATTGTCCTAGTGGTAAACCTGGTCTGCCCGGTCTACCTGGACCTATGGTGAGACATTTTTTTTTTAAACTATAGGTATTTTGCTTGTTTGAGACATCTGATTAAAAGACATATTTAACTCATTGTTTGAATGCAGGGCTTCAGAGGAGAGAAAGGCAGAGAAGGGCCTCCTGGCCCTGATGGTAAACCTGTAAGTATGGCAGAATTATTAGTGGTATTCATCATAGTATGTCATCACCATGATTTGTTTGTTCACCAGGGGAAGTCAGGTGAAAAGGGAGTATCTGGAGAGCCCGGTCGGGATGGACAGAAAGTGAGTGAAACATCAAGAACATTTTCTAATAACCTTAAAGAGTTAGTTCACCCAAAAATGAAAATGTTGTCATTAATTATTCAGCCTCATGTCGTCATAAACCCATAAGACTTTCATAAATTTTAGAACACAACTTAAGATAGAACTTAAGATGTCATCAGAGAGCCATCTCTCCCTCCATAGACAGCAACCCAACTGAAATGATCCCAGGTCCAGAAACACAGTAAAAACATCTGTAAAACAGTCCATGTGACATCCGTGGATCAACTTAAGTTTTGCAACGATAGGAGAATGCTTTTTGCACAAACAAAAATAACATCATATACTCAACCATTCTTCTCCTATGACTTATGTCTTCCGCCATTTTAGAGAACATTACAGCTTAAGTGTACACTTTCTTCTAGGTGCAAACAGCCACAGATTACACAGATGTTCACAAGCCGGATTATATCAATTACGTTAAAGCTTGCGTTGAGCATGGCTGAAGATGTAAGTCACCTGAGAAGAGTAAATTGTGTTATTTTTGTTTTATTTGCACGACAAGTATTCTTGTAGAATCGCAAAAATCACAAAGGTCTTGTGGGTTCGGAAATACATGACGGTAAGTAATTAATGACAAAATGTTCAGTTTTGGGTGAACTAACCCTTTAAAGTTTTGCATTATTATTGTATTCTTCCATTCACAGGGTGAAGCAGGTGAACCAGGACAAAAGGGGGAGCGAGGGCTGGAAGGACCAAAAGTATGTAGATTTAGAAAGTTTCATTGTCACTGAAATTAGAAATATATATTGGCTTGCATAATTCTTCCTCCAATCTTTTAATAGGGTGAAATGGGGCCACCAGGGCCTTCGGGACCAACAGTTAGTGTCAAACTTTTAAACATTTTCTGTTGTTATGTTCAAAGGTTATGTGAAAAAAGTTTCTCTTTATTATGCAAAAACTACAATGATTGAAATCATTCCCTTAAAATCTCTTCTAGGGCACTGGCTTTTCCAAATTGGATTTAGATGCCTTGGGAAATCAAGGAAGCAAGGTAAGAAACAATACATGCTATTAAATCTATTTATAATTACAGGAAATGATTACAATGATTGCAAACTATTGTGAACTTACAGGGACTTCCAGGAGAAGCAGGGGAAATGGGACCACCAGGAAAACCCGGAATGAATGTAAGAAATCAGGTTTTAGCATCAACTTACGAATGTTCATACTGTGATCATAAACAGCTTTATCCCACTTTACAGTATTCTATTTTAAATTCAAGTAAAAAGGGTCTTTAAAAAGTCTTCAATTAATGGAGGTCTTCTTTATTCTCTTTACTCTGCAGGGAGAACCTGGGAAACCTGGACTACCTGGACTTGACGGTCCCAAGGTAAGACAGATTGCAGACTGACGTATCCAAAACTCTTGTAAATTCCCAAGCATTAACACTACTCCTGTAATCATAATTCTGGACCCTTCTTTCTTCTTTCCAGTACAAACATTTATAGATCAATATACATTAGTAACATGATGACTTCAGATACTAAGTTTTGTTTTCTGATAAATTTGTCAAAGTTAAGGGACTCTTAAATATCTATGCTTTTAAGGTAACTGTCTTGATTTAAGAAAGCTTAGATGTCTTGTAAATCATTGGCTTTGGTTGCATAGAAAGGAAATGCTACTTTCCATCAAAACCTCGCCATTTTCCGCCAGCACTGCATGTTTTCTGTCAGCTCTGCATAAGAATCATTTCTCTTCCTGTGCCAATTTGACAGAAAATATAGCATTTTTCTGTGATGCTTAATTTTATGGAAAACTCCACCCATCAATATTTGCCCTGCTTCTCATAAAGTGATTTTGATGACTTCTGTCAAGTTCATGAGTTGTTTTCCTGTTCTAGCACACATCAGAAACAGGCAACCCTAGGCAGTTTCAGCTTCACACCCAGAATTTCAAAGTATTTAAAGCAACACAGGGTGTAAACCAACAGATGTGTTAGGGATACGATCAGACATCCTCTCACATGAGAAAGTACTGAATTATTTTAAGCACAAGGGCATATTTGTGGCCTTGTTGTCTATCCTTTTTTATCCATCTCTCTAACATTTTTCTTAGCTCTTTGCCAGCAGCAGTCTGTAGTCTTGCCCAAAGGTCTATGTATAGCGACTTAAACACCCAGATTATGATGGGCCAATGACACAGTACACATCGTGAGCTGCTCTCTGCTCTAGATGAATATAAGGTCACATGCCAGCCAAATTACTAGGTGCTGGTTACATATTACATCAGCTAAGGTAGTGTAGTTATACTGTGGTATGATGATAAATAAGAGATGAATGTTGTTTTATGAAGTTTGTGTATAATTGCAAAGCAAATTTTCAGCAAGATGTTGACACTTAAAAATAAACACCTAGCAATAACATTTGGGAATGCCACCTTGAATATGCCCCTCTAACTAATGAGTTTTTTAGACATTGGAAATCTATTTTCAGGCTACTTGCATCTGTCTCAGCATCTGTGTGCCCTCCGTTCTCTGAAAATGATTGCCGCCCTGCCATTTACTGCCCCATTAAATCAAGCCTGTTTATCAGTAGAAGGCTTTGATTTGCCTCTTGGCGGCATTCAGTGTTTGTTCAGGTTTGGATGTGGCTTGGTTTGAAAGATGTGACATTTAGATTTTGTCCCACAAAGCTATAAAATAACCTTTAAAACACTGGAAACACGTTTGGTTATGTTCACTGAAATGATTTATATAATGTGTTTGGTTTTTAACATCATGTTTCAATTGTCATTCTTGATCTAATGTGTGATACTTTAGTCTTTTTGATGCAATATTGCAATATTGAAAATATTGCAAATCTCTTTGCACATCTCTAATCAATATTATTTTGCGGTTTGTAGCGTTTAAACCCAGAAAGCGGTTGTAGCCATACATATTGGTATAGACTTTTGTTAAGCTTTGTAAACTCGTTGTTGCTCTATTGTGTATTTTAACACTTAGCTTGCATATGCATGAAAATTGAACTGGACAGGATCAGTATTATCATGTTTGCTAGTTTACGTTATTAAGTCCCAGCCTTTAGATCGGAGACAGAATTGCGCACTTTAGCGGTAACACCAGGTTTCTCTAGACCACTGAGGGATGATTAGTTAACCAAAACTGGGTTTCATGTGGCGTGCCAGAAGAGAGCTCCCTCATAAGGGTGGGTTTCCCGCAGCACGAGTGGTGCAGCCAACCCTGGAAACAGCCTTTAATCATGACATGCAGACATACATGCATATGGACTGTTAAAAGAAACTGAAACACACAGACCCCAGAACCCAAGAACAACTCGTGACTATGTTGATTATGAGTTTATGTTAACCAAAATGAATCATTACTTATATTTCACCTGCATCAAACATTCAGCGCACGCACAAAAAACTGCCACCAAAAGGTTAAAAGAGATAAAAGACATCTCATATATTTCTTTTAATTGGTTTCTCCTGGATGTAATTGTAGAGCGACAGTATAAGGTACAATTATTGTTTGTCATGTTTTGAAAGCATGCTTTGTGTGAGGTCTTTTCAAATGTCAGCGCTTCAGGTTAAAGTCTATATGTGCATTTATTTAAGTGAGTGAAGACGAGAAATACAGTATAAGAGAATTGCTGGTTGGTTTTTTGACCTACCGCTTTATAATATACAGACTAGCCTGTGCATTTAACATTAAAGCTAAGCACATTTTATTAGTACTGTATTTAGAATGTAATACTAGCAGACTGTAGAGAACATACTTACTAGTGCTTTTTTAAAAATAAATCTATTATGCTGTAAAATATGCTACTTTATTGCATGACCTCACTAAAAAGTAATTAATATAATTTAAGAAATAAAACATTTTTTAACCCACAATTTTTTTTACCAAATTTTGTGTTTCTGGTCATAAATGATCTAAAAAAAATTGCTTTTAGATTTATTTAAAAAAAAATATTTGTATAAATTTTTCCATTCTTTTTTGAAGTTGTTAGTCGTACGCTTCATTTATCTGAGTGTATTCCCCATGAGTCCTAAAGTCATCACTTTTAGGAGTGTATTCGCCTTATAATTTTAAGTTAAAAAGCATTATTTGTGGATAATTTAAATAATATTTACTCAAACACTGAGGAGCATATAAGCTCAGATCAATGACGATCAATCACTTCCAAAAAACAATAAATAAAATATGAAATAAAACAAGGTGAAATAAAGACTGATTTTAATAATTGGAAAAAAAATAGCATAATAAGCAATTTTTTAGTAGGTTAGCAATTTTTTGTCAAAGTCACTCATGTGATAACATTAACGTCCTCTTCATGTTAAAATGACTGGAAAACATCATGACAGTTAAGGTATTTTATTATATAGCATACAAAAATCAAAGAAACTTCACAAAATTCACTGTATGCATGCTGCTTGTGTTCACAAATAATATTAGCCTGCTGCCCTACAAAGCCAAAACTGAAAATACAAAAATGTCTTAATTTTTCCCCCACCTCTTATTTAAACTTAAAATTTAATTATTTAAACCCTTTGCAAATCATAGCCTAAGAGAGGAAATATGCAGTTACACTGCTTGCCTTCATATGGCAGTGTGGTACAGCAATGTGTTTTCTGAGCATATCCCATGCCCCATACAAAATGTGGGATGTTACTTATTTTCTGTCAGGTGTGTTTCACCATACACAAATTACATGCACATGTAACCAGAAACATGCTATTTTAGAATTCGCATGATGGCCAGCCACAGCCCAGCATCTTGGGAAAGGAGGACATCTCTTACCAGCGTTCCCACATGTGTATGGCTTGTAATTTAGTACTTCAGAAAGTGCAAAAAAGTCTTTAGATAAGCTCCCTTTAAAGTTGGGTGTAACATGTTCAGATTTTAATGACAGACTGACTCAAATTTCATACTTAGTTTACAAGTAAGATGTGTGCAAATTTAACTTCTCAGTGCTTAATTTCTCTTTATGTAATTAGTATGCAAAAAACGGGACTGCAAAACTCTAATTATATCTGCAATTAGTGGAATGTACCATGATTATTTAAGGCAAAGTGATAGTTTTTACCTACAGCTTACCACATTTTCTAAAAATATGTCTAAAATTTGTGAACTATTTGGATTTTTTAAAATGCATTTGAATATCATTAAAAATCAGCAAATCTGTGATGATTCTGAAGAGCAAAATGTTTTTCTAACCATTATTGTTTTTTATTTAGGGAGAGAAAGGAGATGTTGGTGAGGCAGCATCCGATGGACAACCAGGAATCCCTGTGAGTATTGTGTTCCTTATTCTTTTTTCCACCTCAGTTTCAGTTTTAGTTCTTTAGGCTTTGTTTAAAAACTTTGAAATATAGTTCATTCAGTTTGACTGCTATTGCATCGATGTCACCAACCAATACAATTCCAGCTCAGGGTTTCATAACTTATCAACTGCTTTTCTGCAACTCTTTGCATTCCACTCTGAAAACATTACATTGAAGTCACTTCCATTTCCAAACTCTAGTTGACAGGTCGCTTTAGACTTTATAGTATGATCTTTTCTGGTTATCAACCACCTTGAAACTTTTAAAAATAGCACATCAGCAAAGTAATATTGATCATTTATGAGATTAATGCTTATTTATGTGATGAGATTGACTGTGTCATAGTGAAAGAGTTTGCTGCGTGAAGGGGCCCTGTCGAATGGCTTCTAACTCTAGATTTGGAAATGATGAAACCACAGTGTTTACTAATCCCAGAATACATCAGTGAGAAGTAGAGTAGGAGATGATACACGTATATGGTCAACATCGGCTCTGTTTACGCTCTAGATGTTGTTTAAAGCCATCCTGCTTCATTACCGATCACGCACATCTAAATTGCAACTCTTGACTATGAAGAAAGGAAAGTGTTTTTAATGCAACAGACAAGGCATTAGTCAGGCTTATTTCTGAACAGATAGACTCGTTTTGAGGCCTCTGTAGTGTCCAAGTTTATTATTCCTAATCATTATGTTCTTTATCCTTTTTCAGCACTGATTTTAAATTTGAAAGGCCAGGACCTTGCTGTCACAAGTTCCTTTTTGTGGTGAAATATGATGTTCTTGAAAGATGTTCTTTGTTTGATCTCCCGAATTGATTTGCTCAAATTGATTCATGAAACTATAACTTAAAACAACAGGAATGTCCCAGTTTGTTCTTTAAAATAAAAGATGCAATAGATGTCTTTGTTCTCATCTCAACTTGTGTCTTACACGAGATGGACAGGAAGAGAAAAAAAAAAAAAAAGCTGCTGACGATCTGCAAAGTTTCGTGATTGTGGGTTGCAGCCGTGTCGCTTCTGCAGAATGAGACTAGGGTTTCTGAAACCACATTCTTTTATTAGCAGCTGTTTTGTTAGACGAGCATCGCTTGTCACACATTTCCTTTGCACTTTGCTCATCTGGTCAGTGATTTTAGCACAGCCTTTTTTTTTTTTATCTTGGAGTAGATGGTTTCAATCCAAAGCTAATTTAAAGTGACTTCAGATTGTTTATGCTTTCAGCTGAAGTCAGTTTTCATTTCTATTTCAGCTAATGACTTGAAGTGATGTGGTTTAGGCTTCAGTGTAAATATTTAGATATCCTTGGCTTAGTTTGATATGTGTGCTCGTATAGTAAGTGGGGTAGCGTTTTGGCAAGCACACAGTTTTTCCCATTTCCAAGGCCAGATGCTGAGAGCAGCCCTATGAAAAGGTTTCGGCAGACATCTGTCTAGTGTCATGTAATTAATATGACAGCTAATACACCCCTCCCTCTTTTTTGGGTTGTGGTGAACCTCTGAATGTTCTAATTTCTTGCTCTTTCCTGCAAAACCATTTTACGTGGTAGATTTGTGCACACAGAGCAGGTGGAGACGGCAGTATTTCTAGTAACTGATTCTTTAATATCAATAAAAGCTCTTGTGCACTTACTACAGGTCAGACGGTTTTCTGCACGTCTCCATTTCATCTCTTTTATGTCTAGTGCCACATACATCATACGGAAAATTTGCAGAGGAACATTTGCTGTTTGATTTAACATTTTTACACTCATTCATTCTGTGCTTCCTGGGCTGTGCTTCCTGTTTATGGCCTATCAGACTGGCTCATTTGAAAGAAAAATGTACAAGATTATGGGATCCCTGAAATCTGGTGCAGGAAACAGGACATATCAGCTGTGGAGGCTTGTAGGTGTGGTGATTTATGCCACTCTTTTATCTTTCATCATAAACCGCTCTAATGAAAGAATACGTGCCTGCCAGTACATTGCACGGGTTACAGTGTGGCTTGGCAATGATACAGAAAGGCAGCACATGGTTAGTAAACATGCAATAGTGGCAGTAAAAGGTGCTGCCAGCATGTTAAGCCTGTGTTTTAGACCGGATCCTTTGTAGTTGTGTATTTCAATCACCATACCAAATTTGTACAGATAGAAAAAATACTCATGGGATGTAAAACTGTACTGCGTAAACCATAAACAGTTTACTGTATGAATGCTTTTTTGTGTATTTCTTTAGGGTATGCGGGGGCTTCCTGGGGAGATAGGCCCTCCTGGATCGCAAGTAAGAACCCAGACTAATCCAAAAAAATCTAAAAATGATTAAATATAATAAATATCATATGTTTCTTAAAGGAATAATTCGCTCAAAAGTGAAAATTCTGTCATCATTTACTCAGCCTCAAGTAGTTCAAAATCTGTATGAATATCGTTGTTCTGCTGAGCACAAAGGAAGATATTTTGAAAAAGTATGTAACCAGACAGTTTTGGGTCACCATTGACTCCCATAGTACTTTTTCTACCAAGGAAGTCAATGGTGACCAAAACAAAGAAAGTCATACAGGTTTGGAACTGCTTGAGAATCAATCACTTTTATTTATATAGCACTTTTAACAATACAGATTGTAGCAAAGCACTGAACATTATCATATAGGAGAACAGAGTGATGGTAATGTATAATGATGAGATTAAACTATGTATTTATCAAATTCAGAGACGGTCTCTGTAATCAAGACCACAATAATCACTAGTAATCAGGTGTCCCCAACTAGGCAAGCCAGAGTGAGTAAATAATGACAGAATTTTCACTTTTGGGTGAATTATTCTTTAAATCACCATATTAAAATGTTTCTGAAACATCATGTGACACTGAAGACTGCTAAAAATTTAGCAACACAGAAATAAATGACATTTTAAAATGTATTAAAATAAAAACATTACATTATTGGTTAAAAATTGAATTCAGAATATTATAGTTTTTAATGTATATCCAATCAAATAAATGCAACATTTAAAAATAAACATTTTTAAAAATCCTATCCCCTCTGACAGCATTTGGAGAGTATTAATGTTGTCACAGCTGTAATGCTTTTTTTAATACCAAAAGTTGTTTTGACAGGGTGAGCGTGGGATGCCTGGACCAGCAGGTTTTACTGGACCAACAGGACAGCAGGTAAAATATCTTATCTTATGTTTATCAAGGCCTCTAATTTTGAGAAAAATTGTTTATGAACTATATCAGGTTTCTATTAAATTATTTTAGGAAATCAGATTTGATATATAATTAAAGATGCTTAAATAATCTAAAATATTAGAAGAAAGACAACCATACCTGTAAACCAGTATATCATATGGATTTTGTGGTGTCACGGTATTTGTAACCACCCAGCAACATCATAGCAATCATCTCAAAAAACTTCACCAACCACATAGAAAAACCATGCTAACCACCCAGAACACCTGGGTGGTGAGTTTGGGACCAGTCATGTTTTCTACAGAAAATGTGAAAATTTAGTTTCCAACAGCAGTGGTAAATTATTTATTTTAAAAGGTTAAACTCGCCTCTTTGGTTAATGTTACCAGATTCATTTTTACTGAAGCATGTCAACTTTCTGTAAACTTTACCTGCGAATGATTTTCTTATGGTTGTCTTTGCATGTTGAACTGTCATGTGCTATGAAAAGATATGGCAAATAAATATATTAGGCTTGAGTTATGGATGTCTTTCTTACTGCTGAGTTGTCTTTAATTATAGGGACCCCCAGGCCCAGTTGGTCCACCTGGCACAGACGGTTCTCCAGGTCCCAAAGTAAGTCATCCCAGCTGTAGTTTATTGCGTATTTAGCATTTGTTTGTATTTTTGGTATAAATTTTGAAGGGGAACACGGCAAGATGTGAGACTTATAATGCATTATAATTATAAGAAATATAATCTATTCTAACTTAAGTGGATGAATAGTTATAATGTTTTATATATTATTATACTATTAAAAGACATAACCACAAATAAGTAAATATTATTTACTAGATTTAATATTATTTATAATATTATTATTTATTTAGCAAGGATGCAATAAATTGATCAAAAGTGAAAATGTATCACTTTTATATCACCTCTTAGCATTTTATTTGCATGGAGTGAAACCTGTATTTGTTGACAGGGGAATTCTGGCTTTCGCGGACAGGATGGGCTCCCTGGACCACCTGGTGCTAAAGTGAGTCAGCGAGGGGCGGGGGATTTCCACACATAAAGGTCTGATAACACGATATTTTTTCTTTCAGTGACATACCTGCCGCTTCCTCAGCCGTCTTCAGGAAATAACTTTGAGTAGCAGCTGCTATATTAAGCCTCTATCAAGTCATAACGTTCAGAAACCTTCACATAAGTTACACTGGTTGGGAGCCAACAGTCAAATATCAAATGGAAAAATAGTTATGAGAGGAAGGTTTTTTAAGTAGGCCTGCAAAAGCCAAAGCCAAGAGACTTTTTGATAGTGTGAAAGGTTTTTCAATGCCTTTATTTCACCAGTTTTTAAGTGACGATTCACACAGAAATGAAATGTAGTCTTGTGCACTATTCACTATCTTCTGATGCTATATATGATGTATATGTCAAAAACGACTGAAGACTGTATGTACTTTTTCAGTGAGAATTGTCTATTACTGATACTGAGTGTGCTATATCTATAGTCTGCAGTGATGAGTAAATACATTTATGTTATAAAAAAATTACAGATTTTTTTTCCAAACAAATTACTGTTTCCTCAGTTATGACGCATTTACCATTACTAACAATAAAATACAACATTACTATAATTTATTATAGGCTCAGTTCATCTTAATGCATCCACTACGATGGCGTTTTAGTGCCACCAGAAAAAAATATGCTTGGAAGTAATATTTCATGTCTTCCATTGGATTCGGTATAGTGCTATATATAGCTTTGTTGCTTTTGATATAAAACAGCTCCGCTTTGAAATGAATTCGTTTTTCTTCTTTGTTTCAAACGTAAAGCAAGATAGAAAACTGAAGGAAGATCGCAGAGAGCATGGGACAACAGGCTATAGACTCATTTATAATTAGTCTCATTTTCTCATTGTAATTGGGGAAATTATTGACTTGCACTGCCGCTTAAACTAAAGTGATTTCAGCTATATGTCAGGCTATAATATATATGTAATGTTATAATATACATATTGTTTGTTTTTAGCAATAAAACGGGCAGATTTTGAAAGCAGAGAATATCTCCGGGCCAGATCTTTGCTGACTTAATTCTCGCTATATTTAATCTTGTAGTATTTTGACTTTATTCTGTGATTTTTAGACTTTAATATCGTAAGTCTCTTGACTTCAGCTTTATTCTTGAAATACTACGAGTTTAATCTCGTTGGGTTTTTTATTTGCCACTAAAACACCTTCGTAATGCACAGTGTAAGGTATGTGTAACGTTTCCTTTAGAGTTGGAAGGCGAAGGAGAACGCGGGAGTCAAAAGTTCATATAAAACAAAAGACTTTAATAACGTAAACAAAAACGTGGAGCAGTATCCATTAGCTTTCACAAAGAACACAAGCAAAGACACAAGAAACATTGGGGTAGCGTTTTGGGTTGACGGACGAGGATAAACTGAAAAGACATGTGCTGCGTCCGAAATCGCCTTCTACCCTACTATATAGTAGGTGAAAAACAGCATGCGAGCCGAGTAGTATGTCCGAATTCGTAGCAGTCGAAATTCAGTAGGCGAGACCCTGCAAACAAGCCAGCACTGGCCCTTTACGGGTCCTCTTAGGGCTAGCCTAAGGGCCCCCAGCGGGCTGCCAGC
>JAUCNO010000663.1:3321661-3375293 GCA_032353835.1 Enteromius viviparus | reverse complement strand
GTCTCAAAATGAAAATATCTTGCCCTGACAAATCTTAAAACATGTCAGTGTCATTGTTTTGTATTAAGATGCACACCTGTAATATTACAAGGCATTTTTGTAGAAGTTGCTTAAATATCTTAATTAAACTAATGCCCAGTCCTGGCTTAAGGTAAGCCCCCCGTTTGTGAAACCGGACCTAGATGTGTAATATGAATGTTACTTTTTTTTTATTATCAGTTTGATTATTTTGATGGTACCTTACCTACTGATAAGTAACTGCAGCTACATGTCAATAGCCTTAACCAGAGTATTAGTAGTGTGTCTGCTTAATATGCTAACACTTTATTAACAGACACAACATTAACAGTGTAGGATACTTTGCAAGTATGTGAACATTCTACCAACCCTACCTAAGTCTACTGATAATACTAGGTTTTACATTGAATTAGTTTTTGAGTTGAAAGTATTCGCTAACCCACATTAGCTTCACAGGAAACACTGAAATAACACTTGGCACTGAGCAACTCACAAGATGTTCTGCACAAGAGGTATTGTGCAGAACTTTAATAAACAATGTCAAGATAAGAAATAGTCCATTATAAATGAGTTAGATTTATTATGGTGTTCATCGTGTGTTATAAGTAATCTTACTCTAAAAGGTTCTAATCAAAAATACATACATTTTATGTATTATAATTATTTTTATGATTATTAATGAGATGTTAAAACACATTATACTTTTTTTGAATGAATGCATTATTCATTTATTATAATGCCTTAATAATACCCTTATAATGTATTATTCTTGTAAAGAAATGTGATCACTTTATGTAATGAGCAGATTTAATTTGGGCTTGTTCACACCACATATGGTAAACAGGAAAGAAACTGAATCTTAAACATCTTCAAACATCTCACATCAATACAACTTCCTCGTTAAGATTTAAACAAAACTTTAAATTAAGTCTGCTCATCATTTAAGGCAATCATGTCTCTTTGTAAGAAAACCATGTGATTCATATAGATTAATTTTATGATACCTGTATGACATTTTTGGATCTTCAAAGTTGTGGTTATCTAGACTTTCAGTGGAGAGACAGAAATCTCTCAGGTTTCATTAAAAATAAGTTAATTTGTGCTTCAAAGTTAAGCAAGGTATTATAAGTTTGGAACAACATGAGGGGGAGTAAATGATGACATCATTTTCCTATGTGGGTGAACATTTTATTTCCACACGTGAAAAGAAGGCATTTTAATCTACAGCAAATCTTTTAAATAAACTGAATGCATTACCCAGTTTCAGCATTGCATTAAGATGCAAAGCTTGGATTTTATTGTAAAAATTATGACGTCTGACATGATTGGGTCAAGTCAAAAGTGTTTTTACCAAAGGAAATCTTATTTGCTGTGACACATTTTAAAACTTACCTTTTAAAAATTATTTATGTTCAATGGGGAACAAAATTACAGTTAGTTTGTTTTTTCTGGTAAGAAATCTTGGGCTGATGATAAACTGGGCACTGTTGCCGGGCAACTTTAGGAAATGTTCCTTTAAACGGTTAACCAGGTGAGATACAGGACCCAAGACTGATCTAAATTATCCAGATAGAAATTTGTTAACCATTCTCAATTGAAACGCATCCAAGCATTATTGCTAAAAAAAAAGGTTGCCTGGCAAAATTGCTCAAAAAGTTGTCCAGTGTATCATCAAGCCTTGGTGAGATGACCTCAAATAATATTGTGGCCTACATCACTGTTAGCCCCAAAACATATAAGGGAAGAAATGTTCTGTAGTAGATCTGTTGCTGCTGATATAATGTGAAAGGTGTTTACTGGTTCCAGTGAAATCTAAGATACTTTCTGCTATCAGGTGTTTAAGCCGGTGGCCACAGATGACTTACCTCAGAGTCAAGGCACCAGAAGACTCATCAGCTTCTCTCTCTCAGGTTTGTGTGTGAAAACTGGCATGACCAGACAGTCGATCATTAAGCTTTATCAATATTAATGGGGCTTCTATATTTAGTGTCTCTAGAGAATTTCATGATTGATCCACTGCTTTCAGTCGGCTGTAAACAACTATAGGAACATATTACCTCAATTACTTGAATCTTCTGCAAGGTGCTTTTTGTCTGATGGTGTTCATTTTTGGAGAGCAATTTACAGATTTTTAAGATGCATAATTGATCTTGGTCATCACATTATAATGGATTATTTTATTCTATGATACTCTACTATGATTCTTTTTTCCTATTTTGTTTCTATTTTAATCTATTCTGTTTTGTTTTGATTTTTCTGTTCCATTTTACTATTATATTCTTTTTTTGTTGTGTACTGTTTTGTTTTTATTCTTTTCTCTTCTGTTCTTTTGTTTATTTGGCTCTACCATTTTATTTCTTTCTATTCCGTCGTTTACTTTGTTCTATTTTGTTCCATTCTATTTATTTTGTACTGTTCAGTTTTGTTTTGTTTTCGTTTATTTAGTTCCATTCTGTTTTTCTTTGTTTGTTTGTTTTAATTTAGTTTATTTGGTTCTTTTCAGGTTTGTTTTGGTCTCGTCTGTTCTAGTTTTATTTGATTCTGCTATTTTGTTTCTGTTTTAATCTAGTCAGTCTAGAAACGTGCTTACCATTCATGCCAATCATGCTAGCAAAATGTTAGTCGCTTGCTAATCTAGGGTGACCATACATGCCATTTTTCCTGGACGCATCCTGGCCAGGATTTCTATATTGCTTTGATTTGTACTTCAAGAGCATTTCGAAAACCGACAGGTCTGCACACATAAACCAAGCCAAAGCCTATATCCTTATAGAAATCCTTGCCAGGGCGCATCCGGGAAAAATGACACACATGATCCCCCTATGCTTATCATAAACATGCTTTCACTACTGTTTTAAATCAGGCTTTTTTAAGCCAACCTAAAATTTGTCTTTACTAACTCTTTATCTAGTTTGTTCTATCCTGTTTTCTTTGTTTTATTTGGTGCTTGTTTATATTCTGTTTCATTTGACTTGAGCTGATCTTTTCTGTGCCAATTTGTTTGATTAGTTCAGTTGTATTCTGTTCTCGTTTTATGTTGTGAGCAGATTTCCAAGCCACTGGGCTAAAGAAAGGTATGTTCTTTAACCCCGACCCCTACCTGAAGATCGCCATCCACCCCGGCAAGCACAGCATCTTCCCTGCCCTGCCTCACCACGGCCAGGAGAAGAGATCAGGCATTGTCTGCAATACAATTAATCCCGTTTGGCAGAGGGAGGTATGGGTAGCACACACACACACTAGATTAAACATATAAAAATCCATACAAAATAATATCTGGTTCCAGTGTTATTTATTTACAGACGTTTAACCCAATGCTGCCCTTCTGTACTTTGTACCGAGTCCACATGGACTTTGTCATGTAAATCCTTTATTCTGCAAATAAACTTTGATGCGTCACTGCAGAATCACAAACAGAGCTCACTACCTTGTTGACTGATGGATAGGATTTAGTTTGGATCTTTTTCTATTTTCATTGCACAGCATGACTTTATGAAGAATACAGGAAGTGTATGACTTTAGTCACAAACCAAATGTATTGGTCTAAAACAAATAATACTATTTTCAGCATCATTACACCAGCCTCAGGAAAAAAAAGTCTTATTATTATCAATGTTGAAAACAATTGTGCTGCGTAATATTTTTTTGTGGAAACCACAATATTTTTTCTGCAGGAAACTTTGAATGTTTTACAACATAATACATGTCTTTACTGTTTTGGTCATTTTACTACATCCTTGTTGAATTATTGAATTATTTTTAAAACCTTACTGACCTCAATTTTTTTAACAGTAGTAATATATATGCAGTTATATATGCATATATGCAGTTAGTATGAATTATTTGGTGCTTTCTTAAAAAGCCATAATCCTTAAAATAGCTGCAATCATAACATGGATTCAGATTTAGAAATGTTAAATTAATTGTAAAGCTTTTTCCAAATAAACTAGTTTCGAGTGGAGCAGTGGATGATTATTTACGGCTGGCACCGCATCACCTAATCAATCTCCTCATTACACCTGCCCAATCAAATCCCCTGCTACCCACTATAAATAGCCCCGTTCTCTTTCCTTCTGCCCCTCGCCTTTTGTGCATCCGTCCTCCACCCCTTCTCCGCCATTTAGCTACTCTCGCACCTTCCTCTGAGGGGGCATACCGTCCTCCCGGCTTGCCCCCCGGAGGAGCACGGCAGATATGCTAACCGTATCCTACTTGATTATGAGGAAGCGTGACCTCTTGAAATGATTCCTATCACTACATAGAGTTTCCCTCGTGTTTGCCCATATTTAGTTTGTTTTAGTGATTTTTAGTTAATTAGCTACCCTCTGTGTGTCCCAGCTGTTTAGAGTTCTCCTCGTGTTTGGTCTTGTATTTAATGTCTGTGTTTCCCAGTCTCCAGCGTCAGTCGTTAAATGTTAAATATAATGCGTTATCACTCCAGGTTTCCATGTTCCTGAGTTTATTCATTAAAAGACTATTTTGTTACTCCTCGTCTCCTGCGATCTCCATCTCCCTGCACTACTCGTAACAACGTCTTATTGGTGCAGATGAGATCACCTGGATTTGATGGGATTGTTTTCGTGTTGTAGAGTGGCTGATATTCTCTTCCGCTAAGTGCTTTTATTAGATAAGAGAAAAGTAGAGGAGATCGCCTTACAGCAGTGCATCAAAATAGGCCAAGACGAGGAGAATGAATTTTGTTTACTTACTATCATTATTTGTAGGCATACATTTTAGTTAGTGCTACATGTCTTATAGATGATAATAATCGCTTTCAGTCTTTAATTATTATTGGTTTAATTAATTGATCTGCAAAGCATAATCTACCCATACAAGCACAAATGTCAAATATGTCTTTTTTGTGACCATTTTATCTGTTTGTTTTAGTTCTTGCCTTTCCTTGCAAAAATATTAGATGTGTCTTTTAGTCCAGAAACATCCAACTCTGATGAAGGCCGACATGCGTTCACATTTTTAAAATGCACATTTGCTTGATACCCACATGATTTGTTTAACTTTAGGTTACAAGGTTTGTTTGTAATGATTGCAGTTTCTTCCTCTGTGTCTTTGTTTTCCTGCTCGTAGCGCTTTAATTTTGTGTCTCTGCCCACGGATGTGTTGGAGATCGAGGTGAAGGACAAGTTTGCCAAAAGCCGACCCATCATAAAGCGCTTCTTGGGCAAGCTGTCCATGCCAGTCCAAAGATTACTGGAGAAACATGCCATCGGGTATGTGCTTAAAAAGATAAAGAAACTTGCAATGACTCATTGAGAAAAATAGGCTCTTTTTAACATTTTGAAAATATGGGGTTGATTGTAATGAGTTGACGTGCTAATTTTGAGTTTTTTTTTGTCGTAGTGATCGAGTGGTCAGCTACACTCTGGGTCGGAGGCTTCCAACAGAGCATGTCAGTGGCCAGCTGCAGTTCAGGTTTGAGATTACATCCTCCATCCATCCAGGTAAATACTGATTTTTAATCTACCTTTAAACAACCTATATGAGTGCATTGTTTAGAGGAAAAGTTGTTTATTGAATATAAATAGTGTACATTCTGCTAAATTAAACAAAGAACTCTGGATAATAAATGTGGGCTCATTAAGCAATTTTAGCTCTTAAAACAATTTATCCATTCCTGAGCTTTTTTTATAGTCCTTATAAAAATATTCTACAATTCAAAATTTTGGTTTGTATTATTTTGAAGTGTTTTCTAAGTCTCTTAAGCTCACCAAGACTGCATTTATTTAAACAAAAATACAGAAAAACAGTAATATTGTGGAATATTATTACATTTTAAAATAACCGTTTTCTATCTGAATATATTTAAACATTTACAATTCAATGCATCCTTGCTGAATAACAATATTAATTACTGACCTCAAATATTTGAGTAGTCATGTCACCTTTTTTATATAGCGCTTTTAACAATAGAGATTGTGTCAAAGCACTTAACAGTATTAAACTGTAGAATAGAGTATTAGTAATGTATAATGACAAGATTAAACACTCAATTTAACATTTTTAGTTAAAGGTATTTCATTAGTGAATTCAGAGACATAATTGTCTAGCTCAGTTTAGTTTACATAATGTTAATTATGCAATCAAATTGACAATAATCCTAGAAATTAAGGGCTTCTAGAAATGAACGAACCACAACTGCATCTGTGACAAAAAAAAAAACCTTGGGAGAAACCAGCTTCAGGTGGGGGGCCAGTTTTCCTCTGGCAAATTCATTATTATAATAACATATTATTACTACTGTCACTAGTTTAATCAGGCCACTCATGATAACATCAACTAGATGCCAGTATATCATGAATACTTATAAGCTAATACGTTTGTGCAATTTGTTTTTTTCATCGCCACAGATGATGAGGACATGTCTCTTAGTACAGAGCAACCAGTGGTGCCAGCAGAAGCTCAGGTTCATCCTCAGGCGGAAGACACCATGAGTTTGGACCAGGGGGCCCCAGAGTTGCCCTTAGATGAAGAAACAGCTTCTGTAGAGATGCCCATGGACATTGAATCAGCTGAAGCAGAGGCTGGAGCGGAAGAGCAACAGATTTATCCAGAGCAGCACGAGGCAGCTGCAGCCGAGAGCCAAGAACAAATGGAGCAAGAAGAGAACATTGTACAAGCAGAAGAGGCGCCCCAAGAAGAGGCAGAAAATGATAGTGCCTTTGCTGAAGGGCCTGCAGAGTCTTCAGGAGATCCTGCAGTAGCCGAAGAAGAGGCTATGTCAGAACAGCAACCGGTTTCAGAGGAGCCAGATGTGGATCTGGAGGAAGGCTGCTCGCTGAGGATCAGAACCACCCCGAGAAGGAAGCCACGGCCTTGTTCTCTACCCGTGTCTGAGCTAGAGACGGTAATCGCTTCAGCCTGCGGGGAACCAGAGACACCACGCTCCCATTACATCCGAATCCACCACCTGCTGCACAGCCTCCCGTCCACCCAGCCTCAACTGGGAGACGCAGCTGGACCCGAACCCAACCGGCCACAGGGAGTAGAAGAGCTAGAGGAAGACGAGGAAGAAGGTGCGACCCTTGAGCCTCACGCTTTAACACCCAATGGCCCTCGCAGGACACTGCCCCGTAGCCGCTCACACGAGCGCCTCTCCGACCTCATTCAGATGCTTGACGGGGATGGACAGCCTCTCGGGGCTGAGGGACAAACCACAGGTCAAAGGTCACCAGGTGAAAGCGAGTGCGATTTGAGCCCGGTGCCATGCTGCAGTCACATGACACAGAGGGCCTCTGGCCCCGTGCGGGCGCCGTCTCTAGACAGCGCACGTCGATCGGAGAGCACTGTATTTTCCTCACAGGATGACGAGGACGAGATTGACAGAGTGAACGGCATTCTGGGATTGGAGGTGGAGACAGGACAGGGCGCTAAGAGCCGGGAGCCAGGGGACGGAAGCTGTCAGTGGGAGGAGGCACCGGATACTCACGTCCAGAGCCCGCACGGCATTATGGGTAATGGAGAATCACCAGTAGCTGGACCAAGCAGCAGAAGTGAGTAGACTTTAAATAGTAGAATGTGTAGATCATGTTTTTGTAAAAAAAAAAAAAAAGATCTGGATTTCCCTTGTGGCGGGTTTGTCATAGAAAAGTGTCTATGAAGAATGGCCTGGATTGTGTTTGTGGTGTGTTTAGGAGAATGTCCTTTGCCTTGTAACCATCCTGCAGTGAGCCAGCTGCCTGCCCTGCGGCCCGACCCACATCACTATCCCACCATAGATGAGCCACTGCCACCGAGTAAGTTCTGCTGTAGAAATGCTTTACAAATGTAAGAAGACAATTTATATATATATATATATATATATTTATTTTATTTTTTTTTGAAATAATAAAACACACACACATACATATATACAGTGAGGTCAATATTTATTTGATCACCCTGTGATTTTGCAAATTCTCTTACTTAGAAATCTTGAAGGGGCCTACAATTTTCAGCATTGGTGCATTTCCACTGTGAGAGAAAGAATCTAAAAAGAAAAACCCAGAAATCACATTGTATGATTTTTTTTAACAATTTATTTGGGAATTACTGTGTCATATAAGTATTTGATCTCTTGCTTATTGGCCAACATGACCAAAACCAAAGAGCTGTCAAAAGACACAAGTCACAAAATTGTAGACATTCACAAAGCTGGAAGGGGCAATTGCCAAGCAGCTTGATATAAAAAGAACAACTGTTGGAGCAATTGTCAGAAAATGGAAAAAAAGGTTAATGATGAATGTCAATGTCCGTCGGACTGGGGTCCTACGGAAGATCTTTCCTCGTGGGGTATCAATGATGCTAAGAATGGTAAAGAATCAGCCCAGAACTACACGAGAGGAGCTGGTCAATGCCATGAAACCACTTTTTGGTCTTAACTCCATTCGCCGTGTTTGGAGGAAGAAGAATGTTGAGTATCATCCCAATAATACCATACCTACAGTGAAGCAAGGGTGTGGAAGCATCATGCTCTGGGGGTGTTTTTCTGCTCAGGGGACAGGACGACTGCACTGTATTAAGGAGAGGATGAACGGGGCCAGGTATTGTGACATATTGAGCAAAAACCTCTTTCCCTCAGTCAGAGCATTAAAGACGGGTCGTGGCTGGGTCTTCCAACATGACAAAGACCCAAAGCACACAGCCAGGAAAACCAATGAGTGGCTCCGTAAGAAGCATATCAAGGGTCTGGAGTGGCCTAGCCAAAATCTTTGGAGGGAGCTGGAACTCTGTTCAGCGACAGCCCCAAAACCTGACAGATCTAGAGAAGATCTGTATGGAGGAGTGGGCCAAAATCCCTCCTGCAGTGTGTTACAAACCTGGTGAAGAACTACAGGAACCGTTTGACCTCTGTAATTGTTAACAAAGGCATCTGTACCAAATATTACAATTTTTTGACCCAAGTGATCGAATACTTATGACACAGTAATTCCCAAATAAATAAATAAAAAATCATACAATGTGATTTCCTGATTTTTCTTTTTATATTCTGTCTCTCACAGTGGAAATGCACCAATGCTAAAAATTAAGACAGTTGCAAAATCACAGGGTGATCAAATACTTATTGACCTCACTATATATATATATATATATATATATATATATATATATGTGTGTGTGTTTTATTATTTCAAATGTATAAATGCGGTCTGGTGTCTGTAGTGAAAAATCAGATATAATATAATTATCAGAAAAATGTTACTTCAAGAAAACTGGAGATTTGTTTTTATTTGTAAAAAATTATTTTTGTTTATGCTTGCTGCTTTTCAAGTTTCTGAACTTTCAAAGTATTGCAGCAAATCGAAATTGCTAAAATACAACCAAATGTATCACTTTCTCCAGGTGTGCCTGCCTTAATATATTTCATTGTGTTTCAAAGCTTATGTAGAGTCAAACTACAACTACTTACACGCAGACAACTTTCATATCTGGCATGAGCATCTCCAGAGCCACTCTCACTAACCCACACTGTAAGATTTAGGTGTTGATTAATATAATTCCTAGACCCCAGACCGTCTGTCACCTCGTCACGCTGATGTGCTTTGTGTACTTGTTTATGTTCAAATGAGTCAAGTCTGAAACATCCTACACTAAGGGGATCTTTGAGGCATTCCTATAATAACAATCGCATGAAGGTTTTTTTTTCATAAATAATGACCTAATTAGTTAGATCCACTATAATTTTATGTAATATTTAAAAAAAATTTGCCTGACAGGCCAGAATATTGACTTGGGCTTGGGTGTGTGTTTGTTTTGTTTGGCATGATCAGACTGGGAGGCCCGTATTGACAGTCACGGTCGTGTGTTTTATGTGGATCACATTAACCGGACCACTACTTGGCAACGGCCAACATCCGCAGCCACGCCGGATGGCCTTCGCAGGTCTGGTTCCGTCCAACAGATGGAGCAGCTCAACAGGAGGTAAACGACACAGTTTTTAATAACAACAGTTCTATGAGTAAACATATTTACACTTTTTATATGTATAAATATGTGCACATTAAAATAACAGTAGTGGTTATATGGACCCTTTATTTTTATACTGTAGTGGAAGATTAATGTGTATCATCTGCATAGAAGTGCAACAACACTCCATGTTTTTCCAATGGCACAGATGGGCAGCATATATGAAATGAAAATAAGATCAGCAAAAGAATTGATCCTTGTGGTACTCCACATGAAAGCGGATGCACAGAGGAACCGTGCTGACCACTGGAAATGTGAAAGTTTTATTTGATAAAGAAAGAACGAAACCATTTCTAAACTGTACCATGTAGACCCATATGATCCAACCTATATAGTAAAACCTTAAATCAAAGAAAAGAGCTATTTCTGTGCTGTCACTGGATTTGAAGCCAGATTCAGGTGTAACTGTAGCTGGGCTAAGACACTTTCCCCCAAAAAAATCCAAAAAAGGATCAATTAAATATTGGCCTATAACTATTACAGTTGGTGGGATCAAAGCTATTTTATAAGTGATTTTTATAAAAAGTTCCTTTGCTTAGACTTGGGATTTAAAATCTTTAAAAAATCGTTTCCTAATCATATCAAAGATAAAGGTGGAACAGAATCTAATGAACAGAATGATGGTCTCAGATGTTCAGAGCAAGCCGAAGACACAGGTTGAGCCGTGGTCAACTTAGATTAACAAAAAAACTGAACAAATACTGTCAGGATTTACTTAAGATGTGAAATGAAATAATAGTGAGGATGTATGGGCATGGGTGTTTTTGTGGATGGCTTTTTATATGCATTTGTAGGAATTCACCTATTTAAAGGACGCAAAATTTATTGGAGGAGAGTATTTGAATGAATAAACTCAATGTACTGAGCAGTAGTCAGTTTAGTGGTATTTGTGGCCTTTTTTAAAACATGAAAAAATCATAGGGTTAAGAAAAATAAACAATTCAAAGGGAAAACAAATATATTTTTCTTACTGCACTGATTTTTTCCTTGATAGGAGCATAAACCTCATTTAATTTTGATGCATTACTGTAATTTTGTAAATGTAAACTGTGGTAAAATCACTGTATTGGTCAGAATCAAGGGGTTTTGTATTTAGCTAAATATGACTGCGGTAGTTTAACCAAATGTAACAGTAAAATCTACAGCAATCTTTGTAAAAATGCTACAAATGCAAACAAACAAACAAGCCACCGATTCATTTTCCAATAATTCAGTTCTTTGGGTCAAATGCTGCAATTTTCTGTAAACCCAAGAGCATTCACATGGGCTTATAAACATGCACTCTTTTGCCACCTACAGGACCAAAATATAGGTGCTTCATCATGAGTGTGTAATTAAATGCTGTTTATTTAATAGTATACTAGCAGTAGATGACTGAATTATAATATTCTCAAAGCACACAGTTTTACTGAACCATTAAGCAGCCAAGGAGTTATATAAGTAAAGGGTTTGTTAAGAAATATTCTGCACAGTGGGATACTGTACTAATATTAGTGACTAATAACAGCAATGCTCTGATTCCCATCAGGTACCAGACCATCCAGAGAACGATGGCCACAGAGAGGAGAGATGAGGAGTCAGGCAGCCCCCGCAACGAGAGAACAGCCAACACTGAGACAGACTCGCCTCCACAGACATCCGGTAACTTCACACTCATCAGACATAATGACACACAAACCATGACTGCTCATGTCATCTGGACCTACTCATTTGCATATTAAAAATATACATATAAAATGTACATGTGAGAATCATATAAATAGGTACTATTAATAAACAGGAAAAATAAACGGAACAGAACTCATAGTCTGGTCAGTGTGGTAGGTTGACTGTGCAGAAGAATAAAACATTTTTATTCTTTTTATTCATTTGAATTGATATTTTTGTCTTTTCAGAGTTGAGAAGAGACACTCCGTGTTCCCCAGGTCACTGTCAGAAGATCACGTTACTGCTGCAGAGTCCAGCAGTCAAATTCATTACTCACCCAGAGTTCTTCACTGTTCTCCATGCAAACTATGTGAGTTTATTTGAAATCATGCACTCTCCATCTTCCATTTAAGTTGTACTGTCAGTTAAAATTTTGGGGCCAGTAAGATTTTTCTTTAAATGAATAGTTTTATTTAGCATTTCTTATATGTAAAAAAATCATGATTTTCTCAGAAACATAAAGCAGCACAAGTGTTTTCAACATTGATAATTCATTTTTGAGGATCATGTGACATTGAAGACTGGAATATTAATGCTATAAATATAGCTTTGCATCACAGGAATAAAAATGAAAAATGAAATAATATTTTATTATATATTCAAATAGAAAACAGTTATTTTAAATGGTAATAGTATTTCACATTGCTGTTTGACTGTATTTTTACTCATCAATTTAATTCAGTCTTGGGAAGCACAAAATATTTGGAAAAAACAAAAAACAAAAAAAAAAACAGACCCAAAATTTGGCTGTGCACATTATTTCATTAAGACGTTTACGCTAGTGTCATGTTAATCTTTTTTTTATGTTACAGGGGGCGTATCGTATGTTCACAAACAGCTCATGTCTGAAACACATGGTCCTAAAGATCAGGCGTGATGCCCGAAACTTTGAGCGGTACCAGCACAACCGTGACCTGGTGACCTTCCTGAACAGGTTTGCTGATGGTCAGCTGGAGCTGCCCCGGGGTTGGGAGATCAAAACAGACCCACAGGGGAAGGTACCTCTTATCACGCTCTTCCTAACATCTTCCCTCAGCATCCATTAAACCATTATTTCAACTGTCTTTCCATCGCTTTTCTTCACAGTCGTTCTTTGTAGACCACAACAGCCGTGCCACAACCTTCATTGATCCCAGGATTCCCTTACAAAATGGCAGATTGCCCAACCACCTGACGCACCGCCAGCACCTGCAGAGATTACGCAGCTACAGCGCAGGAGAGGTCAGACTCTCTCAAAGTCTCCCTGGACTTCATACCGTGATTTCTTCTTGTATAAATGATACAAAGATGACTGTTACATAAAGTATTTATTCATTTCCAGGCATCTGAGGTGTCGCGCACACGAGGGGTGTCCTTGCTAGCCAGGCCCGGAAACAGCCTGGTAGCAGCTATACGAAACCAAAGCCAGCAGGAGCCAGTGCCATTAGGTATAAACCATTCACAATTAATAAACAAATCACTATTTAAAAAAAAAAAGAATTGTGTGTGTGTATATATATTTTTATATATTTAATTTTATTTCCTGTTCGTGTATTTGATCTAAAATTTGAAATTCTTTAAAAGTGGCATTTGTAATGCAGAGTGATAAAAGATGATTAAAGATGCTGAAAATACAGTTTGATATCAGGAATAATTATATTTTCAAATATATTTAAATAGAATGCAGTTATTTTCAACTGTAATAATATTTTACAATATTATTAAATATTCAACTTCGGCATGTTCTTTAGGGTTTTGATCAAATAAAATGGACGTTAATATCACAATTATAATGCTTATAACAAAAATAACTCCTAAATATATCATTTTCTATACTGTGTTTATATATTCAGTATATGCAGTTGAGTTGATATGATTTTTTTTTTATTTGTTTCCCAGCATACAATGATAAGATTGTTGCGTTTTTACGGCAACCAAACATCTTTGAGGTGCTACAGGAACGGCAGCCGAGCCTGACGAGGAATCACTCACTCAAGTATGACCCTACACTTTCCTCCGTTACTATAACAAAATACATCATTAGTACTTTTAAACAGTTCTCAGTGGTTCGGTTGTGTTTATTATGTCTTAAGGGAAAAGGTGCATCACATCCGAACCGAAGGCACACAAAGACTAGAGAAGCTGTCTTGTGATGCTGACCTGGTCATGCTTTTAAGGTAAAGCTCCCTACTTCCTGTGAACTGGCCGTGCTTAAAAGAATTATTATTAATCCACACTCACTGGAAATGTTACATTAGTACAATTTACGATGTCTCACATGCTTTTTTTAGAATGTGTTTTGTTTGCTTTTCAGTTTGTTTGAAGAGGACATCATGTCTTATGTTCCGCTCACATCATTTCACCCCAGCTTCAACTTCTCTCCACGCTGCTCTCCTGGTTCCTCTCCTCAAAACTCTCCAGGTTAGTCAGCTGAGAACTTAAACACAGGTCTTCAGATGCTCTGCAGGATGCATACATGGTATGGATATGATCTGATACAACATCAAGTGAAGTTTGCTAATCAAAACAAAACCTAGGCCTCATTTCCAGTAACATCCTTCTCAAATGCTTAAAGCAACATTTCTTATACAAAAATAATATTAGAAGCACAAAGGAAATTGATCGAATCCTGTGTTGTTGTTTTTTAGTAAATAGAAATGAGATATTTAAAAATGAAATTATTATAAGAATTTATAAAAATTCTAAAAGTATACTAGGTTTTTAAAAAAATATTTTTTATGCTTTCCTATTTACATATTTACTATTGCTCCTTCAAAAGATGAAGGTGATAAAATATGCACTCTCACAGCCATCTACAACATATAACAATATAAACTAAGTAAACATTGCCATAATTCATCAAAAGTATATCCTAAGCAATCCTTTGGCATAAATGCAATCAGAAATGCTCTTCTGAAAGCTCAGTCCTGTAGTTCATGATTTAGCAGCACTCACGTTTATCTAATGGTCTAAGTTTAGTAATATATTTAAAAATACAATTTAACATACATTGCCGACCTTAAATTTGCTGAAACAGAACAGGGCATTTCTAATTCACACACATGGTTCTAAATACATTTTACAGTTCACACACATCTATTTTAGTCGCAAATGTTTGAGCCCTAAACATTCCCTTTTTCTTAAGACACTTTAGCTCATACACACCCATATTTAGCTGCGAGATAGGATCTAAGAGGGGTGTTAACACCAGTTCAGTTGATTTATTTACACAAAGAACCTCAAGCTTGCAAGGAAAGTCCAGTCGTAGTTCATTGACACACTCTGATCTGCTCTGATAAAGGCTTCCTTGAGCGAACTCCTCTCGTTCCAGCCTGCTGTCTGTCTGGTGACAGCTCTCCAGGTCAGCCGCACTCCAGCCTTAAATACTGTCCCAACCCAGCTGCCCCTCTCTGTCATCAGCACATTTACAGACCCCAAACCTGTAGTGTGTGAATATACAAACCTTTGTCCACAATGTTTCCTTCTGTCCTGAAGTGCTTAACCAGTCTGTTTTTGTAAAACTTGACTGCTGTGCATGTTTGGACAAACCAGATAAAAATTATTGAAGACAAAACTGTCCTCTGAAAATTATCAAAAATCTTTGCCCTCAAATATGTCTTTAATGGAATGAAAGAAATGATCATCTACCCTTTTTTGTGTTTGAATTTCAGAATTTCCGACAGTCTTTCTTTAATAATTAATATTCATAGTAAGTTAGATTTTATGTCTGTGGTGATCATTTGTGACTGTCTTTTCAGGGACCCAGAGGGCTCGGGCACCAGCGCCCTACCGCAGAGATTTTGAAGCCAAACTGCGCAACTTCTACAGGAAGCTGGAGGCAAAGGGCTACGGGCAAGGACCCGGCAAGATCAAGTTCGTAATCTATTCTCACCAAGACTGCATTTATTTGATCAAAAATACAGTAAAAACATTACAATTGTGAAATATTATTACAATTCAAAATAACTGTTTTAATATATTTTAAAATGTAATATATTTCTGGGATGCAAAGCTGAATATTCAGCATCCAGTCGTCAGTGTCATGATCTTTCAGAAATCATTCTAATATGCTGATTTTCTACTCAAGAATTATTTATTATTAATCATGATTAATCACATCCAAAATAAGTTTTTATTTGTATTTGTATTAAGGTATGTGTGTCTTCTATGTATATTTATTATCTATATATAAATACACATTCATACATTATATATTTTAAAGATATTTCAATGTATTTCAAAATCTATATTTATATTCATATGTTATATTATAAATAAATATATTTAATATATCAAAATAAGTTTTTCTGAAATATATACATGCATGTGTGTGTGTGTGTGTGTTTATATATACATTAATATAAACAGATCACACATTATTATGCAAACAAAAATCTGTGTTTTTTTGTTTGGAAACTAAAGATTGTAAATATTTAACTACCTTTTTTTTATAATTCTTTGAATACAAAGTAAAAAAACAGCAGTTATTTGAAATACAATAATATTTTGAATGTTATTAATGCATTCAGTGTCACTTTTGAACATCGTGTGTCCTTATTGGATCAAAGTATACATTTCAAATAAAAAGAAAAATAATAATTTTAGTGTTTGGATATGTACAGTAATGTGTACTGAGCAAATACTAGTAGTAAATATGTTAACAAATACTAAGAAATGGTATCTGCCAGATAAATGTCTGTTCTGACTTGATGTTGTTTCTTAGATTAATCGTCAGAAGAGATCATCTGTTAGAAGGAACATTTAACCAGGTCATGGCCTACTCCCGTAAAGAGCTCCAGAGAAACAAGCTCTACATCACCTTTGTTGGAGAGGAAGGGTGAGGAAGAAATCAGATATCAGCAAATATAACACAATGTATAACACATACACATAATTACTGACAATACATTTTCAAATTAACTGAAAGGCTTATTTCAGAAGTGAACAAACAAATAAAAGTTGCTAAATGTTGTCTACTTAATATATTTGTATATAAAATATATAGTCTGTTAATAGTTTTAATTGGTAATGTGACACTCTATTTTTATTCAGATAGCATAAACGCAGGAAAGGCAATAGTTACGTGCAGTTATATCTGAATTCTGATATTCTTCCAGACTGGATTACAGTGGACCATCGAGAGAGTTTTTCTTCCTGCTGTCTCAGGAGCTCTTTAACCCTTACTACGGCCTGTTTGAATACTCCGCTAATGACACATACACTGTCCAGATCAGCCCTATGTCTGCTTTTGTGGAAAACCATTTGGAATGGTAAGGTTCTTTCTACTTCCTTCCAAGGAACTCGTCTTCCTGTGTGGTATGAGAAGGCATACTGAATTGCCATTGACAGAGTAATAAATAGTTGGCTGCTGTCACATATTATCATTGCCAGAATGTCTGTTTTTTTGACCACATGACGTGATGTGTGTTTTCAGGTTTCGGTTTAGTGGTCGAATTCTTGGGCTGGCTTTGATTCATCAGTATTTGTTGGACGCCTTCTTCACCCGCCCGTTTTATAAAGCTCTCCTCAGACTGTGAGTGGACCAAATACCATTAAATACATTCAACTACATGCAGAATTATTTTGAAAACGATGACAACACTGACAAATTGTGAGCTTATTGTGTTGTATACAAGCGCTGAAAAAACAAATCTAATGTTTATATTTTTCACACAGAAAAAAAAATGAATTAAACAAAGGCAATGGTAATCTTGAAGTAATCCCAAATATCAGTCCATTAGTCGTATACCACACCAGAATCAGAATAAAGCACATTTATTGTTACCCCGTCTGCAGAGCCACGGATCTCAGTGATCTGGAGTACCTGGATGAGGAGTTTCATCAGAGCTTACAGTGGATGAAGGACAATGACATCACAGATGTGCTGGATCTAACCTTCACTGTCAACGAGGAAGTGTTCGGACAGGTGGAAGAAACCTAAAACTATTCCTGCCTATATATAGATATATATTCTTATACAAATCAATTCTTATAGGTACACTTGCACAAAGTCAGGTTTATACCAAACAGGTGCTAATGATCATCAATGTCACATGTAGGTTGAAACCCAGTCCTGAAATGAAGCAGAAACAGCTGTGTAGGAAGCTTAAAACTAGGTGAGGAACAGCCAAACTCTGCTACCAAGGTGAGGTTGTGAAAGACAGTTTTATGTAATGGTCATGGCTCAAGATTGAGCACAGCAACAAGACACAAGGTATTACACTGCATCAACAAGGTCTCCCCCAGACAAAGATTTCAAAGCAGACTGGGGTTTCAAGACGTGCTGTTCAAGCTCTTTTGAAGAAGCACAAAGATACGGGCAACGCTGAGGATCGTAGACGCAGTGGTCGGCCAAGGAAACTTAGTGCAGCAGATAAAAGACAGGGAAATCGGAAGATGTCCAGCAGTGCCATCAGCTCAGAATTGGCAGAAATCAGTGGGACCCTGGTACACCCATGTACTGTCCAGAGAAGTGGTTAGGCCAGAAGTGGTCTTCATGGAAGAGTTGCAGCCAGAAAGCCATACCTCTGACGTGGGAACAAGGCCAAGTGACTCAAGTATGCAAAAAACACAGGAACTGGGGTGCATAAATATTTGAATATTTGGCTGTAGCAGAAGGCAGTTTGTTAGTCAAAGGGCTGGAGAGCGGTACAATCATGAGTGTGTGCAGGCAAAATTGAAGCATGGTGGAGGTTCCTTGAACGTTTGGGGCTCCATTTCTGCAAATGGACTTGGAGAGTTGGTCAGAAATAATGGTGTTCTCAATGCAGAGAAATACAGGCAGATATTTATCTATCATGCAATACCATCAAGGAGGTGTATGATTGGCCCCAAATTTATTCTGCAGAAGGACAATGTCCCCCAAACATTCTGCCAAAGTCATTACGAACTATCTCCAGCACAAAGGAAAACAAGAAGTACTAGAAACTACAGAGCCCTGATCTCAACATCATCGAGTGTGTCTGGGATTACATGAAGAGATGTGAGAAAGCCTACATTCACAGAAGAACTGTAGTTAGTTCTCCAAGATGTTTGGAACAACAAAAACTGTGTGCAAGTGTACCTAGAAGAATTGCTGCTGTTTTGAAGTCAAAGGGTGGTCACTCTAAATACTGACTTATTTTACATTTATCTTTTTTTGCATTTATGAAAATAATATTGAAAAATTCCATTTTTGAAAGCATTCTTTGTTTACAGTATTTTTTTTCAAACCTGCCTAAAACCTTTGCACTGTACTGTACAGTATATATACATACTTGCACATATATACATTACACAGATAGTTACACATATTTCTAATATGTTTATAGTTCTATTGTAATATTAAATATCACATTTTTTAGGCATCATTAATAATATAAAATTGTTGCTATTTTGTAATAAACAGTTGCCTAAAGATTTCTGTGGTTTGAAAAAATAAATGAGTGTGGAGTGAATTCAACTGAAAATATCTTGGTGTCAGGTGACCGAGCGGGAGCTGAAGTCTGGCGGGACAAATGTGCAGGTGACGGAGAAGAATAAGAAGGAATATATTGAGCGGATGGTGAAGTGGAGGGTGGAGCGTGGTGTCGTCCAGCAGACGCAAGCTCTTGTCCGGGGCTTTTATGAAGTAAAACATGCTTATCATCTTTAGTGTTCAGCTCATTTAGTGTTAAGTACTGTATAAGTGGCCTTTGTTTAACCTTTGACCTCTGTGTGTGTTTATGTAGGTGGTGGACTCCCGTCTGGTGTCTGTGTTTGATGCCAGGGAGCTGGAGCTGGTTATTGCAGGAACAGCAGAGATTGATTTAAACGACTGGAGGAACAACACAGAGTACAGAGGAGGTGAGAGGACATGCTTACACCACATACACACCAATGCTGAAATACAACATAAATGCATTTGATATTGTGCCCATCTATATGTTGAAAGATACAAATATATTACATTTCAAGAGCTTGAATTAATTGTATTTTATATAGGTTCCCATCATATAATTCCCTACGTTTAAGTGAATGAATAAGCGGGTCAGTGATTTTCAGTGCTGTCAGAGATGCTTCTATGAAAAAGTGGACAATTCTAGTGTATTTGAACTCTGTCGTTGTTGTCTTCAGGTTATCATGATGGGCATATTGTGATCCGGTGGTTCTGGGGTGCGGTGGAGCGCTTTAATAATGAACAGAGACTGCGTCTGCTGCAGTTTGTGACGGGCACCTCCAGTGTGCCGTACGAGGGTTTCACCGCTCTGCGCGGGAGCAACGGCCTGCGACGCTTCTGCATCGAGAAATGGGGCAAGATCACATCGCTCCCGAGGTACAGTGATGCACTCTTTCATCTCTCACAACTTTGGTATGGGAAATTTTTAACATGAATTGAGACAATATCACTAATGAAAGACACAGGTCCTCTGAGCAACACAAACATTAGATTGCTCTACAAATTTTTTTCCAGACTTCTTCTGCAATATTACATTTGACTTTAACTTCCTTTTTTTTATTTCTTGAAATAAGATGTAAAAAAAATTTTTGTCATGACAGTATTCAAATAGACAGTAAGTGTTGTTGTGATTGATGTTAAAATCATGACCAGACCTGAAAGCAGATTGGTCTGTTTGGTTTCTCAGGGCGCACACATGCTTTAACCGTCTGGATCTTCCGCCGTATCCATCCTACACCATGCTGTACGAGAAACTATTGATCGCTGTGGAAGAGACTAGCACTTTTGGCCTTGAGTGAGGACTCCATAAAACAGCTTCCTCCCGGTGACCTTTTCATGTACACCGTATGTAATTATCTACTTGCGTGGGTCGTGTCCTGTGTCTGTTTCTTTGGTTTGTTCAGGACACCACTGCATGCATCAGTCACCTGCGCAGGTGGATAGTGTGTAACGGGTATGCAGAACTGAAAGAGAAGCCTTCAACCTGCTTTAACACTCAGGGCCTCGACCTCCGCTGGAGTCGCTCTCAGTTCACACATCATCATTTCACCGCACACCGTCACGGCCAGCATCCTTTCTGTTGGTGCATTTTCACATTGACAAGAATTGTAAAGTTCAAACCAAATATGCTCATGGATCGAGGTGCCGTAATTACTGTAAATATGTGCACTAGTTCACATGATCTCACCGAGCACGGCATCATCACAGAAGTGACGTCACTTTGCAGGAGTCAGAGAGGGATATGGCAAACCTGAGCCTTGATTTGACACTTTTGATTTATTGATTTTGTACTGATCTGTATATTTAAATATTAAAATCATTAAGGCATCAGACATTTTTAAGGATGTTTAAGCTGTCTTGTCTGTAATTTTTGAATGAGTTTACAGTGATGACATACGATTGCTTATAATAACCCAACACTACAAGTATAACACAACAAATCCAGTCAGAATATATTTAATGCTTATTATATAGCTGTGTGGAGAGGTATTTTAAACCAATGAGACTGCACTGTGGGGGACCCATCCAGCATAACAAAACATTAAAACAAAGGACAGAAGAAAACATCTATATAAGACACTGTGTAAAAGTGCATTCATGGTAACAGTGATTTATAGTGATTTGCGCCAAAGGAGCAACAACCATTGGTAATGTGATGTGGGCCTGTACTTTACGTAAATGAGTAATCCTGTGAACTGCCAATGGGAAGGAAGACATCTCAGAAGTAAATGCTCATAATGTGATTCAATATGCACTACTGCTGTTAGTATGAACCGTTTCCTTCAGAGTGTTCATTTTTAGTGATAAAGTGCCCCTATTATGGGTTATGAAAGGTTCATATTTGAGTTTTGGGAGTCCCAAACAAAAGTTTGACAAGCATTCAAGGTTAAAAAACACTTTTATTTTCTAAAAATATGCATTTATTTTTACCTTATTTGTTCAATGGACTCCCAAACGATTACATTTTTTATTTAAAGCAGTGTTGTGTGCTTACACTTCTCCTTAAGATGAAATAGGATAATGATTCATTTTGACATCAACATGGAACGGCTTGGGACTCAATGCTTTCAATGATTCAGTCTACTCTTTCTTTTGAGAGACAGTAACTTTATACTTTATACATGAAAGATCATTGTCAAAAACCCATAATGGGACTTCAAAGGCACTTTAAAATGGAATGATACTTTGTTTTTACTTATTCTATTTTTATGTATTTATTTCAATTTAGATAATTTGTGTTACTGTCCGTGCTCCCATTGGCAGTTGCTGCATCGCTGTTGTTGCTCATTTGGATAAATTTAAAATGTTTGTCTAAACTTTGTCACATCTCCCACCGTCACTTAAAAGTAACTTAAAATTTTCTGATGCCATAACATGCGCTCGCTTTCTTAAATGTTTATGAAATGTTTTTGTTTTTCTATTAATATGATGTCTTTTTATGACTTCAATTGGTGAGGGGACTGAAATATATGACAGACCAAATAGTAAAAATTGTGCACCACACGTCATGTTCTTCAGAGCGTTTCAGCTGTTTGTGAATTTGAAGAGCAGTGAGTCATTTATTTATTTGAAAAGGAAATTGGTTTAAATGTCAGGGCACATATTTCGTTGAAATGTTAAAGTTGTTCGTTCTGTGGTTGGTTTTATTGACGACTAGATTTGATTACTGTGCTGAAGTTTTGATTATTGTTCATGTTTACATTTTAAGATGATGTGAATGTGTGTATTATACATTAAGATGGTCATAAATTGTCTTAACATGATGCCATTTGGAGGAGTACGTGTTTCTGTCTAATCCACACTTGATGAATCAGTCTTTTACTAATGTCTCCTGAAAATTCATTGTTTGAATATGCAGAAAAATGGGAAAGTCATGCAGATTAAATTATGTTTTCCTGAAGTTTTCATCTTTGGGTAAACTGTCCTTTTAATGTGGTGGTGATGATGAACAAGCAATCATGTCTAAAATGTACTTCTGCTAAAAACAATTGCAGCTCAAAATGAACAACACTCAGCTTAAGATATTAGGAATGTAGAAAGTGAGTTTGTATTATTTATCCCAATTAAGAAATTATCAAATGTCTGTATATCACATGTACTTGCTTGAACAGTCAATGTAAAATCTACATTTTAAAATGTGATGAAACGGCCAACAATTCATCTTTTTTTAAAAACATCTCTTCATACTTACTATTTGCATAATGTTCGTTTTCTCAAATGTATGTTACTATGCACATTTGGTTGGAATGGTAAGAAATGCTACTATTTGGTGCTTGTGGAGGACGTTTCTTTATCAAGACGCTCGCAGCCATAATGAGAAGGTTCTGGAACATACTGCCTCTCTATAAACGTGGCATTCTGGGAAATGCAGAAGGATTGGGCTCCTGCTTCCACCTCGGACACATACACTAGCCTGCTTATGTCCTTTTTACACTTTAATCTATGTGTATGGAAGAGAATAAGAACGGGAAATGTACAAATGTTTTGAATTGTGTATTGCGGTCACTTATAGCGCCTCTCTCAGGCTGAGCTCTGTAACTGCAGCATAACACTGTTAACGAATGTCAATAAACAATCACTTTCTAATGCAGAGGCTGACACTTGATCCGTCAGATGTGGTTGTAAGTCTTGCTGAATCTGGAAAATTTTAGTATTAGTAAAATTAGATGTTATATGTTATGCGATATGGATAGTAACAATCTGACAGTGCACTGAAATCAGGTTGAATTTAACGTGCCACTGTAAAGGCCTAGCTTAGCTCTCACATCACACTACTTTACAGAGATTTTGTCAACTGAAAGGTTTTTATTTTTCAGAAATGTTTCGTCAGCTGAACAATCATATTGTTATACAACAGTACAATCCATTTAACACCCTTTACTCAAGTCTTTTACAACCATCCCCATCAAAAATAACAATGTATATTTAATTTATAACTTGAAATAGGTGTGTGTATCTTTAGCCTGTTAAGTTGCCCCACATGAAAAAATATATAGTAGGCTAAATGGTATAGTGCATTTGAACCACTATAGTAAATTGTATTATATACAGTATTATATATATAGTATTATATTATATAGGCTACTGTATGTTATACACTTTGTTAATGGATGCTACAGCATACTGTAGTATTAACAGCAAACTAATAAACTTAGTTTACAACAATAAATACTGTAACCTTTAGTTTTTACTACACTAAACAGTGGTGTAGTATAATATAGTTGTAGAAAACTTAGTACAGAATTTGGTAAAGTTATTTGTTTATATAATAACAAATTATTTTAAGTAATGACAACAAACTCATTAAAAAATGTTATAAAAAAACCAAAGTATTTACTATAAATGAGTATTTTTTTTTAATTCAAAGACGTTTTGTTTGTTTAATGCATTTCATGAATTATTGCACATTGAAGAGGAAAACATTAAATTGTAGTGTTTTAGCAATTTCTTTCCCTCATCCCTCACTTTACCCAATTTATCTTCACAGCCTCCCTTTTCATAATTCTTTTTATTCCTGTAACATTCAAGAAAACCTCAAGTCATCTGAAAAGTGCCAAAACAAGCGAGCACATCTCTCTACAACCATTTAATAAGCAAAAAAGAAATACATTAAAAAAAAAAAAAAAAAAAAACTTGATGTCATTTAATGAAGGATTTATACACTGCAATGGTTAAAATACTGTGATGTAATATGACATCTTGCAAATTCAGATGAAAACGGATTGGAGGAAGTATTTATATGCATGGATGTTTTGGCAGATGGAAGTGAAGACAGATGGTCCCAAGAAGCTGTGTGGAATATGAGGATATTTCTGGAGCAGGAGCGGGTGGTTTTGAGGGATAACAGTGGGATTTTTGAAGGGCTTGAAGGAGGAAAGTTTGAGACATGAAGCCCCAACTCAGTCTGGAACCAACGTTTAATCAGATTCGGAGAGAACTGAAGAGTAAAGCGCTAGCGTACTGCTGTTTCACATATTACCTCTAACATCATTGTGTGCATAATCAGTATGCATTATGCACCAATAAATGTTTTTAATTGTAGTATGCTACATTGTTGCAACTTGGAAATACAATGGCTGAAATCGGAATAGCATACGGCTTGTCAGTGTAAACATAAAAAGCCAATTAATTGCATTGTGGGATACATTTTACGCAGTGTACTGTTGATGTGCATTATGGAAAATACAGTAAGTTGTCTTTACATACTGTATACTAAGACTAATAGGTAAAATAAATGCAATATTAAACTAATAATAATAGATATTCTTAGTATTATTATTATCATGGCTTTAAACATTATTTTTATTGGCCACAATCTTTCAACCAAAAAAAAAAACTAATGAGAGGAGACTACAGGCCTTGTGGCTAAACTGGGTCACTGTGTTTCTGTGGATGATGTCTGCTCCCTTCTGTGAATATAGATTTATGATACTTAAGAGTCATTATGAACTGAGCATGGTTTAAATATGTCAAATGAAAAAAGAGACGCATGTGGAAAATGGAAATATTTTAGCACATGGCTAAAAATTATATTCACAGCATGCTTAAAAGAACATCATCGTGCAGCTTTATTTCCAGTGAACAAAAAAGAAAAATCAGCACAAAACTGTCTGTAAAGCTCTTAGCTCACAAAGACTCAGAATGCACTTGTTTTCTGTATCTTTCATCTGAAATGATTCACATTTCTAGGGTTTATGAAATACAATCTTTTACTGACACCTACTGGTAAAGTTTAGTAACTACAATGATACAAGACCAGTCACAATGACAATACAGATGATCCAAAGATCCCAGAGTGTTGGCATTACAAGCTGTACTGAATTGTCATATTGTAGTTTTCGTGTTTCATACATTTCAAGTTGGAAAGTGGAACAGTTTGATGTTATTATCGTTTGACTTATTCTATGTGACCCTGCTTCAACATTGTTATAATCAGATCTGCTTTAAACAATTAATGACCATGTATAGACATGCTTGATATAAAGATGGTAAAACATGAAATCACAGTTTATGATGTTCACATGCATCTTGAACGAAGCGCATAAAGTACTAAAATCAATTATTTTCCGAGCTGCTCCAAAATAAAGTGCTTCATATGACACAGCTTCCATACAAGTAGTAAAGTAGACAAATATATGTGAATGCCATCATCACATCAGTTAAAAAAAATCAGACTGTCAATCTATAAACTGCTTGTATTTGTTGTCTGTTTAAGACCGATGAAATGTTTCTGAGTGAAGCTACTCTTCAGATTCTGTCTTGTTGAAAACCTCAATGATCTCACCTTCCCTCAGCTTCAGAAACACTTGCTGGAGATGCCATCTAGTAACAAAAAGAGGTCAAGATGATTATATAAATGTAACATAAAAATGTGTGTTTATTTATTTAAAAAGGTGAAATCTTGGTACCTGTTCATGAGCGCGTCTCTGGTGGAAGTTGTGTAGAGATAACCTCCAGTTTTTGACCCGGTAACTGGGATCTTCAGCTAAAATTGATATATATGATGATTAATATATTTCAGAGCAGTAGTAAAGCGGGGATGTGCTTCCTGAAGGCAGGTTTATGGTGATGCTGACCCGAGCGCTGCTGTGGTCGATGCGGTTGTGTCGGTCAGATAAATGGATGTTGTGTATCTTCAGAGGAGGAGCTCCCAGACTGGTCATGGCGGTGGAATTATTGTTCAGCTTTTCAAGGGCAAGTTGGTAATGCTCCGATTTTGCAAAATTTTCTGAAAGAAATGTAACAGAAATCACACAATGTTTACAAGCTAACAGAATCTTTAATGAGTCCTGACTCACTCTGCATGAGGTAATACATCATAGCACATCCTCCGCCGGTCACTACTGTCACGAATATGGTCATCTGCTGCAGGAGGCTGGTGGAGCGGCTCATCCTTGCTTCAGATGGAGCAAATATCTTTTGGCTTGAGGAAAACTCTATGAAAGGACAATAATAATAAAGAAAAGATCTAATAATATCAACTGAATATTCTAAGTAAATTAAAACAAGTACATTTTTACCATGAACTTAAAAACCGTTTGATCTAAAGGCTTCAGCTTCATTGGCATAAATTGAGCACAAAAGACTGCCTGAAATTTTCTTCTAAACTGAGCATTTTTATCAGGCTCCTTTGTTTAGGATCAGTAATTTTACTCTAATGGCAATGTATATGTTATTATCTATGCAATTAAAGTGAACTTATAACAATGCTCGTTTTAGAAGAAAATTTCAGACGGCACTTTAAGAGGCTTTTGCATCTGCACTCTTCATATACACACACACACATATATATATATATATATATATATATATATATATATATACGTCCTTGAAAACAATACTACCATGTGACATTCTCTGAAAAAAAAGCATGTACAAAAATGTGTGGTAATAGCGAAGTACATAAATTAACAAATATACATTTGAAAAATCTATTTATATTACAACATACTGCACTCGTCTTAAAGATTACTACTGTAGCTTTAGGAGTTACTGTCAAAATGTCCCTATTCTTCCAGAATTGAGCCCTAATTCGTGCGTGCATCTACGTCAAGGTCAGTTAATAATAACAACAACTCACCGTCACATCTATTATTTATTTGATAAATAAAGACCAAAGGGACTTTGCTATAAAACACTAAAGCAGCGCGCCATGGATGCGGCCATGTTTGTTTCAATTTGAAAAACTTTATTCAAACATCGATGAGTTTAATCTGAAGAAACACGCTGTAGACGATTTATTATAATATAAACGATAAAAATGTTAATGCAAAGTATCAATGTAAAGTTAAGAACTATTGATCATTCTAAGAATCAGTGAATTTGTCGTCTGTATCCGTTAACAACAGAAACACGTGCGACTGGAGCGCGTGACGTCAGACGCACACGGGTTACGAAAAAAGAGTTACGAAAGTTCTTTTCAGTCAACCCGGCTAATGTCATTCATCTCTCGTGTTTCCTTGCAGATGCTTTAGAGATCCACAGCGAATTGTGAATACATTCAGAGGTGAGGAGATTTATGTCTTGCGCTTGTGTTTGTGCATAAGAATGGGCATTATTCGTTGTGTAATCTCAAATTTGCCCTGTTTTTACGCATTCTGTTAACCATGACGCAGATGCATTTAGTTAAAGTGGCGCTTTTGGTTATTTAATTAACACGAGTATTAAAACATGTTATTAAAGGGGGAAATAGACATGCGTTGTGAATATCTTGCTAGCCTTTTTATAATAGTTAGTCAGTTGATCACAAGCCATACATAACCAACTCCTGTTTCTGTTCCTGCTGTGTAGTTCCGTTACGTTCCATGGATATATTAATCGATGTATGTATGTATGTATGTATATATAAGGGGGGTTCTATAATTGCGGGTACATTTGTTGTCCCCACAAAATCAGTCATTATTTTTTCTACTTTTTTTCCCCAAATGGTTATATTTTTTCATTAATGTATTACTGTTCTTTATTAATTACAAGATGTGCAGTCCATAGCAATATACTAATTTATTTTAAAAGTGTATTAAATAGCTAAAAATCATGATTTCTTCTTGTCCGCATTAGTCAGTGTAACATATTTTTTATATATCATGTGGCAACAGTTTATTCATTTTATTTATTAAAGCCATAAATAGTTACTTACATAATTCTACAACATTAAATTATGTAAAAAAAAAAAAGTCTTAGAAAAAAGTGTGTCCCCAAAACTGGTATCAACTCTGTTACCGTACTATATTTTTCCTTAAAACTGGTGGAATTTAGTTTAGTTTATATTTAAATCTAAAAACTTCTTACACCAAGAGATATTTTTAAAACGTCAACTCTGTTATCACGATATCAAAAGGAAAACAGAATTTATTTCTGATCTCACATTGGGTTATTTAAAGCTCTTTTAATCAAGTTTTCATAAGTGTCATGTAGTCCGCAAGTGGAGATTTTGAAAAGAAACTCAATAAAAATGTCAGTTCCGTTACACTATTGTATCCATATTTGTCTCCATAACAGAGTTGACGGGGACAGACAGGGACCCCAAATGTACCCGCAATTATAGAATAAGTCATGATACTTTACATGCAGTAGCTACCTGATCAAAACCTTTCATCCAAGGTGCCCTAAAAACCAAAATGTGATCTTATTTTAGATTTTTAGATCACTGCTGCATATAATTTACTTATGTATTTGCTTTGTGTGTGTGCTTTTGTGATTTTTTTTCATTCACTGTCATGTAAAAATAAATACAATCATAAGCATAATTAAAAATGTTCACGAGTATAAATTCCAGAGATAATTTATTTCCTTCAATTCTGCTGTTATTACCATCATGATAGGCACACTTAAAATGTTGTTAAAGAAATGTTTGATGTTTATATTGAATCAAAAGATCATATTATATATTTTTTAAAAGGATGTAGTTTTAAACTGAATAAATGAGTAATTATTTGCTGTTCTGAAGAGGAGGAACTGCACAAATAAAGAACGCTAAACCACTTTTGCAAATGTTTTCTTCTTATGTCTCCCATTTTCCCAGTATATGGGTAACTAATATAACCAGGATTTATTTATACAATATTCAGAGACCACACTTTAGTTGTCCAAATCAAATATCAATTAGCCTGCTTTTAAAAATAAAAAATAGTCATTAAGTGTGACTCTAGTTCCAGCTCAAACAAGCCTTTATCAGACGCATGCAGTCCCACCAAGAATTTCAGTTCCTTCTGCAAACCTCTCTAACTGGTTTCTCAGAAAAGTGCTGCTCTTTCATCATCCTTACTGGCAAAGACAGTGTGGTTGTGGATCAGTCCACTTCCATGCTTGTATTCAACTTTCCCCTAGCTGTTGCATTTACATTATACAGCTTTTAAATCGAATTCAGCACAAACTCCCTTCTGATGAATGTAATTAATGCTGATTTTCTGCTTGTGCATGTTGTGTTACCGCAGGAATAATGCTGGGATCAGTGGTTGTAGGAATAGGCATTGCAGGATGTGTGAGAATGAGAGATTTGCTCTCTCCTCTGCCGTCCAGCGCTGCCGAGAAGTTCAGCATCAAAGGCTTTGTTTCCAGGTCAGAGCTTCGTCCACACATTCATACAAACACCTGATTTACTGGACTAGTTACTAAGCACATACATTACATGTTGACTTCACAGAAAATACAATTCTCATCATATGTTTACTGTGCGGTTCTTAGTGTGCAGTTTCAGTAGAAATCCATAAACATAAATGTAGCATGTTGAAACACATTGCTGAAGAGGCACTTGTAAATGCAGATGTGAGAGAGCAGATCTGGGGGCGGGGCTGGGGTGCGAATGCACACATTTTATTGGTCAATCACTAATGAATGAAGCCAGCCATCGTAGTGCAGTGCAAAAAGAAACATGTATTTTTATGCATATAAATTATTTGCAAAACACCGCAAACTGCTTTCATGAAAAATATTTTTAGCTCTGGCAGGATCTTAAGACACTGCGTTTATTGTGTCGTTCAGGTATATCTGTTAGACAGAGCTGTGAGTGTAAATTGCAATAATACAAATATTTATATGACAGGTTCTCAAATTTAGATCAAGAAGCTCTTGAGTTTTGCTACTGATTTACCTTCAAAGACACTTTTGGTTATTTAATGAACTCTAGCAGTTAGCATTCATTTCCTTAGCTGGATGTAACCAACTCTGTCTCAGTTTCCTGGTTCTGCTGTTTAGTGTTGCTGTGTGTATATATATATATGTATATGATTGATGATGATGATGCAAAATGTAGCTTTGAAATCACAGGAGTAAATTACATTTTAAAATAGAAAACAGTTATTTGGAATAGTACAAATATTTCAAAATTGTACAGTTTCCGCTCTACTTAGAATCTCTCTAAGCTCTTTAAAAACACTTGAGTCTATCTGAAGTTCTGCTGGTGTTTTGTGTTTGTTTAGGAGGACTCTTGAAGAACAGCAGGGTGTGAAGCAGATCTCTATGATGGAGGCTTTGAGCAGAGAAGACATCCATGCTGCTTTCATATGCACGGAAAACACTGACCATGAAGAGCACATCAGGTGACACAGACTTCCTCCTCACACATGCCTGCTTCTGACAGAAATCATCATGTTTATGCGTCTTCTCAATCTCAGGCAGTTTCTGAAGGCAGGGAAGCATGTGTGTGTTGAGTATCCCATGACCCTCAGCTACACGTCTGCAGTGGATCTGTGGGATCTGGCTCAGCAGAAGGGTGAGTTTCTGTCCTCTAGATAACTAAATATTTGAGTGGTAGAAGTTTGTCGTTACAAAGCAGTTAAATAACATGACTCTGGCTCCAGGAGGGTTGAATTATTTTAACTTATTTATGATTTCTTCAGGCCTGGTGCTACATGAAGAGCATATCGAACTCTTCACTCCTGACTTCAAACAGCTAAAAAAAGACATAGCTGGGAAAACGCTGGAGGAAGGAATGCTGCACTTTACAGGTGTGACTATATAATAGCAGGACGTTCTTCTATTTTAAAGGCTTCCACTAGGGTTTAGAATGATGGTGTTTTTTTCTTCTCAGGTGGATCCCTCAAGACAAATTTTGGCTTTCCGTCTTTCAGTGGTATTGCCAGACTGACCTGGTTGGTTGATCTTTTCGGGGAGCTCACAGTTACTGCAGCATCTCTGGTGGAGGAGAAAGACAACAAATACATGAAGATGACAGCACACTTACTGACCCGACAGCAGAAGTGAGTACACCCCGGCCACAGACAGCTGTTTTTACATGAATTACATTATATATGTTTTATGAATAGCTGACAAACTTGAGATTTGAGGTTAAAATATAAATGAATATATGCAGTAAATGTCATTTCATCAGGTTTTCCACATAATATATGTGACCTTGGATACATTAGCCTTCAATTTTCAGGTCAAAATTATGAATGTTTTTAATGCCAAAAATGATTAGTAAGAAATTAGTAGATATTATTAAAAAGTTACTTTGTACATATCCTACCATATATATATTAAAACCTAATTTTGATTTAGTAATACGCATTGCTAAGAGGTTCATTTGGACAGAAAAATAGTTTTCTCAATATCTAGATTTTTTTTGTGCCCTCAGATTCTATATTTTGAAATATTTGTATTTCGGCCAAATATTGTCCTATCCTAACAAACCATACATCAATAGTAAGCTTATTTATTCAGCTTTAGGTTTTTGATAAATTGACCCTCATTACTTATTTTGTGTGCCAGGGTGACACATATATATAAAAAAAGAAGAAATACTTATTTTTTATTTTTTGCTGTTAAATACTAGCACAGAGTGAGACATGAATTATAAAACATACTTTAAACACACATTTCATAAAGAAAAATGGTAGCTTACTGCCATGAATCGATGGGATATTTTCACTCTTTACACATTCATTGATTTTAAATTTTTTACTTTTATTTAAATGTAATTTATTGTAATTTTCTATATATATTTTGTATTACTATTCAATTGCATTGCCATGAAAACCAAGATTTTAAATTAAAATGTAAATGTAAATTATAATTTTTTTATAATTTATAAATGAATATGCATGTCACACAAGTTAATCAGTCAAGTCAATCTCTGACGCAGACCTCTAACTTGGATTGAAGAGCGGGGTCCAGGACTGGGCAGAGCCAAACACATAGACTTTCGCTTCCAGGACGGCAGCATCACAGAGCTTCCTGCGGGTCAGCGGGAGCCGGTGGGTCTGTTTATGCAGGATCTGGTGCTGTTTGGCCGGAAGCTGCAGGGTGAAGTCTCTGCTGCTGAGCTCCAGGAGGAGAGGAGCAGGATCTTACACTGTCTGCAGCTGGCAGACCGCATCCAGAAGCTCAGCGAAAACACTCAGGCCTGAACCTGAAGCTGTCCACACTACAGGCTCACACCACAACACATAGAGAATTGTGGAATATGACTGTGCAAGTTAATATAATTAAATATAGAGGTTTATTGTCTTTGAGTTATTTCAACACTGAAAATCAGTTCACTGAGAAGTTGCTTTTTGTGGTAGCTTGTCGCCACTAAGGGAAAAAAATAACAAAAAATGGTCACTTTTTATTTCACAATTCTGCGTTTATATCTTGGAGCCAGATGAAAGTCTGAATTGTGAGATAAGATTTTGGAAACCAGCTTTCATAACTATTCAGCTCTTAAAAGGACAAAAAAAACAAAAGTATGGCTTGAAGTTTTTTCTGTTCCTCCCAAAAAAAAACTAAGTTATAAACTTGTTGTCTATTTTAGACCTTGACAGATATTTTTGGTGAAATATGATTTTTTTTCTGTCTTGAAATTGCAGTGATAAAAATAAATCTGTGTAAAAATTGTTAAAAATTTGATTTGGAAATGTAACTAATAGTTTATAGTAATAACTAGTTGACTGCATCAGGATATGCAGTAACTGCACAATTCTTTATTGTAACATCAGGGGTGCTCAACCCTGCGCCTGGCCATCAGCTGTCCTGCAAAGGCAGCCCTTGTGTAACTCATTACTCTGGTTATTAACATAACATTTTATTATTTAGCAGAAAGCGATAATTGTTGCTGAATACTTTTTTTTTTTTTGTAAATCGTTATTTTAATATGCGTCTGATACAGCGTGTTTTTTAATACATCACATCTGCACCAAAGTTCATTACCCATTTCAGACATGGACATTGAGTGATTTCAGTTATTGGTGTTCATACAGGCTGGAGCATTGCAACAGTATGTACACTATATAGGTTTGATATGTCACAGAAGTTGAATATTAAATATATATGTTTGAGCGTGAAAACTGGATAAGCTCTGTAAGCATGCTTTGAGCAAATCAAAGATACTCTCATCATTCATGCAGCGGTAGAAGTTTTTTTTTTAACTGATCTGTTTTTTTCATATCTCTGTTCTCTCTGGAAAAGCACTGAACAAAGCATATATATATACATAATATTGTCAGAAAATGTTTTCGTTTCAAATCAATATGTGTTGTTTACATGTGTCTTCATGTTTACCTGTGTGTTTTCAGTTAAAACAATAAAATCTGCTTTCTGGAAGTGCATTTCAGATAACCGATATCCTGACTGAACTCTGTTGCATCAAGATTTTTTATTTTTTTGCATTATGGTATTTTATTAGGCATAGTCCTAAATCAGCACAATAAGTCAGAAAAAACAAAATAAGAGTTCATCCTTTTCATAAACTACCCTTTAAATGATTTAGATAAGTATAACGTTTTTCATATTACAGAATATGTATTGATTCAGAGGTGTATTCATTCTCTAAAAGTGTGAAGCAAAAAATATTTTTCCAGTTACACTCCAGTAATTATTAATAGTATTAATAACCAGGACCAAACAATAAACAGTGTTTACTAAGGTAATTAATTACTTTGTAATTAATGGTCATTTTTACATTTCTAAGTTGTACAAATTAACAACGTTTTATGAACAGTGTTTATATACATTTTAATAATAATCATAAATGCTAGTAAATAATTTATTCTAATAATAATAATATACTAATGAATGCTGTTAAAAGTTCTTGCTTATTGTTAGTTTATGACACCTAATGTAATACTAATGCTGACAAATTGTAGTTTTACCATTTATTTGTTCATGTCTCAAATTAATAAAATCCTGCAAAACTTCTTGATCATGTTCAGACATCAAAAGTGAAAGCACAGTTTCAGCTTTTGTCAGTTAGTTGTCAAGGGCAGGGCCATATTTGTCCGAAGTTGTGGTAAGATAATGTCAGCAATGTCATGAGCACTGATCCACAGAAATCAACTAACAAACAGTCGAGAATACAGTAACATGCAGTAAATCATCCTTGCTGACTTCTTGTTCCACACTGGACAGTTATGCAAAACCAAACTTTCAAATCAAAAGTAACTGATTTGGATCTGGATGATGGACTGGTCTCTGGAATGTCTGAGAACGGAAGTACTTCTGTGCATCATCATGACTCGTGTTAAAATGGACATGTCGCTATACACAGTAATAAATATACAAAAAATATATAATCAATGCAATAAAGGCAGACATATATTGAAGTCTTACTGCATCAATCTGCAGTCAGTGTTTAGTCTTTAACCTTCAACTGTAGGTCAGATCTTTCTGTCATTTAAGCCAAGGCAAAAAACATTCCTCCTGGGTGACCATCAGACCTGAGAACAGCAGGGCATTCTGGAATGCTTCCTCTGGAAGTCAAAGCGATGCAGGCTGAAGGTGATTGGGGTCTGTACAGTGGTCATACGAGCTCACGTGGATTTCTGTCGGTAATGAAGGGTCAGGTCTCCACCGCTCTTCCAGATGAAATGCTTTACAGTCCTGAGGTCCATGTTTGGATCCAAAACCTACAAACGACAGAGCCTTTAACAAGAGAGTACAAACTAGCTTTTCACCAATTCGAAGAACAATGCAAATTATACGACCCTGTCTGAAACAATCAGTGCAGTTGAGCATTAATAAAAATGGGTATGCCATTAATGTTAAAGTAGCAGAAAGTCACCAAAAATGTAAAGCATTTACTTGAGTGTAAGTTACTTTTCACACTGTTTACCTGAGGTTAAAGCAACTTTAACCCTGGGTTAATCAATGTTTGAAACTGATAATCTTATTAAGGGTTACTGGTGTCACAAAAGCTGTGTAAAGTTGCTTAAAAAACAACAACCAATCAAAACTAAATAAGTCACCTCATTTAAATTCGTTTCACCATCTGAGAAAAAATAAGATGTTGAACAGCAAACAATAAGTCATTTGGAGACATTGGTCTCTGGAACTTTTTCATTTGTTGGGGAGCAGTCTGATAGGAGGGTCTAACCTGATCTAAACACATGAGCTCAATCTTCTCTTCAGCTATCACTGCCACGTCTTCCTCTTTCTCCTGCTCTCCAGGCTTGTCATTGGCTGAGGAGCTGGTGGTCTGTGACTCTGTGTCGAGGTTGATGATCTTCTCGTAAACGTGCTCCATCACTTTCCGCACCTGCAGCATGTCGCTAGCAGATAAACGGTCCCTGAAAACGACAGATTGTGATGAATAATCACCAAAATATTGTTGCAAATTTGATTGTACACCTTAAATGGCATAGCTCTTATTAACAATAGCTTTTTCTATTTTGCCACTTTAAGAAACTTTTTACTTTTTGAGTGTTTTGGCCCCAGATGATGAATGAGGTTGGAGGTAGAATGGGATCTTGTTGAATTTTGGCATGTTTTTCTGAAGCAGAAAAGAAAAGCTGTCAATGTACAATCACAAACACATGATGGACACATAATGGGCTGATTGTGGGATTTGAAACACTCACATCTACAGTGATATCAACAACCCACTGAGGTACGGTTTCATTCAGCAACATGGACTCCGTCTCTCCTCCAGAGTCACGGCACAATAACCTGGAATTAGAAAGAAATGTGGATCACAATGAAGAGAGGATACAGAAAGGAAAGTCAGATGAGTCTAATATCTTCATCGGTCCTGCCATTCTGACCTAAACAACGTTCTTCCTCCTGCCTCACCAAAGATGACAGGAGTGTGTGAAGGAACCTGGAAGTAGCCATTGCCCTTTTGAATTCGACTTTCCTGTTCACCATTCACTACAGACAAATTCACACAGAAAATGTTCAAGTCAGAAACCAACCACATATTTCCATGAACACCTTTAGCTCAGAAACCAGGCTTTTCTTACTCTAAAAAGCATTTCCAAAAAATATTACAAAATCTACCATGGTTGAGTTCACTTTCCTCCTCTTCCATTGGGTTTATATGAGTTCTGGGCCAAAACTCTAACAGCGCCTGGAGGAGCAGCCCGCCCAGATTCACTGAAACACACAAAGAAGTGTTGTTACATAATTCACTGTTGAGCTAATATTGTAATGTCGGAATACGAATGATAAAGAAACGAACATACACACACTTCAAAAATCCTGTTGTATATCTTTATCAACATCTTGTTTTCTAAATGTCCTCACTTTAAGAAGACAGTAGTAAAAGAAAAAGCTAAATCAAATGTATTTCTAGCTTGATTTAAAGTGGATGTGTGTCATTTTAGCACTGCTAGTGGCAATAATTCACTTCAAATAAGTTACTCAAAAAAGATGATAATCAGCAAACATGTAGTCTATCCCTATTTTTGTTTTGTTTCAAGAATGTCGTTATTTGCAGCATAAATATTAAACAACAGCACCATGCACTTAGAAGAAGTCCTTACACTTTGGATCAGAGCCATCTGGGCTTGTGAAACCAGCATCTTTAGCTGCCACCCACGCCGCAAAACAATCACTTTCATCCAGCGTGATGGTCAACATCTAAAAAACAGCAAGAACACAATTAACATTTATTATCTTTCATCTTTATCATCATTATTAATGGACAAACAAGATGCTAATACTCACGCCTGTTTTGAGATCTACAGTAAACCAGTTCGGCACGTAGACCATCTTGAACCTCTTTTTAACTTCTTCATCAAAGTCCACTTTACCCAGGTCTTCCCCCTTACATGCCTACAAAACACAGAGCGGGATTACACAACATTTGGCCTAAAGACGCCACAAATGCTTCTCATAATCTGCTCTTTACCTTGAGGACATCCCAGAATGCCACACTGTTATTGGAGTCTTTAGTGAGTATGTGCCTCTTGTCATTGAGAATATGACACTGAACAATGCTGGTGCCTCCTGAAATTAAATTCAATCTCTCAGTCAAAGATTAAACCAGTTTAACACTTCGATCAAGCAAGACTAGAAAGTAAGTTATAAAGTTACTGTACATATATATTTGGCTCACGGGCTCATTTAGAAATACAACCAGCATTATTACGGTTACCATCCCTACTGGTTTTATCCAATATGCAACATAAATATTAAACACTCAGGTCTTTTACCTTTGATGACCTGCTCTGGCTGTGTACACAGCGGAGTTAAAGGGGCACTGCAGTCGTTTTCATATTCTCCAGATGCTCTGAAGTTAAGCATGCCCTTTAGAGACTGACAATGACAAATAAACAAATACAGATGGATTTGAGCTGAAGGAACAAATCAATTTTGTTTTAAATTGCTGCATTTTAATTCAGTTGCAGATTGACGCTACCATTGCTCTTATGTTCACCAAGGCTGCATTTATTTGATTAAAAACACACACATCAAAAACAGTTCTATTTTGAAATTCATTTAAAACGACTTTTTTCTGTTTGAATATATTTAAAAATGTCATTCGTTTCTGTGATTCCTTCTGAAATCATTCTACCACGCTGATTTGCTGCTCAAGAAACATTTCTTTTAGTTATCAATGTTGAAAACAGTAGCGCTGCTTCATACTTTTGTGGAAACTGTAATACGTTTTTGTAATGCATGATTCATAATACATTTTGGTCTGACATTTTTGATCAATTTAATGCATCCTTGTAGAATAAAAGTATTAATGTCATCCCAAGGGAAAAAAATCTCAAACTTTAAAACAATAGTTTATTATTATATCTTGTATATTTTAATGTAATAAAAAAAATGCAATATGTAAAGACAGGAATTTTTATATATAAAAAATACTTTTTAAGAGCAGTCGTTGTCCTGATTCACTATACTGAAGTAGGAAAATAGCAACCCATACATATCAAAAGCAACTCTTTTTGTGCTCAATAGCAAAAAACAAACAGACACATAAGTATTGAATGTTTAGGCTGAACTATCACTTTAAGAATATAAAATGTGACTCACCCATTTGTTTACAAACGCTTTAGTTGTGGACACCCAAATAGCTTGAGGAGGATCAGCTGATCTGTCCAGTTCCATCTGCACAGAGAAAACATCAGATTCAACGTAAGTAATTTGATGATTACTTCATAACTATTTACCAACACCAAGCAGCTCTAGCTCACCTTTAAGACGGGAGCTTTCTCCTCACATATGAGCACACGCAAGTCAGGGTTACGCAGATCCGTGCAGTATATTTTTCGGTCACGTCCGCCGGAGTAGATGTGCGTGAAGGCCTCGTTCACCTGCAGTGCCCAAACACCCTCATCGTGAACCCGGTATGTGGCAATGCACCGCTGCTGACCGAGAGACCACAAGCGTATCGTACCATCCGAGCTACCGGAGAGACACTAGACAGGAAAACAACAAAGGTTTAACATGTACCTGATGGAAAACCTTATCAGAGTCTATGCTTGTGTGACTAAGGCTGTGTTTAGACAGGCAGAAAAAAATCATATTGTCATGTCTGGTGCAATTCTACTCATTTTTTTAGTCTGAAAAGCAAAAAAATATACAATAGCTAATGTTTACAAACCTAATCCAAATCTCATTCATATTAAAATGAGATCATTTGGAATGTGATCACAAAAAATTATTTCTGGAGCTGTGTTGAAACCCTACCTGAGTGCCATCTCTGTTTAACAATAATGTTTTGACATTGTCAGTGTGGCCTTTCAGCTTCATTAGTTTAGCACATGTCCGTGGATCCCAGACCCTCAACACCTGAAAAAAAATAATAAATTACCATTAACAAAAACTTTTTTATTTGAACCTGCGGTTGAAATGACCATTTTACTTCCTTGAAGCATGAAACCATACAAATTTCCATTCTTAAAAAAAGGAAAAGAAAAAACTGAGACTAACCTTCTCAGTAGATCCTGAAATGATCACAGTTCCTGTCTGATTCATGGCCAGACTGTAGATTGAGTCCTTGTTTCCACTCAGTGAGGAAGCTGTCACAGAAATTTTGGAAGCAATTAGGATTATTGGAGTAAAAAACATTCTGAAATAGTCAAATAAAATATATAACAATTTCTTATTTTCTTTCAGTTTAACTTGGTATACTGAAATATCTAAAACTACATGGACATTAAAAAATGAACTAATAAAAATGGCTACAAAATAACTAAAACTTTGACTACACCTAAAAAAACAAACGGCAACTTAACACTGTATGTTACTGTGGCCGAGAAGTGCAAAACACAACTACAAATCCCAACACAAAAAACAAATCTGAAAACCAAATAACAAATCCAGAATCAAAATTACAAGTTTGCGAAAACGCAATATCAAATCTAAAAACAAAACAGCAAACCATAAAACACAACAACAACAACTCCGGAAACAAAATAGCAAGTCAGAAACCACAACGACAAACAAGAAAAATAATCACGCCATATGTATGTCCTTCTTGAAAATAGTGCAAAACATACTCCATTTTCCTTCTACGTAAACATAAACAAATCTAACTTCCTGTATGTCTTGACTGACAGGAGTTCCGTCCAAACAGCAGCGACTATGCTGGTCACACAAAATACCTACCTTTTCCGGTTTGACTGATTTGTCCTTGTGTTTTCTGATTCGCCGTTTTTTTTTTCTTGTTTGTCGTTGTGGTTTCAGACTTGCTATTTTGTTTCCGGAGTTGTTGTGTTTTATGGTTTGCTGTTTTGTTTTTAGATTTGATATTGCGTTTTCTAATTTAATATTTTGATTCTGGATTTGTTATTTGGTTTTCTGATTTGGTTTTTTTTGTGTTGCGATTTGCACTTCTCGACCACCGTAGTATGTAGTACTGCATTCACTTCGGAATTTGTTTTCACAATCATCTGCTTAATTACATGCTTCAACCCTAACTCGATGACTCAGAAGGAAGATGATGTCACACAGAATGATTAGGAGAGTTCACTCACTGGTGACTGTATTATTGGAGGCGGTCAGAGCTGTCAGTGTGTTCACATCCCACAGGAAGATCTGTCTGTCTAGTCCGGCTGATGCCACCAGCTCCTTGTCCTTTGCATAAGCTAAAGCTTTGACGTAGTCCTGAAGAGTGAATCACAATTGACAAAACATTGACTTAACCTCTCCATTAAATTGCATTCAAAATGGCAAGAACTTTCTTAAAATTTTAAGCTTTAATCTGTTTCTACGCAAATGTCTGGAGCTATTAAATGCACCAAATTGTATGCCAATAGCCAAATGTCTGGCGATGCAAAACATCAGGATAACTAATTTAAGACTCTAAACAAAATATAGGAAATGTACCTTATGCGTCCGCAGCGTGGACATGCAGAACCCTTTGTGTGCATTCCAGACTTTCACGGTGGTGTCCGAGGATGCTGATATCACTACAACACAGAACAATCCACTCAAACTGGCATAAGCACAGAATATATCTGAGCCTGAAGCTTCTGTAAAAGGAATATGAAGTGCTTAGGCGTACATGTTTTTCCATTACAACAGAGGATGATGTCATTCACCCAGTCTGTGTGATGCTCCATTGAAGCAATGTAAGGATCCTGCTGCAACAGAAAACTCTTAGTTATACTTATCAGAAACATTTGACCACAGAGAGACAGAATGGCCATAAATTGTTACTTTGAGGCGGATACAAAGTTAACACTGTTGCTCAAAGTGAAAAGTGTGGTCGCACAGTAAAAAACAGCAACATGGGATTAGGAGCATTAATGTTCATAAATCATGCGAAATGCAGGTTGTACTTTGTGTTGATTGACACTCCATATCCTGACGATGGAATCTCTGCCGGCTGTGAAGAGTCTGTTGAGAGCAGGATCCAGCTGAAGAGCGTTCACACCATTACGATTGTACTTCTCCACCTCATCTCGAATCACGTAGGAAACCTTTAAACACATCATTAACACTAACGTTAACTAGTTTATTAAATATTAAAGACTACCTCAATTCTACCAAACAAACGAACTGCTGTTACTATTAATTCATGAAAAATAATATCATATTAGATTAGATTAGTGTCTTGTGAATCTAACATTAAGTGATTAACAATTGATTCTGATGCTGCACGTGTCTGTAAACACAATCTAATCAATCTAAACGTACAACATTTTAATGCCTGAATATAAACCTGCATAGTGGTTTAAAAAGTATTTGGATAGATTACAAAAATGAACTGAATGCCGCTGCATTAAGTTACATATCATCATTATGCATTATGGTAACACCACAGTACTTCTTGTAAGGGTGAAGATGTTTCGTTTTGTAAATATTACGGACGCTATATTTGGCGACACTTTCCTGAAACAAGTAAACTTATTATAAATTCACGAATACATAGATTTAAAGTTACCTAACATTATCTGTACAATATTACCTGGACTTTTCTCCGTCCAGCAGCGTTCTGTCTGTGATGGGTCGCCATCTTACATGTTGACAATCAGTGACTGCGTCACTTCCTGACGAAAGCTGGAATATGTCTTCTGTCACAAGAGGTCACCGTTGAGTACATTTACGCGGTATTATTATTTTTTTATTGCTATAATAAACAAATATTACAGGACTTACAAAACAAACAGAGAAGAACGATACGTATAAGTATCTTATAAACATATAGCACAAATTCTAGACGTTTTTGTAACATTTTTGTCAAGAGATGTAGAAATTATGTTTAATAAATACAATTGCAGTTCCGTTGAAACGTTAGTAGATTTACCGTAATAATTGTACATTTTTCACTAATAGCTGGTCATTTTGCAAAAGGTGAATACTGATTATATACTAAATTATATGTGCACATATGATTATACTGTATAAACACTGCAGGCCTACTATGATTTGGGATTTTATAAAATACTATACAGTGGTTCTCTCTTGGATACTACTGTGCAGACCAGGTTTGTCATGGGGAGAGATCGAAAAAGTGTGTTGCTTTATCAAACCCCAGTGAAATACTTAATAATAACACTGGCAATGATTTGCCTATAATCACCATATAAACAAATTCTATTTAACCCTACAATTCTATCACAATTAACGATTTCTTGTGTGTGTGTGTGAGAGCAGCTAACAAATGAGGCCAGGTCAGCACTTGCAGAATATAGCAACAGGTAACAGACATTAACACAACTTTTGATGAAAGTGTGGATAAGGGCTATAGCTATCTCTTAAACCTAAATACTGTCATGCATTTAAAAACACCAATATGCCATTGAAAGCTTGTAGCATATGTGCTACTATCTGTTTACATGTTGTTTTTTCAATGTAAAAGCTAACATGCACATAAACACATTCACTTTATAGAGATTTTTAATTACTCTTAAAGTATTCACACATCTCTTACACATAGATATTATTTATGTACTGTGTATGCGTTAAAAAAAATAAATAAAAAAATCCAAAAGGGTAATTTACTCAGCTTTATTCAGAATTTACATCATCAGACAGTTTCACAAAACCTGTAAACCAACAATACGCAAATATATGTATTTATAACCATGAGTAAAATTCAAAAAATATTTGGATATGCATATGCAAGTATATGAAGTGCCTTCAAACTAAATGATTAACAATTAGGAAATCATAATATGTTTTCATCTCTGCAAAACAAAACAATTAATTAAACATTTCCCACTAGCTTTAACAGTCACATGTTTGTCTCTCTTCCTTTTTTTGATTAACACATATACAGTAAATAAAAATCTCAGCAGCCTTCAAAACTAAATATTCAGCATTCATATAAACTCTGCCATAAACAAAAATCTCCTGCACAAAACAATATGCTGCATCAACCTGTTCAGAATCATTACTGTGTGAAACAACATGTCTAAATATTTTCTAAAAACAAGGAGCTGACAAAGTGCCATTTGTTTACTTTCCATTATATGTATTTATCCAAACTCTCCAGAGCTTCGTTTTTTGTGTATTGTTTCCATTCATCTGGAATCTCACCGTTTCCCTGGAATGTCTTTTTGTAGTACATTTCCAGATCTTTCTGGAATCTGCATACAAACCACTTCCAGTACGGCAGCTCAGAGTGATCGGGTGTGATGCTCCAGCCAGCATATTTAGGACCTCCTTTTCTGTATTTTTTCCAAGGGACACTATAATCTGAGTCATTTGGGTAAAAGGATTGATTACTTGCTACTGCTGTTGTACAAATTTCAATACACAGGTTTGTTGTTCTATTGTAATAACATCCATTCAGTCCAATATTGCGGTGGAAAGGGACACAGTGATCTCCAGAATGTCCTTTCATTGTATTGGTACAGATGGCTTTACAGAAAGGACACTGAACCCAACAGCACTGACAGAAGTGCTCAATCAACATCTCATCTGGTCTTTTCCTGCAGTTTTCCATTTTTATGTCATTAATGCTTGTAAAACTGTCCTGTAGCTTTGTCATCATATCTTTCAGACTGTCACTTAACACATTCTCAAGAAAATGTAAGTCTTTAATTTCACTAAGGTTACCACATGAATTCTCTGCCAGTTCATCTGTCAGGGCTATGGTAAAGCATCTGAACCACATGTTGCCGTCTCCTCTCTGGTTCTTTGCCTCCACTGTAGCTGCTTTGACAGCATTACTTATAATCTGCTCTTTTTGTTTTAAATTTTCTTTGAAAACATTTAGAATCATTTTGTTTTTCTTGGTGAAATAGCTTTTCACTTCATTCTCTATAAATTGTTTAAAGTGTCTTCTTGGTTTATGAATGTATTCCATGAACTGCCCAAAATCCTCCTTTTTTGCAAGAGATCTTAGAATGTGTTTCTCAAGATTTGGTCTGTTTTCACGTAATGCTTCTATGTCACACCTCATCTGTGCAGCTAAATCAATAGCGGTTTTGTTGTAAACAGCTTGGAGGATGGATGGCTCAAGTCTGCTGCAAATGAATTCACTCAGTATGGTTGTTGTTGTTGCTCCTCTGTAGTATTTCTCGAAGATGTTCTGATACTGAGCTTTCTGTTTCTGAAGATAAATTCTTGGGTCATTTGCTTCTCTGAATTTTTTGTGGAGCTCAGTAAATCTACCTCTTGCAATCTCGCACACATGGAGACACAGATCTATGGTAAACTCCTTTTTCAATTTGTATTTTTGGCTTGCAGATTGATGTTTCTGTGCTGACTTTTTCACACAGTCTGTTATTTCCTGAACAAAACGGTCATTGTAACCTCGTGTTCCAACTGAAGACTTGTTCATTATTGTTTCAGTTTCAGATATAATTTTGTGAGTCAGATCTTTTAATGAGTAATGACATTCAGCATTTAGGTCCTTGTTCTCTTGTGGCTTTGGATTTTCTATAAAATACTCTATGCCTGACATAAATATTTGACCGAACCGATTTAAAATCCCACTCTTACGTTTCTTAGAGCTCTCGGCAGCTTCCTTGGATATAGTGTCATCAGACCAATCCAGATGCTTCTTTAGTATCATGTAGTCACCAAAATCAGTTCGGCAGTGTATTCGCTCATAGTCTTTCTGATTTATACGCTCATTTACAAGAGTCATTTCATGGGTTTCGGATAATATCCGTGTCATATCCTCCCAAATGTTGAAGTCTTTTAGTTGAGGTGCATCTTTGGTCATTTCAGTGACCCATTTACTCCACATTTTTTCAAACTCCTTGTTCAGCATATTTTCATTAGTTCCTGTATCTTTCAGGCTCAAAGCTAGTTCCTTGCTCCGACTGAAAAGCTTGTTTTCATATTCTGTCCTTCTTTGATCTACCTTCTCTCTGGCTTTTTTCTGTTTTATCGCTTCATCTAACTTTTGTTTTGCTACCTTCACAAGGTCATCATGCAGATCTTTGATTCTGGTTTCAAATCTTCCACGCCACTGACACAGAATATCTTTGTCTTTGTCCTCCTCAAAGTATGACTTCATTGAAATTTCTACCTGCTCTTTTGTTTTACTCATTAGAGTCAGTAAGTCATTTTCTTGAACCTGAATGTTTCCATTAGCAATTCTGTTGTAGAATTTGTCTTCAATGCTGATCATGGCACCTCTGAGGCTCCATGTCCAATCACTATACATAGTTTCTAGTTTTCTATATACTGCAATCTCAAGTGTGTTTTTGAAGCTGAACACAAAGTTTTCATTTAGCAGTGCATTCCACAGATCATTAACACGCTTTTTGAATTGAGATATCGTAATGCCATTCGATTTGGAAGCTTTTGAGAGAATGGTGTGCTTCAGCTCCTGAATATTTCTGCTGTAGTCAGGGTTTGGTGGTGCCATCGGTGGACTGCCTTCCCAGAGCTGTGCAAAATACTTCACATCATTCTGGACATCAAATGCAATGACATCACTGAAAAACTCTGTATCACAGTCTTCTTCTTTTGCAGCGAGTTTCGTCATCTCATCCAGTTTCTCCTGAAGTCGTCTCCTTCCCTCCATGTTTTTCTCTCCAGCTGTAACATCTGAAACATTTTGATGCACAAACATGCAGCTTGGGTTTAGTCTGATCTTTTTCATCCTCATGAAGGCCTGAACAACAATCTGAAGAATGTCCTGCATTTCAGCTGTGTTTTCTCCAAAGATGTTGATTAATGTCATATTTCCAAGACCAACAACAAATGTGGCCATTTCATTGTCATGATTTCTTGTTGACCTTCCAGCCAGTTCTAGAGCACGAAGTCCCTCAGTATCAACAACTAGAATGTAATCAAACTTTAGCTGTGATTTCATCTCCTCCGACACTCTGACCAGCTGCATGAAAGCTCCTCTGGTGCACCTGCCAGCGCTGACAGCAAACTGCAGTCCAAACATGGCATTCAACATGGTGGATTTCCCAGAGCTCTGAATACCTAAAACTGACAACACATATACACTCTTGTCTCCCAGTTTCTGGTAGAGTGCATCAAGAACAGCAGTTACCCAGATCAGAGGAACATGGGCAGCATCTCCGTCCATCAGTTCCAGTGGAAATCCAGAGATCATCATCTCTGCTGCAAGACTTGGAAGACAGGAGAAGTTAAACATCAGGTCTTTCTTGTTACTTTTCACAGATGAACAGGATTCATATATCTGACCGATCTCTCTCATTATGTGCTCCAAGCCAAAGGTTGCAGCTTGCAGTTTCTCAGATACTCTCTCAAGTTCTATCTGTGCAGCAGTCATTTGCTGTGATTTATCAGGATTCTTTTTAAGTTTTAAGACAGTTGACCACATTTCATCATATTGATGATGAAGGTTTAAAAGACATTCACTGGTGTAGTCGTCCAGCAGGATGCCCAGCCATTTCAGAAAATATATCATCTCTTTTCCTGTCTGTGAATTCAGTTTTTGAATAAAGATTTGGATGAACTGACTTATGTTTGATGTTTGTTGCTGTTGACGGATTTTCTCCAATTCTGATTGCTTAGAACTTTTGCTTTTTTCAATGTTGCTTTCCTTATGTTGTTCTCCTAATGTTGGTCGATGTAGTTCTTTATTCTTCTGGCACCACTGATGCCACAGGGTTCCCTGACATGGCAGGAATGATTTTTTCATTTTAGTCAGATCTTTACCCTCCAGTAAACTCATCATTTGCAGAGCTCCGTCTTTTCCACTCCTGCAGTCATCATCCTCGACCTCATCCACTCTGATATCATTGTGTTTGGACACATCTTCAAGCTTAAAGAAGGAACTTGATTCAGTGGACAAGAGCCCGTTATTTATAGCTCTTCTGATTTCTTCAAATATTATTGACTGGTTTCTGTCTTTCAAACCGATTTTGTATTTCCCTTTCCGCATTTCTGTCAGAAATGAATCACTGTCAGTAAGAAGGCAGATGAGTGGTTTCGAGCCCTTGTAGAAGTTTTGGATCCTGGTCATATTTTTGTCATCCCTGTTAAGCTGTGGTAAAACAGCAACATTTACAGATGCCATGTCAGATATTATATCGAGCTGCGTTTCATGGGCTCCTGCATCACCATGGAGGTTACAGAATGCAACACATTGATCAAATCTCTCTGTTTTCTCTCCAGACGGACAGTACCAGGTGATCTCCACCACTCCATCCATCAGTACTCTGGTTTTGCTGCTGCCTGGGCAGTCCCTGTGGAAGAATGTGTTGTGTTTCTCATTGATCAGGCTGTTCATCAGCTGAGACTTGGATGAGAATGCAGGACCAAACCTGAAGAAAGCCACCATTGGAGTTTCTGCTTTGTATACTGGCTGACATTTGCTAGATATGTTCCCTTTATCATCAACTGTCTTCCATGTCTTTTTGATTTGTTGAAATGTCCACAGTGGGAACTCAATCTGTTGTGTGAATGGATTTGGAACAAGAAGAGGCAGTGCATATTGACACTGTGAGAGTTTAGTCACCATAAGCTGCTTTAGGAAGCTATCAGCACAATGAAACACAGCCATCTGAACATCCATTAGGTGGACTGCATCTGTTTCATCAGAGGGTTTAGCAGTTTCTCCATAAATATTAAGGAAGGCATCACCATCATCTTCAGAGGAGTTATAGTTCCTTTGTTGTGTTTGATGTTGTTCATTATTCTCTATAATCTGGAGGCTTCTTGCTCTGTAGTCCATCATCATCAATTTCTGTAGAAAAACTAAAGCCACCTCTTGCTCTACACAAGTATCTTGGGACTGTGATTGTTTAAATGGCATGAGGAAATCTACAGTGCTCAGTTTTTGGTGTTTGCCTTCGGGAAGAATCCTCTCAAGAAATTGCCCTCCATCAAGCTGGAAAATACAGTACCATAATACATTTAAATTTTATGGAATATACATGCAACATATATGTGCTAATCATTTAGTTACATGTAGAAAAAAGTACATGACAACCCAGTCTCATAAAAAACGTACCCTGGCTACATTTGTCTAAAGTGGAAAACGTAGAGGGGTTGCTATAACGGCCCTTAAATTGTATGCCTGTTATGTTTTTTGTCACGGTTTAGCTTCCCAACTGAATTAATTTGATATAAAATTTATATCAAACTTTCATTTACTTTCATTGTAGCACCTAGCCCCACCTTTACCCTAAACCTACCCACTTCTGAACAATATAAAACATACAAAGACAATATAAGTGCAGTCACAGGTATTTATTGCAAAAACTGACCATAAGCAGTAAAAAAAGCATTACCAACATGTTGTGTTGCATTTCAAGTTCTTCTAAAGCCATACGATGTCTTTATGCAAAGAAGATTGTAAAATACAAGGTTTTAATTGCTGAAATTATCCCGCTACGTTAATGCGTTCACATCTTATTCAAAAGAAACCCCTTGTCCTGTTGAATGACGCAAATCGATCACCAGACACAGAAGAGCCAATAACATTTCACAACAGCATGACTAGAATTTTACAACCAAGTCTAACGTATGAATAGAATACTGTTTAGCTATTAATGAACAACTACAGGATCAAATGCAATTACTAATAACTACTAACTAACACAAACTTACAGTGTACGGTTTATTTGTGAATGTCTCGGTTACGTATGTAAGGGAACGGAAACGACACGTCGGATATGACCAACGAATTGGGATCTCAATCTCAAATGTGACTTAGAGTGACCGACTGAAAGGGGACTCACAGTGTACTTATCCAAAAAGTACTTTTCACTCAAGAAAGTAGGTGTGCTATTTAAGTTGTTGTGGGCACAAACTTAAATATACTATGCCATGATTTCATTACATTCATTTTTTAACAAGTTAGTGTTAGCCTATGTCTAAAGTCTCCCTCCAATACCAGAAATAAACCAAAAAATGAAATTTCAGTTTTAATTTAGCTGAAACCAAAAATAAATACTGTTTCAATTGAGAACATGTTGCTGATGTCATGCCGTGTTGCGTTTTGGGTAGCTGTTTTGTATAGATGCTATACTAAAAGAATAGCATTGTTCTGTAAAGAATACACTGAGGAGATTCATGTGGTTGTAAGGAACTATTAAGATGTAACACATTGTCCCGGAAGGGAGTCTAGCATTGAGCATCACTGGTGTCCGTCTCGTTATTATAGTGTAGCGTACATAACATGGTGTCAGAAGTGATGGAGTAATATAGTTGGTAACAACGAACTAAACCAGAAAGTAACTTAAATAAATAGTTGACCGGGATGATGGAAAGAGAAGTTCCAGACCCACCAATGTTGGCCTCGCAGCTAACGTTAGCACTGCCAGGCAAATTCGACTTATAGAATACAATGGGATGGCCGAGGTGGATGAAGCGGTTTGATTAGCGCTACATTATTGCATCCGGATTGGACAAACAATCGCAAGAATATCAGGTGAACACATTCATGTACACTGTACGCTGCTGTTAAAGCGATTCCAAGCAACAGCTTCAACATTCAGCAACATGGCGCTCTGCATGCCACAGAAAAAGTGCTGTTTGGTCCAGGTAATCATAAGCTGGATGTAAAGGGGAGATTTAAAGGCTAGCTATGTGTTAAAGGTAAAACCACTGAACAAGACATTTATGACTGTTCAAGCCACTGCTGGGGCGTCCCGCAATAGAAGCCCTCATGTTAATACAGCATCTTTACACAGTACAGGGATGACATCAGAATCAAATACCCCACAGTTTTCTCAGGCTTGGGGAAATTAAAGGAGCCTTATACAATTGAGTTGGAACCAAGTGCAATGCCATATGCCCTTTCATCCCCTCGCAGTGTTTCCCTCCCCATGAGAGATAAAGTGCATGCAGAGCTGAAGTGCATGGAGGAAACTTTCCAAAGTTACCCAACCCACCCCGTGGTGTGCGGGCATTGTCGTTGTGCCCAAGGCCCAAGGAAAAATTCGACTATGTGTTGATTTGACTCAGCTAAACAAGTGGGTACGGTGAAAAAGGCATATACTCCCAGCAGCAGGTGACAAGACAATCGCAATGCTTACCGGGGCCAAAGTGTTCACAAAGCTTGATGTAACAAGTGTTGCCTTTCTGCTAGTGAGTTTAAAACAGGATTTTGATGTTCTATTGTGATTGTGAAAAATTTTGCTATTGTAGGGGACTGCTCAATTGAGAATTATCACATGTCCTCTGAAGCAGATCAATGGGTTTTTGTAACAAAAGTATTTCTAGTTATTATATAATTATAAATTATAATGTAAATTACTGACTTCCTGTTATTTTCTGTGAGAACGTGAGTTCCAGCTTCTTGGCTGACTTCTGACTCGAAGTACGATGTATGACATAATTTTCACTTTTGGCTGAACTATTCCTTTAAACAAGCTACCAAACAAGCTTGGTAACATTATAATCTCTAACGTAGCTGACTCCTGAAAAATACATCAGTTACCATAATTTTTTGTCATGGCTAATTTATTAATGTCTCAGGATTATCTGTTTTAAAGATAAATAATTAAATTAATCCATAGTGACAAAAAGGCTTGACGGCCTATACTGTAGTTCAACAACTACTGCAGAACTTTGTTCTTTCCCACCAGATTTATATAAAGGTAAAGGGGAAAAAATACAGTGGACCAAAACACTGTTTATTTTTAAATAAAGCACAATTATTGCAAGAAAACATATCATTATATTATTTACAATACACATTGTGGTTTGTAAGGATTTTTAGGGGTGGGGGGACAACCCTCAGATGCAATTTATACCAATGATTACATTTAAACATTTACAATAAAGAAATGAATCACCTTCTTTTAGCTTGTTAAACACTGCACTTTCATTTGGATATTTTTTCTGTGTGAGCCCTATAGCAGCAGCAAAAGGCCAGTGCGTAATACTGTTTTCATGGTAGCCAGTTAAATTAAATGCACATTAAGAAGTAAAATTAACTAATATTATCAAACCCAGTATATTTAAAAGGTGCTGTCTGTGAATCAAATAAAATAATTTAAAAAAATCACACATTTTTCTGTATTTGGTTGTAATAAACTGCACATTAATAATTAATATTGTCATAATTTCACATTGAAATTTCAAATTAATGTAGAAACAAAATAAAGACGGTATAATTTAAATGCATTTTTAACGGCTTCTTTTTACTAAGTGTCTGTTACATCCACGCCAGGCTCCACCCTCACTTCCTCACTACAATCACAATCACCAGAATACTGATCACATGCACCTGCCACAGCCACCTGACTTCACACAAGACCTCATCAGCGCACCACATAAAACCACACACCACTCCACCATCACTGTCCGAGCTTGTTCCCGAGAAGTGGACTGCTAAACTCTGAGCAATATCTAAATACCTACCTGAGTAATTACCTCTCTCTGTTATGTCCTAGATCCCTTTGTGTATTCCAGTTCCCAAGGATTCCTTCTACATTCTCCAAGATTGTGGTGTGGTTGTGGTCGTCGTTGTCTCTCCATCGTCAGTGTCCTGTGATCATCTTTCTCCATCTGCAAACAAGAGAACTGCATTAACGTCAAGTTTACCCTCTCAATATCTATTCTGCAAAGTATTTACTCACCTGCTTATCACTCACATTGATCCAACTGTTGAACTCATTGTCAATAAACACTGCATTGTTTTACTTACCCTCTGAGTCCAGTCTGCTTCGTAACAGTGTCATGGGTACCCTCTAGCTCCACCAGAGGGCACCCGCATTCACCGCACCTCCATTGGACTCTTTCTCTCACAGACTCAATTTCCCATCAGCCATTGCACCTCTACACCTGCTAGCACTCAGTAATCATCACCAGCTGCTGCCTATTATCTCACCTACTCAGTCATTAGCACTCTGCTTAAATACCACAGTTTAACAACTGCTCTCTGCAAAGTATTGACCTGCACTGGCAATTCTTAGCATTCCAGTTTCCTGTTTGTTTCTATTGTTTTTGACTTTGCTCTGTTCTTTAACTCTGTATTTGTTCGCCAAATGCTCATTTTGCTCTGCCTCCGATGTACCTGACTGCCTGTGTTTTTGACCCTGTCTGTCGACTTTGAAATCAAAGCTCTTGCAAATGGATCCGAACATTTATGCAGCATTCGTCATAGAATACTTCGCCACCCAAGATCCAGCAGAACCCTTCGACTCTTTGGAAAAAACAGGATCCATGGTCTCTACTCCTCAGTATTCATCAAGAGGTTAGAGACGTAGAAGATTATGTGGAGGAGTTTCTGAACTACAGCCATCTGGTTCCCGAGGATGACAATCGGGTAAAGGACTGTTTTTTATGTGGACTAGATCCAGAGATGATTTACTATCTGCCATGGGATAATCCAGAGTGGTCACTGGCCGAATTTGTAGACTTAGGGGTAAGCTTGAGATAGAGAACCTTTGCAAAGGTTGGAAGGAGAAAAACCTCTGTGGAGGCAGTATGGTAGAGAAAACTTCTGCGGAAGTAGGGGTGGGACGCCTCTGCAGAGTTAATAATAATTCATGAATTATTCAATAATTCAGTGCAGTAATAATTCAGTTATTAAATCAGTCAAATTTACAGTTACAGTCAGTAAATAAAAGAGGAACAGTGGAGCCGACCGGTTCTGCGCTACCTTGCTGCTTGCAGTTGAGAAGTTGCAACCCTGGACTTTGTTGCTTCTGGGGGTGAGGAAAATAGCGGAAGGCCGGCGAGTGGTAATGAGGTAATGAGGATTCTTTCGCTTGGATTGTTTTGGCGGATAGCAAGGTGAATGATATCTGAGAGCACATGGGCAAAGGCCTAGAATAGGAAGCCGCGGCTCTCGTGGAGGCTCAGATGGGCTGAGTGGTGAGCTTGAGCGGTAGCAGGTTGTTGGAAGGCTGAGGTAGGCAGGCGAGGATGTGTCCTCGGTCGCGCAATTCCGAAGAAAGCGCAAAAGGTGAGGTGCGGAAGGAAAGAGAACAGGGCTATTTATAGTAGGTAGCAGGGGATCACACAGTTTTTCTTAGTTACTCTGAAAATGTTATCAAATGACCAATTACTCATTTTAAAAGTAAGCATGTTACTGTTCTGATTAATTTATTTTAAAAGTAGTTAGTTACATTACTAGTTACAGAACCTTTTTCTTTTATGAAATTCCATCATACACGCTCCTGATAAATATTTGTTACTAAAGCATCAACATTCACAGAACACTGTTATTTTTAACTAAACCAAGCAGCTGCTGTGTGGTTTGACATGGCTAGCAAAGAGCACTGCATATGGATATTTACTGTTACAAGCTGCCCCTCTGTGGCTCTTTCAGAACGGCACCAGTGGGAACCTTTCCCCGAGTATTACTTCCGTCTAGAACACTTTTCCCCACATACCCTGATCTGATTTCAGCTCCAGGTGTTCCTTGTTATCTCCCCCATGAAGCTGAGTGTTTGAAATCAGTTCTTTGCGAAGTATTGTTTATATCTACGAACCGCAAAAAGGCTGAATTCTCGACAGGCCAGCTGGCCTCTATTCTTCACACTTTCAAGTCAAGTCAAGTCACTTTTATTTATATAGCGCTTTTAACAATACAGATTGTAGCAAAGCACTGAACATTAT
>JAUCNO010000663.1:3296308-3321561 GCA_032353835.1 Enteromius viviparus | reverse complement strand
TATATTTAAAACATTAATCTTAACAGAACAATTAAGATTTTAATTTAATCGGACTCATGCCACCCCCGAGCCTCAAATGTCTAAAAAATACATCTAAAATCATCTTTGTGCTCTTCTGTGTACCCCTGTAGTGCAAGTTAGCTTAATTAACTTAATGTTAATACTGATTTCATATGATTGGTAACTTATTTTTGGTAACTTACGACAGCAGAGCTTCTCTAGTACGGCCGGACAACAAGAAAACAAAGAAACGAGGACAAGCGATGAGCTACGCAGAGCTGGGCAAAACACATGTAACTTTATCGACGGACAACTGGGCATTGAACAAGACAGTTTAAATACTAGACACAATCAAGGATAAAGGGGAACACCTGGACACACAGGGAGTGAACACGTATGACGAAGGCGGGGTTACAAACGAGAGACAACATGGAAATACAAAAGATGAACAAGAGCACATGGAACTAGACACAAGCAAAAACACAGGCACAAGACAATAGACAAGGCACAAGGCAACGCTTACGGCGTGACAGATAGGACTGTTTTAAAAGAAACCTTCACACTTCAGGAGTTATAGTTTACTGCTAAACAAGCAAACAAAGTCAGATCATTTCAAAACTGCTGTTGATTCATTTCCACTGCATAAACTCTCAGAAATAAAGGTACTGAAGCCGTCACCTTTTCAAAAGGTTCACTTTTCTACCTATTGTACCTTTAGGTAAAAACATCTCTCTTTTGACCGCCCCCGTGACAGCTTCTGTACCTTTATTTCTAAGAGCCGCCGACAGAATCTTCTTCTTCTGATGTTTTATGGCGGTTTTGGCAAACCAACATAAAAGATGCATTACCGCCACCTACTGATCAGGAGTGTGGAATGTACATGGTTTTAGAAGAGAAGAAACTATGGGGAGAGAAAAAAAATTATATATATATATGTGTGTGTGTGTGTGTGTGTGTGTGTGTGTGTGTGTACTACATTAAATTAAATAATAACATTAATAAATTAAATAAATAAAAATAATACTAATAATAATTTAAACCTACAAATTCATATTCTTGCCATATTACCAGTCTTTTTTTAAAAATAAACAATTCCTCCAGATTGTTGGCAGTTGTATATTGCATAATAAGGTCTTAAGAGAATTCCTAATTTTTATATATATAAATATATTATATAACTTTATTGAACATAAGTAAACATTACAAACATACAATGGCCTGGAGCAAAAAGTATAATTTCTTGATCTGACAGCAGACAAGTTGGTACCTTTCTATGATGAACCATTTGAACGGAATCTCATATTAAAATGACGAAGAAGAAACATGCCGTCAACATTTCAAAAAGGACCCCAAAGAGGAGCCCTTTGTACCTCCTGCTTAAAAAATGTACAAAAAAATTGTGTAAAGCTCGGCTACTCATCCATCTACGTATTTTCTTAATATGAATACAAATAAGACATTCATTCTTAGGGTTATCACAAAATGTATTTGATTGACATTATTATAACAAATAAACTAAGATACCTATTTACGCGACGCGGCGCAGTCAGGACCTGAGAACATGGGATCGAAGAAGCATCGTAGGAGCCGATCGCGGTCCCGCTCTCCAGAAAGATCCCGTAGATATGTGCGCTCGCCGGAGGACAAACGCAGTCGGAACCGCTCTCCCGTGAAAGGTTCTCGCAGACGAGGTCGGTCTGACAGCGGCGGTTCCAGGAGCAGCGACGGATCCGCGGGCCCGAGCCGACACCGAGGGAGAGAGTCTGGCCACTCCAGCGACTCCGACCGCGATCACAGAGACAGAAGAGCACGATCACACCGAAGATCGAAAGACAGAGACAGGTAATTAAAACCATAATAAACTAAAACTCTAACAATGCTTTAAAAATTTTTGTTTATATAGTAGGAGGGAGTCAGTCCATGGTTTAGAGAAAAACTGGGGGGAAAAACATGTGTAACGTTAGGCCTATGAATGAATCCATAAGATTATAATAAATTAGATAAGTAAAGGTATTCAAAATGAATGATAAAAGTTATATTAAAGTTGGTAAATAGACAAATGCGTCTAATAGTACAGTGCTATATCAATAACAATAAAAAATCTAAAGCTTTTTATATTAATAGATTTGCCCCAGTTTTAGCACTTTTCTATTATCTATTTTATTTATTTGTACATATATGATACTTTTTATGCTTCGTGTTTTTGTTGTTGTTCTTATTCTTTGTTTCACATAATTGGGAACTGTACAGTGTTTTATTTTTGCCTTGTTCTTTTTGCAATATATTTGACTTATTTACCATAACTATAATAATTGATTTTAAATACAATTGTACAATACAGTACTATAGTATAAAAAGTAATTTAATAGGCAACACAGTTTATTTATGAGGCAAATTTTATACACTCTGGTAATAAGGTTTATAAGAAACAAAAATATAAGCAAAAATTATTAACAAAAAAAATAGTTGTTGGCATGCTTCATTTTAATTTAGACTTTTGTTAAAAACTAATGGTCTCATTTAATTTAATACACATATTATAATAAGAAACACTAAATAGTTCATTATTAATATAGTAGTTATAACTTAAATAAAAACCTTTTCCAAAAAGTAGATAGGTGCCTTTTAAATTGTAGGATGGAGGTCATTTGCATAAGGATTATTATATTTTGGGATCCGTGTCATCTAAAAAAAACAACAACTACTCATTGTAAACAACTTTTGAAAAAAGTCTTTGCTGTTTAAGCTCTTCAGATGATAATCTTAATAATCAGAAGAAACATAAGATGAAGAAGAAACACAAGGATGAAAAGAGCAGCAGGAGGAGGAGTAGAAGCTCTTCACGTTCAAGCTCAGAGTCCAGTGTGGAGAGAAATAGAGGCAGAGATGACAGGAGCAGTGAGAGAGAGCACAGGAGACGACAGAGCAGGAGCTCCAGTCAAGAGAGAAGGAGGGAGAAAGACCAAGAGGGGAGGAGGAGAATGAGCAGAGAGAGGGATCGAGACCGAGGAAGACGCTCTGAATCCAGATCCCCCAGTTCCTCAAGCTCCTCTGCCGACTCTGATCAGGGAGACAAGGCGACTCAGGGATCCTCCTCCAACAGAGAAGACAAGAATAAACAGAAAGAGATGATGAAGGCGCTGGAGACCCCAGAGGAGAAAAGAGCCAGACGTCTGGCCAAGAAAGAGGCCAAGGAGAGGAAGAAGAGGGAGAAGATGGGCTGGAGTGAAGAGTACATGGGCTACACCAATGCTGACAACCCGTTTGGAGATAACAACCTGCTCGGCAGCTTCAAATGGCAGAAGGTGAGAGAGATGTTTTGGAGAGCAGAGTTTGAATGTTGATATTGCAGTGATTTTTGGTGAGAAATTCTGGTTAGGACCACACTTACTGTGTGTGTGTGTGTGTGTGTGTTTCTCAGGCTCTGCAGAAGAAGGGCATCGGGCACTTGTCAGAAAAAAACCTGAAGGAGAGAAATAAACACATCCAGGAGGAAAACCGCAGGGAGTTGCAAAAGGTGGCAAACATTTTTAAATGATAAGACATTTTACAATTGGGAATTTTTAAAGTGAATTTTGAAATTAAGTTAAGCATCACAACAGAAAGAGATGATATATACTTGAAGATAATGTGTAGTTGAAAAGAAATAAAAATGTAATACTTTTTTTTTTTTCATGTATCAAGTATATATTTAAAAAAAAATGTAAAACAATGTACAATAATAATGTTTCCGTGTTCATAACTAGTTTCAAGTGTTAATAACTAGTGAAACATTTTTCAAATAATATTTATTTTACGTTTTGTGTAAAATATTTTAGTTAACCAAAGTCATATTTAAAATAATTAAAAATAATAGTTATTTTTATTTATGCTAATTTAAACGTAAAGCTGTGAAATTGAATTAGGAAATACTACAGAATTCAGAAAAATATGTAATTAAAAAAATAATTTTTATATAATTATATATATAAAAAAAATCTCTCTCTCTATATATATATATATATGTATATATATTTTTTTTTAGAATTTTGAAATGAAGAATTACTATATAATAAATTTATTTATTTAACAAGAGGTACTACAAAACAATATGTAATATCTGTAATACTTTCATTAGTACATACAGTGATGCTTATAAGAGTAGTAGTTAATGAACTTTATGATGAGAATATGAAGAAAAATAAAAATGGTGTGATTCAAACTTCCATGACGTTTAGAACTGTTTGATTAGGTTTTCTAATCAAATGTTCTCTCAAAATAAATATTGCTGTGTTTTTGTACTATTTTAAAAAGTTTTATGTCTAAATGCTGCAACCAGATTGTTTTTGGTAAATGAGCAGAAGACAAACTGAAGTGAAGTAAAGGTGTGAGCTCTTCATGTTCAGGTGAAGCAGCTGCGTCTGGAGCGAGAGCGAGAGAAGTCCATGCGTGAGCAGGAGCTGGAGATGCTGCAGAGAGAGAAAGAGGCCGAACATTTCAAAACATGGGCAGAACAGGAGGACAACTTTCACCTGCATCAGGCCAAACTGAGGTCACGCTCTTCAGATGTGTAGTGTTTTCATACATGCATATCATGGGACCGCTTGTAACGTGCTTCTATGATGTAATGCAGGTCTAAGATCCGTATCCGTGACGGCCGAGCGAAGCCCATCGACCTGCTGGCTAAATACATCAGCGCTGAAGACGATGATCTGTCGGTGGAGATGCACGAACCGTACACCTTCCTCAACGGACTCACTGTCACAGACATGGACGACCTGCTGGAGGACATCAAGGTGTGTGATGAGAGCGCTGAAGAATCATTTTAACACTTAAAAGGGTGTCAGATAGGACATTTTTAAACTAAAAAGAATTAAGTTAAATGATGAGGATTTTGACCTGGTTGTGTGTTTGGGGCTGCAGGTGTACATGGAGCTGGAACAGGGCAAGAATGTGGATTTCTGGAGAGATATGACAACCATTACTGAAGATGAAATCAGCAAACTGCGTAAACTAGAGGCGTCAGGCAAAGGACCAGGTGATGTGATGACCTGCACTATTACGTTTACCACTTGCATAGTTTCCAGTGATTTATTTTTCAGTCGTTATTTTAAGTTATGCTACTAGTATTAAGTTTTTAAAGATTATGTTTGTTGCTTTACAAGCATTTGGTCTTTTTAAAGACTTTTTCAGAACAGATGCATTAAATTAATGGTTGAGGATGTTATGTCATGCCCAAGCCTTCAAACTGACATCATCAGAAAAGTCCCGTTGTTTTAGTGGGGAAGAGCATTTTGAGATTGGGAAAACAAATTGATTTATTTGTTGTGGATTGACATGCACAGATGAATGTTTCACCACAAAAATAGCAATGTGTGCTAACAAAAGAAATGTAGTGAATTCTGATTCAACACCGACTTTACAAATTATTTTTTGAGCAGCAAATTGGTGTATTAAATTGATTTCTGAATGATCATGTGACACTGCAGACTGAAGTAATGATGCTGAAAATTTTTCTTTGCATCACAGAAATAAATTATATTTTATTGTAATAATATCACAATATTACTGTCTTGACTGTATTTTCGATCGAATAAATGCAGCATTTATTTATTATTGTTAGATTAATGAAACAATGCATGTACACTACTCAAAAAAATAAAGGGAACACTTAGACAACACGATGTCACTCCAAGTCAGTCACACTCCTGTGAAATCAAACTGCACACTTAGGAAGCAACACTGATTGACAATCACTTTCACAGGCTTTTGTGCAAATGGAGTACACAACAGGTGAAAATTATAGGCAGTTACTGTAGCAAGACACCCCCAATAAAGGAGTGCACCACAGACTGTCCAGGGGTTGGCGGATGCTTTAGTCTAGGTTTTGGAGGAGATCCCTCAGAAGACCATCCACCACCTCATCAGGAGCATGCCCAGGTGTTGTAGGGAGGTCATACAGACACGTGGTGGCCACACACACTACTGAGCCTCAACTTGATTTAAGGACATTAAATTAAAGTTGGATCAGCCTGTAGTGTTTTTCCACTTCAATTTTGAGTATGAATATTATGCAATCCTAAGGCTTTATGCTATTTAGTACATTTAAAGAAAGTCACTACCCCTCATTCATCTCTGTTTTTGGTGTTTTGTCAGGTGACCGTCGTGAGGGCATAAACACATCTGTCAGCACAGACGTGCAGAGCGTGTTTAAAGGGAAAACATACAGTCAGCTTCAGGCTCTTTATATGAACATTGAGACCAAGATCCAGGCCGGAGGCTCCAACCTGGACATCGGTTACTGGGAGAGTCTCCTGCAGCAGGTGCGGGTCTACATGGCACGAGCCAGGTGCGTATCAGACCATAGCTGTCAAACGGACTGGGGGTTTTAGAGTTCAGTGGTGTCTTACCTTTTGGGTCTTGTGTGTGAAGGCTGAGAGAGCGACATCAGGATGTCCTGCGGCAGAAGCTGTATAAACTCAAACAGGAACAGGGTGTGGAGAGTGAACCGCTTTTCCCCATCATCAAAGAAGAGCCGGAGAATGAGCGGCCCATGTGAGTAATGAGGAATGATTTCACCTCCACCCGACCATTCAGACTTTATAATAAACTAGAAATGTTACCAAAAAGAACAAATAATTCGTCTGCACACAATCAAAATAAATAAATTTTATAATATAAAGTAAAATTTAAATACATTTAATATGAATATAATGTTTTTAGTTCTGAATTTTGAAATGTAACTAAGATAATTTTTGCATATTTAAATAAATAATAATCGTAACTTTTCACTTCAGAACCTAAATGTTTATTAACATGACTGATGTAATACTATATTTCTTACTAAGCAGTAATGCTAATATTTTAGCAAGTACATGGTGATAGAAAATCTGCAAATATCAGGGAGTATTTTATTATAGTATTTGTAATATATTAGAATTCTTCAATTATATTGTATTGTGGATGCTTATATTGACCATTCAACCATTAAGAATTGTAATTAAAATATGATCAGTTAAACATTTTAAATGGATTTTTGTCAATTTTTTATATGCATTTAGGCCTGGAAATATGGAAATTTGAAAACCCTATCTAATAACTCAAAATTTGACTTAGATTATGAAACTGCATATAATATATAATATAACAACCTTATCACAAATCCAGTCCTTAATTTAAATTACATTTGAAACGTACCCAATGTGTGATTTGTCCATTTGGTTTTGCAGTAGCCCTGCAGCGGCGGTGTCTGCAGATGAGGAGCCGAGCAGCTCTCAGCAAGGGGATGATAGAAACAGAAGAACCAATAGGCTGAATAGAGAAGAGGGGGACCGTTCTGGAAGGAGCAGTCCTGAGGAGAGAAAGCAAGGGGAGGAGGAGGAGGGAGAGAAAGACGAAGCACCAGAAGCAGTGTTAACAGAGGAGGATTTGATCCAGCAGAGTCAGGCGGAGTACGACTCCGGCCGCTACAGTCCCACCCTCCTGCAGCCCCCAGAGTTACCTCTGGACACACACATCATCAACGTGGAGGAGGACCTTCAGAGACTCCAGCTGGCCCGGAGACAGCTGCAGGTGACCGGTGCGTATCGCTCTGTTGCTACATACACCATTGTCAAAATACACACACACCATATGCTTCAGGATTTCAATAACAGAAAATAATGTGCACTTCCACAGTTTGAAATTTTTATAGATAATGTATAAAACATTTTTTTTGCACCCTGTTCTGTCTTTCTACTCTATTGCCTACATTTTGTACCAAAAAGGGAAAAAAGTAAAATTTTATTTATTTATTTTTTTTTTTACAATTTTCCTGTATATTGGTTGCAGAAAAGGCAAAAATTGAATGTAATTTCAGCATTGGCCACAGGGAGGCAGTCATTTTTAATTTTGGAATCTATTCAGCCGTTCTCCAGGTCTGGCGATTAGCACTTTTAGCGTAGCTTAGCATAGATCATTGAATCTGATTAGATCTGAACATTTCGATTCAAAATAATCAAAGAGTTTAAATATTTTTCCTCTTTAAAACTTGACTCTTCTATATTTACATTTTGTTGCAATTTTCTAGCCTGATATTGCTAGGAACTATACTCTCATTAATCTCAGGTGTAAATATCATTGCGTCTCCTGTGCCCATGTTACAGAAGCAAAGTTTCTTGATTATTATGCCGGAATGAGAGTATAGTTCCTATAAGCCAGAGAACGGCTGAATAGATTCCAAAAAGGTAAAACTCAACTTATTAACTTTGCGGGAGTTGAAGAATTAGCCAATTTCCAAAAAAAGTGTGACTCTTTAATGCTTCCATTCTAATGGACCAATGGCTATAAAAGAACATGTTTAACTTAAGATATTTAAAGTTTACATCTGAAGTTGTGAATTTAACTTGGAATATTGCATAAAAATTTTTTGCAACTACAGCACAGTTTACAATCCATGCAAGTCAAGTCACTTTTATTTATATAGCGCATTGCATAGCCATGCAATGTGATTGAACAAACCAGTAAACAATCACATAATCTGTTGAGGCAAAATCAAGATCGTTTCCATTTGTAATTTATGCACTACAATTGAAAATTCAATCCATCCATACATTGAATTGAAACCAACTTCTAAAAAATAGCAAGTGAATAATGTGGTCAACACTCCTAAAGTTGTTTCTTAGACCTGTAATACCAGAAAATTAATCAACATCATGTTAGCCAATTGGAAATTAAGAATTCGGTAATCTTTATGTATGACATTATAAAGACCCTATCGCTGTCTTTTTGAACAGGTGATGCAAATGAAAGCGCTGAAGATGCATTCGTGCGTCGCGCTAAAGAGGGCATGAGTGGCGACGAGGCCCAGTTCAGTGTTGAAATGCCTCTGACTGGTAAAATGTACCTGTGGGCCGACAAGTACCGTCCGCGTAAGCCTCGCTTCTTCAACCGCGTCCACACCGGCTTCGAGTGGAACAAATATAACCAGACGCATTATGACTTCGACAACCCACCTCCCAAGATCGTCCAGGGCTACAAGTTCAACATCTTCTACCCCGATCTCATCGACAAGCGCTCAACGCCGCAATACTTCCTCGAGCCCTGTCCCGACAACAAAGACTTCGGAATACTGCGTTTCCACGCCGGACCACCGTATGAAGACATCGCTTTTAAAATTGTAAACCGTGAATGGGAGTATTCCCATCGCCATGGCTTCCGCTGCCAGTTCGCCAATGGGATCTTTCAGCTGTGGTTCCACTTTAAGCGATACCGATACAGGCGATGAAGTGGATGAGGTCGAGTTATATTAGCAAAGTGCTGGTTATCGGGAACACTTAATGTTCATCTTTAAATGCTGTAAAATTGATGTAAATCTAGAACAGTCTCTGTTTATTGATACCATTAGCGTCTTCCGTTAGCGGAAGAACAGGTTTCAACAGAACCTAAATACGTGATCTTGTTCTTGTTGAAAATCCTGTTTTGTACATTTTCTGATTTGCAGGCCCTTGGCTTTTTTTTTGTTAACGTGTTTGTTGGTTGAGCTTGAAAATGATATTCTTGTACCATTTGTTTTTGAGATGACACATTAAAGATTTACTCATTTTAATAGTTTACTTTTGTCATTTGTGCTCATTTTTAACATACATTTTACACCTTGACATTTAGTTTATGGTTCATTGCCATTTACAAAGACAAATTATACAGCATTTTAAGTGCATAGATGGTATTAAAGTTCAAATAAAAGCTCTGCAGTACATATAAAAACAAAACACGCAACAAAGTTGCATTAAATCCTTGTGTCAGATGCAGTCTTATGACACTTGTCTTGGCATCCTGAAGATACAGGAAGTTCATTCTTGTTCACATGAAATTGCCTTTGAAGGCAACATACTTGGTTTGAAGCAACAGCGTGGCAGGTTTTAACAAGATGTGTAAGACACATCTTAGTTTTGCCCCTAAAACAGGAACACAACTAATGCAAATGTCCAGAGAAAGACCTCAATAGTCTCTGCCTCAAATTTCAAAGTCATTCCATCTGGAAATAAAATCATGCTTACAGGTTTCCAGGTTCAGAAACTTTAACTAATCACTGGTTTTGAGTCAGAGTTTGTATGTAGCAAACATTTGTAGCAAGTAAATTTGCTTATTAACAAGCAAGGCTGTATTATTCTCATTCTAAGACGAAAATGAAGTCACATCACAGCTATGGGAAAACACCAGAGAGGAATGTATACAAATATCGCCAATGACAATCAACCTAAAATTAACGAGTGAGCCTTTTAAGCTGCAGACAAAGCACTTGAAATGCAAAAATAAACAAAATATTATCACTTATTGCCGTGGACAATAGTTAGTTATACTGCTATATAGTTATCATTCTTTGTGTCAATTAGGCCTATTACTGTGGTTTAATGTATTTCACAAAACACATGAAAACATAATTAAATGTGGTAAGTACCTCATGTTGGCACACATTTAGACTGTCATTTCCTATGTAAGCATGCGGTTGGCCCGTTCCTAATACCTGCACCTGTGGTCATTGCATTGAACCAGTTGTTACTTTCATGATGACTATGTTCTTATTTCTGGCTTTGGCCCACATTGGCCACTTGTACATTTTAATGCAACACTATTTTAACATATGAAACAGCATTTATGAGGACGTTCATGTTAGAATGTCAAAATATTGCCCAGCAGTTTTTTAAGATTTCACTATTTCCCCATTCAGGTAGATAGGAGTTGCTTTTGAAATAGCTGCCTGATGATGTTGCAAATATGACCACCAAGTGACTGTCTTTGAAAAGTACTTTGGTGACTCTTGGCCAAAATCAGCTGCAATGTAGACAGATCTTTTTTGGAATATGATGGTTGAACGATGGCATTTAGAAGGTACAGATTCATCAAGTGAGTCAAACAGTAGTTTAGTCAAGAGTTAACAGCTGCAACAGAGGAGCCAGCCTCAGTGGGCTCGGTCTGCATATAAATGACTATTAGCCACATTAACAAGTAAAAATATTAAATCTCAGATTCATCGACTATATATTTCAATGTGACCTGACCTGAGGAACCAACAGTGGTTGAAAGTCTGTCCGTTTCTCCAGAGCTGGAGTGCCTCTGGTTGTTAACATGGTTGTTGTTGCTGTTTAAGTTCACCATTGACGATGCAACTTTATATTCTGAAGGTTGGTTCTCATACAGACTTTCTTCTCCCCTGTTGTCCGTGTCCTGTACCCTCCTGTGGCAAAACGGCAAAGGAAAATGCCCTTTGTACAGGTTCCAAATTACTAGCATAGCTAGAATTAGTGACAACACCACCACCATGGCCACAAGTGTGTCTTCTTTTTCCTTAACGTTGTGTAGTAATGCTGTTGTCCCAGATGCTGACCACATTTTTAGATCATATGCTACGTGCTGGGTTTTGTAATTCCCCTCCACAAAACTGCAGGTGTAGCGGCCACTGGCGTCTGCAGAGGCATTGAAGATCAATAGGCTGTCGGAGAGGATCTGGAAAGTGTTTGAGGTTTTTACTGGATGTCCGTTCAGATGCCACTGAACCTGTGCCAGGTTGGAATACGGCTGGCACCACAGCTTCACGGTATTGCCGTTGAAAAATGAAATGCTGATTGGCTTACTGTCATCTGCAACACAAAGTTCTAGATGTTACTTTTAGTGTTTCTACCAGAACATACAGTCTGAAGACTCTGGGATATAATACAATTACCTTTTTGTGGACATTTGCTGGCATCACCAGAACTCAAACTCTGAATCACAGGGCTTTGGAAGAAATAATATTACAGCAATCAGAAATATGCCAATATCAGTATTCATAATGATGTGCACAAGCAATCACAAAAGTTTGAATTAAGAACAAATTTTTGCACGTTTCTTTTGCACGTTTCCATTTGTTTAACTGTCATTAAAATAATGTGTCAAAGTCAATGTGTTCATTTTCTTCAAGCAAAATATAATTTCTCCTGAATTTGAGGTTATTATTATTATTATTATATTATATTATTTATTTATTTGTAAACAGATTTATTTGGCGGTTTACCTGGTTCTGTGTGTGCTGTTTATGGTAGAGCATTGGCCAGCATTGAGGTCCCAGCCACAGAACGGATCCCTGGCTAGAACACAGTCCAGACAGGTGTGGTACCGACCACATTCATTGATGGAAAGCTGAACTACGCCCACATCCGAACCCACGTACAGCTGTTGTTGGGATGACATCACATATAAATTAACATAACATCTCTATAGACAATAACAGAAATTACATGAACTCTTGCTTCAGCTGAACATCACATATCCTGTAGAAGTGCACAGTGGAGATACACTACTGTTAAAAGTTTTGTTTTTTTGATTCAGATTAAACAAATATAATGGTTTCCATTTATCAAAAAACAACCCTCCCAACCAAAAAATAAATTCAATAATAAAAAAATTAAATGAAATGTTATCATTTCTATGATAATATTAAGCAGCACACTTGTTTGAAATATTAACGAGAAATGTTTCTAAATCCAGGTTTGATTTAATCACAAGAAGAAAAAAAAACATTTTAAAATATATATCTAATATAATAATTGAATATAGTATAGAATATGGCCTAATAACCTAACAACTGGTTCTTTGAATGGTAATGTATACAGAAAATTTATGTTAACTGCTATTTGAGCTTTGAATCATTCCCCATAACTGGTGTACTATTTAAAATGTAGGAAAGAAGTAAGCTTTGCTGAAAAGAAACAGACACACACAGCTCATGATGTTGCTAAGTGAGCAATAAACATAAATAAATGCATCTGCTTATTACTTTGCTGTTGGAAAGTCGCAGTATCTTTACTGGATCTGAGGGCCCAAATAGCTGAATCTCTTCCATAATGATCATCTCGCCATCATAATTCACAGCTTTCAGCACTGAACCGCTCTCTGGTACATAACACACAAAAGTTTCAGTTAAACACACTTGCACAGCTAAAATATTAATCACATCCAAAATATATATTTTATTGTTTACATTATATATGTGTGCACTGTGTATATTTATAATGTATATATTGTAACTGCCCCAACTCCCCTCTTCTGCCCCACGGTCTCTCTGAACTCTAACACACATCCACTCTCACTCACTGTCCTGCACCAGTCACTTTATGTATTATTGGACTGCTAACTACCTCATAAGACTCGTTTGTTCTCTATAATTTTTTCATACTTACAAGCTCTATTTGCACTATTTGCAGAACTCTGTCTGGTTCTCTCTGCCATGGGCCCTTACTTGTATATCATAGGGTCTGAGAGTAACGAAATTTAAATTCTCTATGTGTCCTGTACATGTGGCAGAATTGACAATAAAGCTGACTTTGACTTTGAAAAAAAGGTGTACACCTTTTACGAGTTTACTGATTATAAAAAATACAGATTTGCATAAAGCCATCTTTACTTGTGCCAATGAACATGACATGATGGCTGATCTTGTTCAAGGCCGTCGCTGTGGCCACCACAATTCTAGTGAAAGCAGCGCCTCTCTTCACCAGCAGGGGTTTCAGGGCGTTTACAGCCTGGTCCATCAGAGGCTTTTCTTTAATAAACTGCAAGGTTTTATCTGGCAGCTCCAGAGATTTGTTGAAACCCATTACTCTGGCATGATTGTCAATGCACTATAATTGAAAACAAGGAAAAGGTTAGTGACGTCTTGAATTCAGGGATGTGGAACCAGTGCTGAATAGGGTTACTGAACAGAACACTCACTGCTCCGGGTCGGGGATCAGGGATATCACCTGAGTACATCACCCACTTCACAAACGACGTCTCAACAGTAACAGGAGCCTTAAACTTGCTCTCTGAGAACACGGACTTGATGTCTTCGATTTTATAAGCACATACAGCGGAGTACTGAGAGAAGTCTCTGTTGATCAGAAACAATGTTTCATAATGTATAACTGTTATGGAACGGAATTGAATCATCAACAAAAAAAAAGATCTTAAACTTACAATTGCGGAGTAAAGACAGCATAAAACATGCAGGTGGTCCAGTCACCGGGGCACAAGTGGAAAACGTCCTGGACCAGAAGAGGCAGGTTGCTGTTTGGAACGGGACAGTCGAGCCTTGCTTTTTGAAAAGAAGTCCATTTCCTCTGCAGTGTCCTCTGCCCACCCATGTCTCCCTGAGAGAGATTGATGAAATATGGGGTACAGCCAAGATATGTTGTACTGTTCCTCAGTCCAGCTCATACAGTAGGTCATATGACTCAAAGGAAGTTTACCTTACACACTCGAGCAACTCGAGAGACATCCATCTTGGTGTACGAGTCATATTCCACTGCTGTCTCGCTGAAAAATATATAGATCTTGTCATCGTCCCCGTCAGGGTTTGATTCTCCCTCCCGTATGTGGGCCATGTGGATAAAGTTTGGTTCTTAAATGACAAACAAAGCCACATATTTCAGTTACTATCACCTCTTTGTCAGTTCTCACGCCCATTTCACCCACACCCGCTGTTTCACTCTCTGTAAATGACTGTCACCAGCAGATACGTCAAGCTGTCTGTTACTCATAGTGAACGTATGTTATATTTTTACACTTGTTTTAATGTCCACCAGACCGCTTGACAGCCAATCAGAATCCATCCTGCTTTAACGAGCTCAAGGATTTAAAGTGACAGATGAGCATGAGCTCAGAACAAACAGACGCTGTGGTTCACCAGTCTGATGCTAAAATCTTTATCTTTATTGTTATCTTCACAGTAATCACGCTTAGTGTGAACAGGCCTTCAGGGTATTACAATAAGTTTACTAAGATGTTCTGTACTTCTAACTATAGTGGCGTTGGAGGTTTTGATAGGCGTCACCATTCTTGTATCTCACCATTGAGCCAGTTGCTTGACAACTCTGTCCGTAAGAGTTCCTCTGAGCTTCGCGTTATAGCTGGCTCTGAACCTCGAAAGTTCATTGAAGTGGCAGAGTACAATGCTCCATCTGCAAGAGAAAAAACAAGAGCGTGAGTACACAAGTACTTTAATTATAGTACTCAGCATCAGAAATGAAGAGGCAGTACGTACCAACCATCTCTGATGTGAATCGCTGAGAAGGATCAAAGGGACATTTCCCTCTCCCATCTTCTTGTTTGTTCTCTAAAGTTAGACGACCATCTGCATAGGACTAAGGGGATGACATGCAACAGACATATAAAGCACTACATACTGGACATTGTATGCCTGTGGTCACTAATACTTAATAAGACTCACCATATAGTCACAGGTTGGGATGAATGCTTTGGTTCCACAAACATACATTTTGTCATCGTTTCTTTTATGAAGAACTCTGATATAATTTTTGCAGTCATTCTAAAAAAAACAAAAACAAACAATTAATCCAAGAGGAACTAATAGGTGATGTGACATGATGTGAAAAAAACTAACCTCAGTTCTGACCAAGCAGAACCAAACACTTCTTTTTTTTTGTTAAATCATAATTTTTATTGTTATGTTTGACATTTAATTAGAATTCGATTGATAAGAATATTATTTATAGAATTTTAATTTAACTTACAAGTTGAACTGCTATAATTATGAAGAGACACTGTGTTGCATTGCTTAAAAATATCCTTAAACATCTAGTTACTTAGATATTTGAATAAAATATGAAATTAAAACAGATTACATGTTTTCTATTAAGGTAAAATTAAGAAAAGACTGCATTTCTTATTTCGAAAAGATAATTTTCTATATCTATTTATATCTTAAAGCTTTAATTTAGTGCTTCCTGTCTGCTCATGATAAATAAATACACTTATCAAAGTTATCAAAGCAAGACAAATGTCTTTATTAAAAACATTAAACATTGGTGCCAGAAAATTCCTTGTTTAAAAACATATTAATGAGCACAAAAGATGTGAAAACTCACTGCAGCATCTTTTCCCTTATTGGAGCACTCTGTTTGTTCCTTATTTGTGACATTCCAATTTACCTGTGAAAAATCAACACAATTTACCATCATTCAATTATACAAAAACAAGTCTGCAGAAGAATATTTAATGGCTTAGCAAAAAAACGTTTTTGCAAATTTGCATTTTAAACCTCACCATGCCCTTTTTGACTGTAATGTCATCAAGGTCAAGGGCAAAAATAGCCTCTCTGGCACCCAGGATGAGCATGTTGAGATCTTCCCTCAGAAGCATAGTGGTGTAGTTCCAAACACCCTCCTCACGAAACAAATGCCCCCCATTACCTAGCAACAAATTAAGGCCACAGTCAAGGGCAGGAGCTGCTAACATTTGCCAAAAATGGAAAAGTCACACACAGAACAACTAAACATTTTTTGAAGAAAGAATTGTACTCCATATCTTCTCTAAGCAATCAAAACACATTTAAACACAGACTAAATAAATCTGCAAAAATAAACGAATAAAAAGTGAATTAGATCAATTAATGCATCGCTGCAACCATGGATATTGGCACACAGTGGAAAAATATACTTAATTTAGACACTTGCATGGCAGTAATACCCTAATAGTCTTTAAAGCATCTTTATTTATGACTATGTCAATCAAACACAAGGCACCATGGCATACAGTGGCTTTCACAAAAACTATTTTGAGTTGGTATTTTGTATCTGATGGACATAGTTAAAATATTTTAGTTGCTCAAATATTTCCCACTTTACATCAAAAATTGGTAATTTGTAATGATGTCCAAAATAAATGATCATAAATTCAACTTACTACTGGTTGGCACTGTTTTGCGAGGTAAGGCATCCGATGTCGATCCCAATCCACTGCTCAGTGTTACTGGACTCCAGATGTACAAGACACAGAGCACAGCCAGCAGAAACATCATTCCAGTAAATAAAAAAACAGTCAGTGATTTTGGTCTAAAGACGGTGCGAGTGCTAGATTCCTGTGTTGTCTGTCTGTCAGAGTTCCCTCATCCTTGCCTTCTCCCTTGCTTCAGTCCGGAACGCTTCCATACTGAGATATATGACTTTAGCTGCAAAGAACGCTCTTCAGCAAAGAACCCTGTGAGGCCATCTGAAAGAGAGAGAGTGTGTGTGAACAGGCAGGGGTGCTGGCAGCAGTATTTCTGTCACTGCTATAGTGATGCTAATGCAGAGGATGAAAGCTTTTACTCTATGCCCTTGACAGAGACACATGATTCTGCTTTTTCCTGTTACCAACGAGAACGACGAAAAAACCCCTACCACATCCTGACATTTCTTACAAACCTCAAGAACTATTTCCAGAAGCGGCTCACGAACAGATCTAAAAAATAGAAACTCAAGAAAAGCTCAACAGATAAATGAATTCTTGGTAAAGACGACAGTCTACTTCTTTCCGTTTGATTGTCCTCCATACAAAACAATTGTGAGCTCAGGTTTATAACTTGCAACATGCAATACTGTGATGAGAGAGAGGAAACGTTAATGCACAACAAATTGTGGTTTCCCACTAGTCTGCTAAGTGCTACTAATTTTAACAGAATTAATGCATTGCAAGCAATTTACAAATGCATCGTCAATGCATGGCCTTTGGAAGCCTTTAGCATCTGGAAACACAAGTGGTGCATTAATTATCTGTTTGCATATGTTTACTACATTGTTAACTAGGAGCATGATTATAGCATGTCAAGAGAGATGCACTGTAGCGTGAGCGTAAATCTGATCAGATACCATTAATGCTTTACCACTCATGCAGTTGTATGCGCATGCTTACTTTTAAATCATTGGAGGGACTTTCTACCTTACTAGCTGGTAATATAGGCCAACTATAATTACCACAGCCTGACACACTGCTAACCCTAAGTTGCATGTTTTTTTTCTCTTTTTATACGACGAGTCAAACATTATTTAATTCCCTTAAATAAGTCATGCTGTGTTTAAGGACACTAATGTAAGGAAGTCATTAATGTTTGCCCCCAAACAGGTCAAAACATTATTAGGAGGAAGAGAGCGGCATAATGAGAATGTATGCATGTAGATTTACACACAAACTTTTTAGATTTCTTGCTACATTATATACTTGCAAAGTGTTTGTATCTATTTGACCATTTGAAATATAACAAGTGATTAGAGTAGCATTCTGAGTAGCTTACTAGAAATACAATAAACGATAAGAGGTGTATGCTAGTAACATAATCTTTTATTCTCAAAAGAGTGCTGCAGGAAATAAAATCCAGAAACCAGATTTCTTTTCAACCTCTGGTTCCATCATCCAACAGTCAGTGTGTTTTTATATTTAAAAAATTATTTTATTTTTTATAACACTGGAATAACCCTGGTATTTAAGCACCTAACGCATGAGCATTATAATCAGACAGGTTAAGGACATCATAAACAATATGTTTATTTAACTTATTGATGTATAGTCAATAAGTTAAATAAAAAATAAGTGTGTGATCAGCAAATTCCAGTGTACACCTAATAAAGGGGAAAACAGATCAACTTCCACAGTATGCATTTCAGTACAGGACTCAGTTCCTTTGAAAATAAATTTTATATGCAGCAATGACTGAAAAATGGGGATCAGGCAACTCACCATGCCACCAAGTTCTTAGTTAGTCTCTCAGTTCTGCTGTGCTCGCATGAGTGGTTCCTCTTCAAACACACATAAACACATGCAAACACACACACACACACCGTTCCAGTCCTCCAGTGCAAAACAAATCTAAGACTCAAAGGCAGCAGAGCATGTTGAAATTCGTGGCTCTGCAGTGAATGGAGCTCATGGTGTCTTCTGCTTTGTGTGAGAAAGCATTAAACTGCTCGAATCCTGCAGTGTGAAGTCAAAGACATTCTTCTACTGGAAAGAAAAGAGAGGAAAAAAAACATTCTTCTAGGAGCTCCTCAATCTCAAACAAGTCACTACAAGTGTCAGCAAGAGAGTTTGTTGTAGAAAGAGGAGGAGTGTAGGAGAGGCTGTATTGTGTTTTCTGATCTGTATTTCAAGAAAGCCAAGTTTGCAGCTGTAGTAAACAAAAGAGAAAACCGATGTTGAATTTCTGTGCTGCAACCTTTCAAAACAAACTTTGCATTTAGATTAAAGAGGAGGGTTTTCTAACCTTAGTGTCTTCTGCTTTTACCCAAACTAGTTTTTATGTTAATCATGACATTAATTGTCACAATTTCTTTTTTTGTTGTTTATTTTTTTCGAATTTAAATTATCTGGACAATCTGGATGAACCTGTTCTGCAGCTACTGGCATGTTTTCCCCCCTTTTTTTTAACAAATGAATCAACATCATGGATGAATGAGAAATTAATCACATTGAGGTCAAATGAATCACTGCTAAAGTTTGTTTTTATTTTGCAACTTGAACCTATGTTGATAGTAAACAATAGCTATAACTATGAATTAAGCTTTTTCTTGCAATCATTTACAAATAAACAGCCTGAAACAACAATTATTGACATGAATTCAACCACATTTCTTCTTTTAAGGTTGGCAACCCACTGGGTTAAATATATGAGATAAATATAGGCCTAGACTTTGTTTTATAAAGCATTTGCCATCTGTCAATTTCAATAACAGAACTGAACTGTTGAGGCAAAAGTTAAAGGTTACTAACGCCCCCTGGTGGTCTATATAGGCTAAACCCCGACATTCGCTTCTCTTGGAGGGATTTATTTATTTGTGATGAATATTTACTTAAGCAAATAACCGGATATTTGCTAAATAAATAAGTAAATCTTTAAAGGTAACGTTATTTTCTGTTTTACTTGAATGTTAGCTTACGTTAAGTCTTAACGTTAGCTAATATATCCCCAAAAATGAGTCCCTTCTTTTGATAAACTATTTTTTTTCCCTTCTGGAATTACAGGTGATTGTAGCAGTTAAAGAAGACATTCTCAAAAGAAAAATCGTAAAGTAATCAAGTCGAAAGGTTTACAATTTCACTCATTACAAAAGATCTCCGGGTTTAGTACGTTTTTTAGTAGCAAGATGGCGGCATTGAGCTGTTAGCGTGAAGGGACGCGGTTAACAAATAAAACTAAAACAGCGGGTGAATTCTACAAAACCTCCCCTTTATTTCCCATAAATATCACAGTTATAAATAACAAGAAATGATTTTGACATCACATGAAAACATATATACAAAGTCACAGTAGCACCACCATGCATGTTCAAAAAAACGATAATGACAGTTGAACACAATGCATCCGTCTTACAACCTATAAACCTAAACTCTTACAAATCTGAGAAAAACTCACCTCAAGATTAAACTGTCCTTTAAAATAAAATTTTTACTGCTTCATAAACGTTTCTCCTGCAAACGTGTTCAAAAGCCTCATACAAGTTTTAAAACATAACAGATCTGAGACACAAAGCAGGGTCAAAAATTAACTTTTGCCACACCTTTCAGTTTATGGTCACTAATAAATCCTAATAACCATAAACTGCTTTATATTTATTGAGGGAACAATCATTTGATCCAGTAGTGGCAGAAAAAAAAACAGCTAAAATACAGTTGGCTCATTTTAGCTATATAACCTATTATGCTGATTTTAGACAGTTTCTTTCAAGCATGTCACTTGTAGCAGTGAGAATCAGTCTTACATTAAATTTAAATCATGTATCAATTTTTCATTTCTAATAAAGTTAGCATTTTTATATGTAATCCTGTTGATCTAACAGCAGAGCATTGCACTAACATGGGTTCAATTCTCAGAGAACTACTTGAAAAAATACAATCATAGTCACTTTGGATAAAAGCATCTGCAGAATGCAAAATCTTTTTATTAACCCAATTGATATGCACATTTGGGGCTTGGCGTTAATTTAGGACCCTACCTCGAACCATATCAGATTCACATTTATCCGAGCACCACTTTTCACCAGTTCACAGTAATACAAGTCAAGTTTGATGTGCTTCTTTCTTGTGTAGAAAATGTCCCCTCGACTCAAGGTTTGACAGTAGAAACCTGAGTGTTAAAGTCTGATTAACTGAATAGAGAGAGCAAGAGGTATAGAGAAACTTGATTTTTCCCATTTAAATTTCAATATCAACAGAAACAGCATCATTCTGTGACAGCATAATTATGAGGCAGGATAAGCTGGTGGACCTTGGCTCTCATGTTATTTATAAAGCCAAAAAAGTGGCATTGTTCAAGTCACACTGAGGGAAGAATGTCGATTACAGGGAGTCCTTGTCCGTTTAACAGGACATCAGTCTTTATTGGAAGGCACTGGAAGAATGAGACGACGAAGGGTGGGTAGAAACCAGGAGGAAATCACTCTTGACTTGTCCGTCTCTTCTCCAGCTTCTGTTTGAGCTCGTCTGTGAGGCCTGATGGGGAAAAAAACAACAAAAAATTGTTGTTTCACCCTTATATTTTGTTAATATTGATTTCACTTTTAGTATGTCTATGATCTGTAAGACACACTGCACATTAGGAAAAATTTAACCACCATTGAAAACTTTATGTAAGATTTAACAAATGCTTTACAAAAGAAGTGTCTTCTGCGAACCAACACTGCATTTATTTGATAAAAATGCAAATACAGTAATATTGCAAAATTGTACATTTTGAAATAAATGTTGAATGTTTTAAAATGTAATTTATTTCTGTGATGAAAAGCAGATTTTTCAGCATTATTAAAGCTTTAAAAGTGTTACATGATCCTTCAAAAATCATATATGTTGATGATGTCTCAAGAAACATTTCTTGTTATTAAATTTTGTAATGCCTAATATTTTTATCTTTGAACAGTTCAAAACAAATGCATTTATTTTAAATATAAACCTTTTGTAATAATATGAAATATCTATTATGAAATACTGTCACTTTTTATCAATTTAATGCATCCTTGCTGAATTAAAGTAACTTAAATAAATACTATTCCTAAATAAATAGTAATTAAACCTTAAAATTTAAATATGTACAAATATTTAAAATGTACAGGTGGAATAATTATTGTCAATATTAATTATTAGGTTATAGGCCCCTTATTGAACGCAGATTTTTCTTTTAATATTATTGATTTTTTTTCTTCTGTATATTATTGTTTTAGGATGGTGTTGTAAAAAACAAAACAAAATATTAGAAAGTTAAAATTTTCTGAACAGTTTTGGATCTGGAGCCCTGGGGTCTTACTCTGAGAGAGAGGTGAGGGAGACAGAACCAGCCTTCTCATGGAGTTGGACGGAGAGCCAGTTGGGGAAAAGGATCTTGGTGAGGAACTGGGAGATCTCGTCTGTGACCGCAGCGACCATCTGTCTGTACCTACTGAACACACAAATACAAACGCACTCACTCAGTCTAGAGAATCTGTTGTGAACATAGCCTGTAGTGTATATTGATCTGGATAAAAGCATTCCTATTTCACATCGACATAGCGTGCAGCCCTACATCTGATGCTCACACATAGCCAGCATTTTCTCAGTGTTATGCAATTCCTGCAAGCCACAAACTGCTCAAACACACAGATTGAGACTTGTTTCATACTTTTGCAACAAGAGTCACTACAGCATCCAAACTGACATAACAGACTAGTAAATATAAAAGTCAAATTTGTGCAAAAACAGCATAAAAACCTATGGGCTTTGAAACTTCAGATTTTTAGTCAGCAGCTATTTTCTTGTAACCACTCGAATATACTATCATATAAAGCTACAGCAATGTGGACATATGGCATACAAATGGCTGCAGATATAGTTGTGTTGAGCCGTGGAGCATGTGATGTGTGGTACCTTGTTTAGGTGGCAGTGATGGAGCTCTAGAAAGAGGTCCAGTGGGAGCACAGTGCAGGGTTCGCTCCCCATTCTCATCATTGGATGACACAAATGCTACAGAAAAAGGAAATTTAGATGCTGAATTTAGAATGTGTTTATTTAGAGTCAAACGTAATATAGGTGTACAGATTGTGAGCATATTTCTGTATGAATATGTTTTTGACATACTGATGTTCTCCTCGTAAGGCTCTTCTAATATAAAGGGCTGAAGAGCCCCAGCAGTTTTCTCCACCAGTGCGTTGATAACGTCATGCAGTGTGGGACACGGTATCTGGAGGAAGAGACAACAAGTCAAATGAGGAATGAGATTTCCCCAAGCTTGTTGTTTTTGCATAGATTCTCTATATTTAGAAACATACAGGGTTTTCCACGTCAATGATGTAACCACCCTGCTGCTTCTGTGTCACTCTGTAATGCCTGAACACTGATCTGAAACGGCAAAAGAGAGAGATAATTCATTTACAAAGAAAGCTACACAATGACTATATTCTGATGTCCAGTGTAGTGCCGTTACAGTCAACTATTATTTTTTTTTCAAATTCTCAATGATATCATCATATTAATAGAGAGATGTTTCAGTGTTTTACCCGTTCAGGTCTTGTCGTGTTGTGACAGCGAGTGAAGATCCGTCCCGGCCTGGTCTGAGCAGCATGTTCCCACAGTCTGGATGTCTTTCTAACAGCACCTCGGCTTCAGTACGAGACACAGGCCTGAAACACCTGCCAAATAACAGATTATGTAAACATTCGTCTCGAGCATCCACTAAGATTGAGTTTATACACACACTAGTCAAGAATGTAGTAGATTTTGGTAAAGAAAGCCGAAAAATTAGTAGTATAATCTACAAATAGAGTACAAAATAAAATCACCTATTCCCAGCCAAACGCTGTTTTATCTCAGTAATGAGAACTAAACCTTTGTAAAGAGAGCCGTTTTAACAAGATCATGATAAAACATGAGAACAGTTGCAAATACAGTCTGCCAATACATAAGAAGTCATAAATAACATCAACCACACCGCATATACCTCATAAAACATACACCTTAAAAAAAATCTAAATAAAGAAATAAAACACTGTAAAATCTCTAAAACACCACGTATATTTGAGACATTCCAGAGACTGTTTTTATTGATTATTTTTATTGCAGAGTTGGATCCATGAAATCGTTTTTTTTTTTTTTTTTTTTTACTTTTTTAGCCCTCCTTTAAGAGCAATATTAAAAGTGATGCTTTAGCCATGTATAAACACTGAAGAATGTCTCCCACAAACAGGCACGCTCACATAAACAAATACTCACGCAGGTATTTCCCCCACCAGCGGGAGCGAGAGGGGCGACGAGGGGGCTCTGGAAGACGCACGTGCCTTTCGGCGCATTTTTTCTTTCTCCACGACTTCCTTCAGCATGTGCAGCTGGCCAGGCAGGAGGGTGAGAGTCGTGGGCACAGCCAGCTGGAATCAAATGCAAAGCATGTGTCGTTCTGATTTACACGGTGAAATATACAGTTCATAGTGAGGACTCTGATCTCTTTATCTATAAAAAACATGTGAGCAGAATCAGAAGCATGTGGGAGGTGTTTTGGTGGTGTTGAACTACAGCCAGTAGACATGATTCTGAGATATGGTTTTTATAACCCCTGCTCTTGTATTATGATGGACGGAAAATTGACTTTATTACTGGTGTAAAGTCCAACAAAAGCACCATATAAACTGATTTAATAATAAAAAAGATAATACAAGTTAGAAATTACACTTAAAATTAATTTTATCAAAAGCATCCAAAATACTTTCAGCAATTTAAGATTATAAGATTGAAAAAAAAAAATCTAGTCTAAAAAATTAGCAAAAAATGTAATACAAGTAATTTAAAATAATCACACTTCCTGTTTTCCCAAAAGCTTTTGTTGTTGACTCTATTGCATTTCATTTGTATTTCTAGTTCCAAAAAGCATCCATATGAAGTAATAAAATTATTGAACCCTTCATATCACAAGGACAACAATGTAAAAGAACATCAAATCAAACAATCAACATTTCATTTATTTCAGCTGATAATGGTATCTGATAAAGAGAAAAATTATTTGTCTAGTTTCAATTGCAAATTCTACCTAGTCTAAGAATAGATGATGCAACTGGAGTCTCATTTAGATATATTAATGTAAATATTATGTGCATAATTTATTTTTATGTAAATCTAATTTAAATCTAATTTTAATATACTGTTTGACATCAGCAAGATTTGTTGAATGTTTCTGAAAGTCGTATGTGTTTGTCTAGAGAGCATGGTAGCTGATATTATTTTGATATACACTCAAACGTTTGGAATTTTGAAATTTGTTTGTAAAAGTAAATTCTTATATTCCACAAGAAAACATTACATTTTTTTTTAAAAAGTGACAGTCAAGACATTTATCTTACTTTGGAAAAACGATAATATATATTTCGCTAACATTCAAAAGTTTTAGAACAGTTAGATATTTAATGTTTTTTAAAGATATTTCTTCTGCTCATCAAGGCTGCATTTATTAGATTAAAAATCCAGAAGAAACTGTAATATTGTGAAATATTATTTCA
>JAUCNO010000663.1:3277594-3296208 GCA_032353835.1 Enteromius viviparus | reverse complement strand
GTTTTAAGCAATGTACAACATGTATATATCTGTAAACAACTCAAAAAAAGTGTTTTAGGGTGTTGTGACCCTTTAATTATTATCTTTAATTAATTACAGTTTAATTATGATTAAATTACATTACATGTTGTATTATACATTTACAATATTACAGTAGTTCAAGAAATGCAACATCTGAAAAATTTATATATATATCACATACTACATTTTTAAATTGTATTGATTTTCTGTGCGTGTCTGTACCTTCTTGATGGCTCCGTAGAAGGTGGCATTGAGGTCTGCAGAACCCATGTGGTGCTGGAGTGTAAGTTGCCTGCCGCTGTGCTTAGCCAAATAAAACCTGCACAGAGTATATCTCGCATGAAGCTACAAGTGGAGACACATCTGACATACTGTCACAATTCATAAGGCATTATACATGTCAAGCTGAGATTATCTGCTTCTCCTAAACGATGTTCAACAGAAAAAATAACAAAGCCTGGTCATTTAATAAAAAAAATGATTTATTGGCACCTTCTGAAGACCTCGAAGGCGTGGCGTGGGGAGGGAGGGATGTTGCATTTTGGTGTGGCTGACTGTGTGGGCCAGTAACCTGTGGTCAGAACTCTCACTGTGAGGTCAACACCACAAAGAGACACCTGCAACATCAAGACACACAGTTATGCATTCGGTTTTAAAGACCTCCAATAGATGCTTTTTTCAATGTTCTTATTCTGTAAACAGGGACCTGGTGTAAATAGGCCCCCTAGGGGGGAGTAGTTATAGTTACCTTATTTAACAACAGTAGAAAGGCTTCATTTTGTGTTTGTATGTGTGTGTATGTGTGTGTGTCTTCACCTGTGATGTCTGCAGGTGGTGGCGGAATTCATCCATAGTGGTGTTAGAGATGCTCATGTCCCTAAACATGCCTTCCAGTTTAGAGGTGAACTGACAACCGCACTCGGTCTGAGAGAGTGAGAGAAAGAGAGCAAGAGTTTCAGATAAGACACATAGAGGAATACAGTGAATTAGTGTAATGACGAATATGATTGTTCACCTTTAGTTTGGAGATCATATTTTTCTCAGAGTCATCTGAAACGCTCTTATTGGTTAAGAGTCTTCTGGCCAGGTGCTGTTTGTAGTAGCGCTCAAACACGTCCTTCTCCTGCATGAACCTGAACAGCACCATGGCCTTATCCAAGATGGACTCCACCTCCTGTTCTGTCAGCTGAATTCAAACACAATTAAGAGATCAGTAATAACTTTGTTTCAGTATTATTCCTATTCCAGCATTTATGATAACCCTTTACTATAAAGCCCAATTAGGTTGCATTAGTTAACACATTAGCTAACATTAACCAACGAAGGTCAACATTTGTTCCAGTATTTATTCATCTTTGTTAACATTAGTTGTAAAGTTTAACCTTATATTTTTAAATTAGCTTTGATTTTCTAATTTTTAGTAATCTTTTTTTTAATTTTTGTTTAAATTCTAAGAATGTCGTCATGTGCTTTTGTTATTTTTGCAAATATTTCTTTTTTAGATGTGTTTTTTAATTTCAGTTCTAGTTTTTTTTTTTTTTGTGTTAGTTTTTGTGGGTGTTCATTCATTCATTAATCCATATCTAAATGATATAACAACTTGTATGAATAACAATCTTTTCACTATCATTGAACAGAAATGTCCGCGGAGCACAATATTGTTTTTGGTGGCAATACTAAATACAGAATTGTCCAAATCTTTTATCTTACAAGCTAATGAAGGTCTAAGGCTAATCTCTTACCCCCTTTACTCCTTTCTTGAGTTTGTCATCGATGAAGAGCGAGAGGTACTCAGGCGATCTGGAGTTGAGGTTGAGGAAATACTCAAAGTCTCCTGCAATAGTCTGTTTGAAGAGCCTGTCGTTGTTGAAGGACTCCTGCAGGAACCGGTCGAAGCGCGACTTCAAGTCCAACAAACCCTAAATGATTCACAAGAAAAACAGCAATTTTAGTACCTGTTACAAAGTTTGCACATTTTTTCCTAGTCTGAACCTTAGCTGATTTGCTCCTTTGTTTTTTCAGGATCTGACTCAGACAGCCCTCATGTTTGGAATTAATTGTCTGTTCTGTGACTGTCTTTTACTATTTCAAGTCCTTGTGTGTGTGGATATGTACCTGGATGTAGTCAACTGGGTTCTTGCCCTCTCCTTCTTCTGACACCAGTGCTTTACCCTGCTCTCTGAGGTACCAGCTCATGCACTCACACATGGTCTTCAGTCCATTAGGAACCCGACCAAACAGCTTATACATGCATGCAAGGTCTGAGAGAGAATGGGAGAAAGATTGAATCAATTACAAAGCAAGAGAGGAAAAATACAAAACATTAGGAATAGATAACAAATCAAAAACAAACAGCTGCTCACCTTCCGTCTTTCCATTCTTCAGCATGTGGACCAGTCCCGAGTTCTCCATCTCTACGATGGTCTTCATGTGTTTGGAGATGAGCTCTCTCTCCACCACCTTCACAATGGGCTCCTCTGTCGATTTGTCCAGGCAGTGCATGACTCGTTCAATCTCCTCATTTATCCGAGCCTCCACTTTTTTGATATAAACACTGGCACTGTTCTCTGCTAGGAACTTCTGACTTTCCATCTGCACACACACAAAAATACAGACACATTATAAAAAGGACACACTGGTCAACACAGCCAAACATAAACAAGGAAATTAATCAATTCCACAATAAGGATTTTCAGACAAGTAGTGAATTTGTTCTTCTCAGCCTTTTTTTACTCAAAAATCTTGGTAGATTTGGAAATCTTTTGTTATATCCAACACGATAAGCCAAAACATAAGCAGCACCCACCTGGAAGAACTCGGCAGACATGTCTAAAAATGGGATTTCAAAATCCTCCTCGTAGACGGACCGACCTTCTAACCCCAAAACCATCAGCATTTGACAGGCATTTCTAATGGCTCCCCTGACATAAAAAACAGCAGCACAAACAAAATTTAAAAACCATTCCTCTACAACTGTGTATGTGTCTATACACTTCCAGCTACAAGCTTTCATTCTTTAACTAAAACACTCTGAAGAGAGATGGAATCACAGAACACACACACACACACACACACACACACACACACCTGTCGACCACCTCTCCCCTGCGCTCTCGAGCGATCATGTCCAATAAGGTTTGTCTGAGATGATCTCTGATACAGCCATATCGCACAACCTGATCTCTAAAGATGATCAAGCCGAGATTGTAGACATTCTCCACATTATTCTGTTGAACATACACACGATCCTAGACAGACGGAAAGAAAAAAATGTTCATGCAGATTCAAATCCAGGCTTTGTTGTGTCCCAAGTCTCTTTTCTAAATAAATTTTGATATGGCACTTTTTTGGTTTGGATAAATGGCTGAAATAAGGTCACGTTGGTTTGAAGTCATGTGACTGATGTACTTCATTTATAGTCTAGTCTAAAAGCCAATGGAAAAATCCTATTGGTTTTTGTCAAGGGAACAAGAGTGCCAGCTCTGGCCTAAAAAACTGTCATTGCTGTAGCGTTATATGGTCAGGTCAGTAAATTTTAAGCCTCATGAATGCTTTTTGATTGGTTGTTGCATTCTGAACCCTCTAAAAACTAAATAAAGGATTAACACATCTGTAAACGTACAATACAATGTTTATAATAGTTATACCCCATAAAAGAACACCTAAACAACCTACCATGTACATCAAAATGTCTCTAATCATGACCATGGCAGTCTGATGATCATTCCATGCTTGATTTAGTGTCTGCAGGAAATTGTTATTTAATGAGTGAAGCACGTCTTCTCGTACCTGAAGAAAAAAAAAAGAAAGCTGTTAGGACAGCAGCTCAAGCTCATTGGTTTCATCCACCTGAGTGTACAATGACATCACCCTATGAACAACTCCACTGGGACAGGCAGGTTTCCGCCATCTGCTTCATCTCCAGAACTGACATCATTAACAGCCAGCACCAGAGATAAAACCCCAGGGTCTTCATTAAGCTATGTATAAATATATGTAGCGAAGATGTGAGACAGCGTCCTTCAAATCTTCTAAATTCAATCTGTTCATTGTAAACGCACATAACACAGCATCAAATTCATTAAGCAGGTCTTTTTAAGCAGTAAGCTGAGGTAAAATCTCTGTAACACACAGTCTCTTGTGGCTCACTGCTTATTAAACTACTTTTAACTCCCTGCTGTGACACACTCAATGCACTGAATGCAGATCTTTAGGACCATGTATGTTTTCTACGAAACCTTACAGAAAAGATCAGAGTAAAACAGGAGCTCATACTTTGTTGATGAGGTGTTCGGTGACCACCTCTCTGAGGCCCGTGTAGAGCTTCTCCCCATGTTTGTGCAGCACCATGGTGTAGGCGTTCCTGTAGAGCTCCTCGAAGCTCAGCCCACTGTTGTTCTTTCGCTGGATCTCCTGAATGGCATTCTTCAGAAGATCCCAGATGTTATTCACATACTTCTCATCCATGGTCATCTACAAAAATAAATAAATCACCAAATTAATAAAACACAAAAAAGCTTCACATAGATACAAAATGTTTTAGGAGAGACCAAAATTGTTGTTGTTTTTTACTTATACGGATTTTCAGTATCATTCTAATTTGACTAGGATTTAAATGTAAACAGTTTATATTTTTCAGTTGGTGATTAGGAAGTTGCAAAAATGCTGTAAATCTTTCATAGTATTACACGTAAATATTATAATGTTACCTGATCTTTACCATGTACATATTATGATTTATGTAAAAAAAAATTATATTTTGATGTCTGGTTTTAACTTGCAAAAAGTGTATAAATTACTAAACTAGCTAAAACCCACTATAAAGTTTCCAAAACAATGACAAGGCATTGGCATAACATTTTTCAACTAGCTATATGTAATGGGCAAAACTTAATGGTATTGCATAGAATAGAGCTGCACAATTAATCGGTAAAAAAAAAATCGCGATCTCGATTCGACGCCCCCACACAATCTTAATCCAGCATTTATACGATTCAGCCAATTATATTTTCAAGGACAGGAGACGAACATAACTCAAATCTCAAGATAAGACGCACTCACTCACAGAGGGCGTGATGAGGCATGACGTCACATGCGGTTTTGCGCAGGCAGAGGCCAGGTGCGCTTGTTAACGTACGGCGGTTACGTTACGTTGCGTCTCGCGCACATCAGCGCAGACGGAAGCGTGCGTATGCAGAAAAGGAGTAGCGCGTGCCGACTGTGCATTTAGGGACCGTTCACATGTGGCGTCTTTTGCGCGCTCAAGTCCACTATTTCAAATCTAGATGTGCATTTTGCACGCTCACAATGGAAGCGATGCGCTCATTTTTCCAGGCTCTTCTCTGTTTTTCAGATTGCCGCACGCGCACTAAGGGTCATGTGACAAGAAGCAAACCAATCAGCTTCACCCTTTCTCGTGACAACATTGAAAGCTCAACCAAAATAAAGGAATAGTTGCTCAAAGCTGTACAGAGAAAGGCTGAACCACAACTTGCAATAGTCTAGATTGAATAGGCTATATACATGAATCTTTTGTACTAAATACAACAGTCACATCTAAAAAATTTGAAATACATTTATATTTAATGGTGATTTATTTTTTTCCTTTACATTATTACATTATTTTACATTTAATTTCTTGTCTTATTTAACTGCTATGTTACTGCTGTTTGATAACCTGTTTTTTAGGGGTAAATCTTTAAAATAAAAAAAAGTTCTCCAGAATCGTGATCTATATTCTAATTTAAAAAATCGTGATTCTCATTTTATCCAGAATCGTGCAGCTCTAATAGTACATTGTAATTTTTTTCATAAGATGTTTAAATCTTTCTCTTATGCTTAGTCGGCATTTATAAAATTAAAACAAATACAGCAAAACAGTTACACCGTGAAATATATATATATATAATATATTTTGAGACATAAATGTTATTTCTGTCATGGAGGGAACTTTTTATTTCTTAATAAAAGGATGAAAACAGTCGGGCTGGAAAATACTTGTGGAAACCTTATAATAGAAAGTATAAAAGAACAGCATTTATCTCAAGTAGAAATCTTTTGTAAAACCACATATTTCTTCACTCTCATGTTTGGTTAATTTAATGCGTATCTACCACTGATCTATAATAGAGAAAATATATAGATTAATGGTATCTGAAAATCTTACTGACCTCAACCTTTTAAACTATATTGTGTGTGAGCTTAAGTTTTTAAACCCTGAGACTCACTTTGCTCTGTGCACAAATCACAACCTAGCAATTACAAAAGAAAAGACCTTAAGTAATAGTTCACCTGAAAATTAAAATTCTTTCATCATTTACTCACCCTCAAGAAGTTCCAAACCTGTACAAATTTCTTTGTTCTGCCGAACACAAAGGGACATTAAAAAAGTTAGTAACCAGGCTGTTTTGGTCCCCATTGACTTCCATAGTAGAAGTCAGTAGTGACCCAAAACAGCCTGGTTACAAACGTTCCTCAAAATATCTTCCTTTGTGTTGGTCAGAACAAAAATATGTATGCAGATTTGAGGGTGATTAGGCTAAATGATTACAGAATTTTTTATTTTTGGACGAACTATTTCTTTCTTGAGTTTATTCAGCACAGGAAACTGTAGGCTGGGTCCGGGCTGGTTAAAAGTAAAACAACTTACTTACAACCTTCTAATGTGCATTTAATGTGCCAACAAGACTGCAGGTCATTCGCTCATATACTCAACCCTTGGCAGATAGTGGGCCAACAAAATTAATTTTCCTTCATGACCAAACCTTCAGCCCAACTCCAGAGCTCTTGATAAGCTTCAAGTGACTCAGCAGAGCTAATCTCACAAAGAACAGGTCTGATGGTGAACCTTATGTGTGAATTACATTTTTAAACAGAAGTGACTAATTACTCATGCCAAAACAACACTTCAGCTCAGCTCATGTTAATTATAATGCTTGTCACGGTGTTAGTAACACAGCTCCTGTGATAAATTAACACTCATTGTAGATCCAGACACAGAGAACGCCTCGCTCTCACCGGTCTGTCTCTCTCTGGCTGCTAAGCCTTTAGACAGACAGGCCTAGAGACTCGTATACCTGTGCAGTCTAGTCTGTGGATTAAAGCCATTTTGATCAAAGTCAATCTAAATGGGTGTGAGTGTGAACATCCACTTTTAACAACGTTATGCTGAAAGGCTAACTGAATCACACTTGGTTTGGCAATCACTGCAGAATAAGTGTTGAACTTTCAAAAAAAAGTAAAGCTAACACAAAGAGCTTAACAGGACATGAACAGGAATCCTTGAAGCAAAACATGTGCATTTGTGTGAAGCAAGTAAGTAGATTTCAAAACTGGGTTTCTGTAGGATCAGGTCATGTCCATGGAAAGGCATTGGCGTGTATTTGAACAGCAAGACATACCTTTATTTACCCTTAACCGCTAACCCTGACATAAGCACATGTAACATTTATCCTATATCTGTGTAGCCTTTCAGCATAACATTGTTAAAAGTGGATGTTGGCACTCACACCCATTTAGATTGGCTTATGAGTCTCTGGACCAGTCTGTCTCAAGGCTTACTCTGAACTGAACACATTGTTGAGCTACAGGAACACTAAAACCACTTCTTTTATTAAGTCTGCAACTTCAGTTAAAAGATGAGTCAGAAGTGAAATTTACATTAATCCTCAAAACTTCAAGGTTGAGAAGATTTTATGCTTAATGCATGATTTTGTGAACAAAAATACACTAAAGAGTATCATATTTAAGAAATAATATGAATTAAAATATTTTTATTTTATATTATATATGCTGTTGATTTGATGCTTACAAAATATTTCTTATCATTATTATCAGTGTTGAAAACGGTTGCCTAATTATTTTAATTTGTAAGATTAGAAAAGTCACTTTTGATCAATTTATTGCTCAATTGAAGTAAAAATTGATTTAAAAGAAATGGCAGAATAGCAATGCATATAAATTCTAAAACAATTTTGCACATTTCTATAAAATTATGAATCCTAGAATAGTGAACAAATGTGACTGAAGGAGAGGACAACAAATGAAAAAACTAAATTAAAGTCAGACCACAAAATTACAAAAGGATGATTGGCACTAAAAGTGCTTAATTTAATATTAAAGTTAAAATTAAGTTTTAGAGTTTTGGAGGTTAAAACAACTTACAACTAGTAAGCTTGTGCACTAAAAGGTTTTGAAAATGACAGCAAACATTAAGCTTCTTTCCACTCCTGAATCAGACAAAATAATTCTATGACAGTCTGGTCTTTAATAATGAACTTCCTGTTCACGTTTCAAGGTTCAATGAAAATCTAAAGAGAAACCTGACAAACAGTTTGAATGCAGATGAGAGCTGAGAGCATGTGGGGTGTATTCCATGAGAACACAGGCCACTTATTGACAGGGTAGCCTAATACTATGACAAAGAAGGTAAGTCAGTGGTGAGAACTCTAATGAATTCATCTGACAGAGCGTGACATGTCCAAAGTAAACACAGCTTCTGAACGAGAGCGATATCTTATCTTATGACCACTTATCTAAAACAAAAAAGTCCTGGGGACATGTTGACAGGTGTATGGGGGTTTCCAGATCTCAAGAGAAGAATATTTCTCATGCACTAACAGAAAATAACGCCTGGAAACATTTTCCCTTTTCTGCGTATTATCAAGTTATTTTGACCTAGTTCATTCCATCAAAGCATCATCAACTCAATTTTTTCAGAGTGCAGCTAATAACAGAACAGTAAAATTCAGAATGTTGCAGAGAGATGCACGTCATACTGATGCAAAATGTGCTGCAGTGACAGTGTAAGACAAAAACACAGCTGCCGAGGACATCAATCATCAGTCTGATAATCTACATAACACTAACCAACACCCATGACACCTGACTATACCAGAGGTTTTCAAAATGGGGTCTGGGGAACAACAGGAGACTAAAAAGAGAGTACAGGGGGGTTCGTAAAAAGCTTTAGGGAAAAAAAAATTATATATATACACACAGTAGTCAACATTCGAAGTGGATCAAAACCTTTCATCAAAGTTGTCCTAAAATGAAAAACAATACATATTCTTGTCTTAGGACAACTTTAATGAAAGGACAACTTGTCTTAGGCCAACTTTAGATCCACTTATATATATATATATATATATATATATTTTATTTTATTTATTTATTTATTTATTTTTCAATTAATAGCAGGGTTAGAGAAAAATAAAATATACAAAAATAAACAAAAGATATTTAACGTAATAAAATGTTATTAAAATAAATAATAAAAACTAATTTATATTCTTCATAAAAATGACATATAAACAAATAATAGGGGTTTACATAAAAAAACTAAACAAATAATTAAACAATGAAATAATTACACTCACAAATACAAATCATAAAAAATTAAAATTAAATAACAAATCTAGCAGTAAATACCCAGAATAAAAAGATGTAATAGAAACAAAGCAACAATTTACAAACAACATCGTCCACAACATGATTTGTGTCTTTATACATGAAATACATAGCTGCCTTTTACATTTTAGAAAGGGTTCCTTTACAACAAATGATCATATTTGGGGGTCCTGCCATCTAAAAGACTGACAACCCTTGATCTAAACAACACCAGCCTGGGTGTCAACAAAATACAGAACACAAATCAATGACTAGAAACTAACCATCAACACCACAGACAACAATCAGTTAAAACAAAACACACACACACAACATCAACCATATGAGTGGCAACAAAACACCAACGGGCCAAACTGACAACACAAGACCCCAAATCAGACCAAAACACTGAAAGAGAACAAGCAGATGGAAGCACTCAATGGTCTCTGTAGAATATACAATGCTCTGCATATTTACAGCTTTATTGTCAAAACACAGAGACTGTGTACGTATGAATGACTGATTTTTTTTAAAACACTTTCTACACTGGCTGATTTAATACTTCAAATTACTCATCTTTCTAACAACTGAGACATATCAAGATCTTGGCGCTAACATTATCATGATTACACTAATTTTCTAGTCGGTAGTCTCTGCAGATTTCTCAAACCTAGCCTCAAAACATCTAAACCCGCTGTGGCCTGCTGCTCTGCCCGATCCCCGGCTCTCGAGTTCTAGCCGCGTCCGCCTAAGGCGCGCTCATCTCGGCTGATACTCACGGGAAAGGCGCGGATCCGCATCTTGGTGTCCTTCTTGGTGCCGGGTTTGAGGTTGGACATGTTTGGGTTCGGGAGTGATGCCATCAACAGATGTTAGGGTGGGTGTGTTGAGGGGAAACACGGACAATTCTCGCCCTCTTTCCCCCCCAGGTTTGAGTCCCTGTAGCTAACTCTCTCTCCCTCTGTCTCTACAGCGATGGCGGACGACTGGATGACATCTCGCGAGAGTGAAAATTGTGCCAACAGGAATACACCCAATATCGCGAGAACTGGGGCCAGCTGAGGCTGACATGTGGTAAACAGCAGTCTGGCGCTGAGGAAAGATCAACCTTCGTGGATTCACCGGTATCGTAGTTTAAAATAGCGATATGAAGTTTGATACTGACATCAAAAACCGTTAGTACTGTATGGGAGTCTTCTTTTAAATTTTGTTTCCTAAGTAAAATTTGCTTGTATTTAACCTTTTATTAAAAGGCGCTTTTATATGTGGCGTCTTACAAGTGAAAACCTTAACAAACATTTTACTGGTAACGTTAGGTTAATTTCGACATTAAAGGGAGATTACCTTTTTGTTTTTTGTTTTTTTTTAAACATATAATAAGAGAAAAGTAAATAGCACCTTATTATACATATTTACAAAAGGCATACAGCGGCCCAAAAAGTTTTGGGACAATTAAGCAGCACCTAAAAAATGTAAACATATTCATATTGGAAATATCAGATCTGTTTGCCTTTATTTAAATGAAATGTGGCACAAACACAATCAAGCAAAACATTTAATAAATAAATATAAAAGGGTAACACAATAATGCCAAATTTACACACCAATTACAACTGTATATGTTGATACTAAGGGATAAGGAGGGTTTAAACAGACATAATTTAATCAGGGCTTTACACTGAATTTTGCCTTAACTTGGCTGTGTAAAGATGCCTTACGTTTGATCATTTCTTATATAATGTGATAACAGTCATATATTTTATCTATTGGTTGTCTGTACACTGTACACAGTTAGAGTATTCTTGAGAATTGTTCTATATAAAATGGATAATAAAAAACAGACCACTGAAGTGTAGTACAAAGTAAAATAAACAATCTTCTCCTTTCAGGTCCTGCCCGCACCTTCTGTATCTGATTGGACATGGACACAGACGTAAGAAGTTGGATTGTAAGTAGGGAATTGAAACAATGCTGGACAGAATCCATAAGTGTGTTTTAAGTGCTTATGCAGCTCAGTCTGTGTGTGTTATACGCTATTTCTCAAATCCTGTTAAATTTTATTGATCGTACTACTGTTCACCCCTCTGTTCCTGCCTGGTTTCCTCTTAAAGCTACCGTTGTTGTTTCTGGTTGAGGTGCTAGGGAGGCCAGCAGGGGGTGTTGAGTCTGTGATCTCCATGGGTTTCTGTTCCTCAGTATAGAAATGGAAACACTTTTACTGTAATAAGACAACGTCCTTTAGATGAGACATTAAAGCAAGGTCGCTGTGGTCAGTAAAAATCTCAAGGTGTCTCTAGAAAAGAGCAGCCAAATTTGCCTGCTGGCAAGCACAGCTTCCAAAACATTGGCTCCTGTCCACTAATAGCTGGTGTGTGGTAGGCTTTCTGGTGCATTATGGCTGCATCTGGTGCGTTGAAAGAATATGATCTCACACTGCTCCTGACGGTTTAGGACACGAAGCTGATGTTTACCTCAGTGGCAGTTTTGTGCTAAATATGAAGGCTTGATTTTATTCAATATTAGCGTCCTTTGTCGGTTGTTTTGTAATCCTTGTGAGAGAGCTCTGCTTTTAAAAATATTTTGAAACATTTTAGATTTGTTGCTTAATGCATCTCTTTAGTATTGTTAATGGGCTGCATTTCTCTGCTGTTATTGCTACTCTATATATATTATGCGTCATGCAAAAACAAAATATTTGAATAGTCACTGATGCGAGGCATAGGCAGAAGTAAAATAGATAAATTACATATATAAATAAAGTTAGTCTAATGCTTCTTGACAGCATTAGACTAACTTAAAGGGACAGTTCACCTAAAACATAAAACCCTGTCATCATATCCGTGTCATGTTGTAGCAAACCTGCTTTTATGAAAAAAAATATATATATTTATTTAGGGTTTGAAATGTCATATTTTAATATATGGAGGAACCTGAAGGAATGATAAATAATTCACTTGATAAATCATTAATTACATTTAGTCCTGAGTTTATCTTTGTATTACTTTTATTTTTAAATTTGCATTTATTTTAACTTTATTTATTTTACTTTGTATTCTTTGCTTTATTTATTTTTTTATTACTCTATTTATTTTTACATTTTTTCAGGTTTGGACCTCAATATTGATATGCAGTTCACTTATACTAGCTAAAATCAGGATTGCTGAATCATGTTAACAAAAATTAGACATTCAGCACAGACTGTGAACGTGTGTTACTGCTGATGACAATCCTCAAGACCTTTTTCACGAAGGTGCACTGCAGGACAAAAATGTGACCGATATGTCAATGTCGGTCGCAACCAGCAGGTGGCAGTCTAGCAGTTTAATTATATGCTGACAAGTATGCAATGTTATTGCCAAATGGTTGGATACCTTAAATGCTAGGCGGCTATTTGATATAATTAAATATATATTTCTTCTTTGGTATGTGTTGGCGCAAAAACTCCACTATCACATGCACAAACAGTTGATTTACTCAGATTAAACCGAGAGACTTTATAACACATACTTGCGCACCCTGACACGAGTACAAGTGCTACTGCAGCGTTTGAAAATAAAATAAAGCTTATGTTTTTAAAAAATGAAATACATCTTTTGAGGAAATTATATCAGCCGAGAAAATCAATGTAGGTCTATTCGCTGTACTAACTTGCATTGAACCCGAATAACATTTCAAGAGCATTTTGGAGTGATGCTGTTGGAAACCTCACACCCAGGTGCAAAAACGGCATGTTGCTCAAGAGTTAAGACACAAATGAAACAGAGACAAGACAAGGCAAGAGAGGGATGGGGTGTGGCTGCATGGGCGTTTGTACGGTCTGATAAATGTGTCAGCAGAAGGGGAATTTCATGCGGTCATGTCTAGATATTCAAATGCACATTGGTCAGCTATGTGTATTTTTGGAGTTGGTCGTGGCGCTTGGCTTGCTGTATAACTGACCATGATACTGGAGTCTTACTTTTCTTGATGGAAGATCAGCTTGTTTGCCTTCTTAAAATGCTCAAAAAGAAGATTAACCCAGAGATAGCAGATGATTATGAACAATTTGTCAGTTTGAAAACAGTTCTATTAGCACCTCAGGCGAGATTAACACAGTCAAAGTGATGGGGGAAAAACATAAACCTGTCCAAATGCTCGGTCTGTATCTTAAAGAAATCCCCCCAAGCTATCATTGTTATTATTTCTCTTTGCATCATGGGGAAAAGTAAGTTGGCTTAGTGCAGTGATCTTATTTACTATGCATTATTTAACACACCAATTATTACTTAGTTTTTACATTGTCGGGTTGTCAACATGAAGTACCTCTAAAAGTGCATTTTTTTGGCGGCAAATCATCAACAAAAGTATAAAAGTCTGAGCACATATGTTCAATGCGCTGATTTATTCATTACGACTCATTTATAATTCAGAATTCATAATGATTTCTGTCCCGTTTTAAATAATTTGCTTCTTAATTATGGCCTGCCTTTGGAGAAATCAGTTTAAGGTTATTTATCTGTTTTATGCATATGACTATGACACTAATAGTGGCTGTGAACTATTTCCAGACGTTATGGTTAAAGCATCTGAGGTGGAATTTAATATGCTAATAAAGTCTAAATATAGGACTTTGAGTGCATCAGCATTTCTACGCAGGGGTCAGTGGCAAACAACATGGGCCGCTAATGAAGGAATGTGCCAGCAGGCGTCTTTTTGCCTTCTTGTTACGAATGTTTTTAATGTGCTTTTCATTTTAAATGTCACCAAATTTGCGCTAGCGTGATAGCAAGGTCTATGCAATGGAAGGGCCCAAATATTTGATCAAACTGTATGCAGAAAACAATTATTGCTTTTGAGAAAACATTGCGAACAGAAACTTAATTTTATTTTGAATGTCTTGTTAAAATAGCAGCTTATTTGGGCTGCTTAGACAGCTTAGACAGGAAAGGCAGTCTGACCAAACACAGCTGGTTTATTTTAAGTGATGTTCAGGGGTGAGTAAATCCAAAATCTGAAATAATTCTTAAAACAAAGCAGTCTATACAGCGGTGTACATATAAAAAATAACTTGTGCATGCTGAATAAGGGCTGAATTTAAGCTGACTAAATATTAATTTACCCCGATTTGTAATAGCATGCCAGGTATTTTAGGTCTCAGCTGTCCATCCAATGGCCCAATCTGTGCACCGTCCATAACATAACCCCCTAATGCATGATGCACAAAAAGCCAAGTTTACCCATTTGAACCGTTTGAAATAAAATACAATACAATATCCAAAATAAATTATTTCTAAATATGCAATAACTTATTTATATAATAACTATATACAACTCTATAATAATTAATAGAGTCATATTTTATTTTATTTCAGCAAGTTAAGTTTCTCTTTTTCATCAACTTGATGTACAGAAATGTCTAAAACAAAACCTATGAGTACATCATTATTAATAAAATAACATTAATACTGTAGATCATTATATTTATATAAGCTGAATCCCTGAAATATTTACTGCTAACTTATTTAAGTTTAGTTAAAACATTTTTTGAGAAAAACAAATGAAGTAAAGATTTGACAGTTCGCTGAAATGTAGTCACATTACTGAAAAAGTAAGTCTGTTGTGGCTCCAAACTAATTAAAGCTATAAATAAAGACATTTTTATATATATAACAAAAGACAGAGAGAGTCAGTGTTAATTAAAATTCACATTATTTCATGCAAGCAGCGGTCAGTTTCATGACCCTGGGAATAGGAAACAAATTAGATTTGGGATCCAGGCGACCGTCCCAGTTAGCTTGAACTCGAAGACCATCTGTGAATTTCCACAACACTTTCCACAAATAATCAATCATCCATCAGGCGAAATCAAAGAGAGAGCAGTCATGCACCGGACTGCATCGTTTCCCCAGTCACTGTCTCTCTCTCTCTCCAACTCAAATCCCTCTTTTGCTGAATCTGTGGCCTTCGATCCGTGTGAAATGGTTCTCCTAGCAGAAACACCTGCTTTTTATTTCTGTGAGGCTTGTTCGTTTGTCAGGTTTGTCAATAGTGAGGCTGTCCATGTGACTGACGGGCCGTCCTGGTGCATCACTCCACTTGATTCTGCTAGTAAGCAATAATATCACACAAAACTCACAGCTAAATACAAACTCAGCATTCAGTTCAGACTGGCATCAGAAATACTCTTTTATTCATGCAATGATCTTAAAATTTAACAGCATTTTTTTTTTACCATTGCACAAAATGTTGAGTGCAGTTTGCACTACTCAAATAGACAAAAAAGATATTTTTCCATAGTATTTCTTTCCCTATGGAAGACAATTGGACCAACAACTGTTTGGTTCTTTAAAATATCTTCTTTGATCAACGTAAGAAAGAAACAGGTTGGGAATTACATGAGGGACAGTTGGGAATTAAATGATGACATTTTAGTTTTTAAAGTGATTTATTGCTTAAGTTAGATTGTTAAAACTGTGTAACCAAAATGGATAGGTATTTAATTTGCGATTTAAATACAAGTCTTTAATCCTAAAATCGAATTATTATAAATGTACAATATACATGCAATGTGTGTCCAAATGTTTAGGGCTGCTGCGCATGCTTATAAGCAATTCTAAATAAAAACCTGCTTTGAGGTAAAACATATTATTTAAAGAAGAACTATAATTTATCACCCACAGTTTACACATGCATTTGCCAAAAACAACTCTGTCAAAATAAAAATAAAACAAAGTAGATATCTATTTTATTCTTTGTATACTTTAAAAGTGCATTTTTAGATCACCCCATTTAGAAAAGACTGATCCTGAGCTGTTTTGTAATGTTGTGTTAGGGTTTGTTGGACATTGGTTTGTTGCATTGCATTGCATTGCATTTGGTTGTTCAGATCAGTATATTGGTTTCTGTTTTTTGTTTTTAAGTATATTTAGAGATTAGATGTTTTTTATGGAATGTTTTCTTTGTGGAACTTTATCAGGGTCTAATATGACGCCAGGCCGTTAAACCTTTTTGTCCTGAGATCTTTTTATGTTGGATTGAAATGTTAAATCTAGACGTAACGTTACACTGGACTTTTGTAAATGCACGCAGACCTCACTGCCCTCGGGCGTAGATGATAACAAAAAAAAAAAATTCACACATTGCATCATCTGCTCACACAGGTGATGTCAGTGCATTATTAAACCCACAGTGTATTTGGACACAGTGTGATGAAGACCTCAGCATGTGGGTTGCGCAAATGACTGTCTTTAGCTCAGCTATTTTGTGGGCTGTTGTTTTCCTGTTGTTTTCACTTCTCTCCGTCTCTTACCCCCTCTGCACAGAGCGAGCGATGCGACAGAACTAGATCACTTCCACTATAATCAGCAAAAAGGTGTTTACAATTTTTGGCACCTGATAAGTTATATCTCTTGGACCGTTTTTGGCTCGTTTTGGAAAGAAAAGCGAATGACCTCATTCCATTTGCATTCAAGATCAGCCATTCTTCCCTGTTACCTAAGCTATTGTGAGAAAAACTAATGTTTTTTCTTTAACTGGTGGAATATGTATATTCATCCGTAACTATAAACCAACATTTGCTAAATTCACAACTCTGTTACCTATTATTGTATAGTTTTATTCATCATTTTTAAAAAATTTAATATGGAAAATATGTTTAAAAATAGTAGGTTTTTATATTTTTTTTATTCTTTATTGCTAGAAAATAAACCATAACCATATATAAATAACCATGTTTTAAATATGGGTAATTTAATCAAATTCATGCAAACCTCATACAAAGTAAAACAATAGAAATAGAATTTAAATAGTCAAATAAGTCAAATATTTTATTATAATAAATGATATAAATACACTGAAACATATTTTTTATACCTACTGTGTGTCAAACTGTGATATAGTAAATGCATGTTCATGATTACTATAGCAACCTGTACATTATGTGCAGCTACTTGTAATTCCTGATTATAGTTATGACAAACTGTATATTATGTTAATATCACTGTACAACCATCTGTAAATATTATCCAGGTTTCTGCTTGTACGTATCTGCTATTCGCGCACTTATAACTTAACTTATACCTGTATCCTGCACTTGCTGCTTATTGCACTCTTGATTAGACCTAAACTGCATTTCGTTGCCTTGTACTTGTACATGTGTAATGACAAGTTGAATCTAATCTAATCTATATACACTTTATATAATTAATATTAATATATATGTAATTTTAAGTTAAAATACATAAAAAAGCAAGTTCATTTTTACTATTTATAAAATGATAATTAGTCATTTTAGAAATTATGTTCTGTAGGGTTAAAAGGCCATTATTTTTATTTGGTAAATATAGTGTACTGTATATTTTTGTGTGCTGTTTCATTTTAAAATCTTACACTAACAAAAATAAACATTAAACTAGACAAAGTATTTTTTTCACTGCATGCCCCCTTCCTTCCTTCAACTACTCCCCACCTTCCTTCAGTGGTAATGACTCAGGTCTCTGGAGTTTGTTTTTCCCCTTTTCTCCTCCTGACCCTCCCTTTTCTCTCCCTCTCGCTCGTTTTTTAGCGCGTGAATCCTATAAGCAGATAATGACATCCCAATAGAAGGCGTTTGTTGCTCGGTCTGGGCGTGGCCCTCTGCTATTTTCGGGCGCTGTCATGTGATTGGCTCAAAGAGGGTATAATTATGTCCAGTGCATGAGAGAATTCACTTTCTCCCCCTCTCTCCTTCCCGCTCTTGTTTTTAGTGGGGTGATGTTGTATCTTGCGGTCGTTAGGCTCCAAATGGCAACTGCCGTGGTATATAATGAATAATATAATGACCTTGTTTATTTCCTTTAATCGAAAAAGGTGATCTGCAGTTCACAACACATGAGTGAAAATCTAAACACGTACAGGCAGGCCGTTGCTCATGCTGGGTGACTGTTGTAAGCAAAGCTACTCTTCTCTAAACACGCGGCATAGCTGTGTGCATGTGTGGAAGCGTTTGGAAGCTGATGGCTGCCTTGTGCCAATAGCATTTGGGAAAAACCAAAAAGAAGAAAATGTTTGCTATAGAGTATCTGTCTGTCTGTCTGTCTGTCTGTCTATATATCTATCTATCTATCCTTCTATTCTTCTATCAATCATTCTTTCATTCTATCTATCATGCTGTTGTTCTATCTATCTATCTATCTATCTATCTATCTATCTATCTATCTATCTATCTATCTATCTATCTATCTATCTAT
>JAUCNO010000663.1:3252398-3270436 GCA_032353835.1 Enteromius viviparus | reverse complement strand
CTGCTAGTAACCCTAGCGAGGCCAGAGCTCGGAGTGAGGCTCGGTCCCGTTCGCCCCCTAGAAGGTGCGAAGAAAAATGCGGAGAAGGGGAGGAAGGTAGGATCATTGAATTAGGAATAATTAATAGGATAGTGGGCGATGATACTAATTGGTGTCAATGGGTACCGGCTGTGCAGACACTCAACGTGCTTTTCCCGAAACCATGGAAAACCATCCCTTATTTATTTTAAGGTGAAGTGCCATGAAGATGTTAACATCCTGATAATATTAACAATAATAATACTAGTAGTGGTAGTAATCAAGTCGATGCATTTAAACCAAATTGTTGTATTCATGACAGAAACCTGCCATCAGAGCAAAAATGTGCTGTTTGATACATTTCCGCCATCATACAGCAAACAGTACATAATTTCATCACTGGTTGGAGTTTACTGTATATATTTCCTTTGTTTACTTCTCACTTCACCTTTGACTTTCGGTAATATCTAGATGAAGTGACGGTCGCTTTACAGTGAATAATGCTTGTGCCTTTATTTTGCTGCCACTCCAGAATAAAACAGTATATAGGGAAGATTGCATTGTAATTTCACCGAAATCCATTACTGCCCTATTGGCGTGAGGACCCGCTCCTGGGAAGAGGCAAAAAGGAATCGAGTGATGGAAAATGGGAATCCTCCATGGTGTCTCAAATTAGATTGCCTCTGTTTGGAAACGGTGTGTGGGATGTGCCTCCGTCTGTGTTTTTGAGACTGTCAGTGATGATGTTGAAAACACTATCGTCTGCGCACTATTGCTGCGAACAGCAAGCTAACGTGATGGAGAAGTATTAGAGCGTCGGGGAGGATTGTGTTGGCTCATTTCTTCTACTAAATTATTCAGACTTGAAAAGCCGGGCCTATTCACTTGCTTTTGATTCTGTAATATTTTCCACGCAAGTCATCGGGAGAGCATGAATTATTTACTTTGTCTTGGCCCCCAAAGAATTTCGAATGTTTGTCTTGTGGGGCTGTCGTGTGTGATATTTTTCAACTTTAAGTTGTTTGCAAGTAGTTTAACAAAAGCATCCGTAATGCTATGTGACATGTTAGAGGCCACATTCACTGACTCATCTGTTTTCTGGCAAAGAATGAGCTTCAAAGAGGACACAAAAAGCACAATAAAAGCATCATAGAAGTATATGTGCTGGATATTTCAAGGTCTTGAAAGCCATACAGTAGCTTTGTGTGATGAACAGGACGGAATTGGAGTCATTTATAGAAATGAATCATGAGGAAATGAGTCTATTGTGTAAAATAAATTGCTCAGACTGGTTTTGAAATTATGAAATGAAAAGATCAAATTGAAAATAATGATACATTCATGAATGTTACATGATAACTCTTGCAAACAGCAATTTTTGTCACAAAATTTAGGTCTCAGTTTCTCAGATGATATGCAATTTATGTATCTATATTATATATATTGTCATATGAAAAAAAAGCTCATATGAAGCCTATTAGAAATTGAAACAAGTTACTAAAATAAGAAACAATGCATTTACATGTATGTTTATGTATGTGTAACCCATTTTTAAAGTATATGTACAGTACATACAGTATGTGAAAATGATACATTGCCTTATAGGTAACACTCTTGATATAGGACAATATATGTCATATATTTCCATATGGCATGTAGTTTTTGTGAGACTTGGAACACAAAAGTTGCCAGTTATTTTGAAAGAATCAGGCCAGTATGTTATTCAATTCACCTTTTGTGTTCCTCGGATGAAAGAAAGTCATAGGTGTGGTTTGGAGCGACATGCGAATGAGAAAATGATGACAGAATTGATATTTTTGGGTGAACGTTTCCTTTAAGGCTTAAAAAGCAAGTATACGTGTGCATGTCGTGTGAAAGAACATTATGTTTCCACAAAGAGGCTGAATAGGAGAGAGATATTGGTGGGCGTGACATGGGCCACAGGCAAATTTTACTCAGCTGAAATAGGCAACGCTCAGGAGAAAAACAGAGGTGGAAGCAAAAATAGAGATGGCAGGAATGGCAAGACATAGTTGGTGAGATAAAACAAGGGGTTGGAGGGGAAAGAGAGATCAAGAAAAGGAACTCGCAAAGTGATGTGAGGCCTCCAGAAAACTTTCCATTACACTCTCATCTCATCTCAGGTAAGGGAAGTGGATTTTGAGTTGACAGAAGAACTGTGGGTCTCTTTCCAGAGCGACAAATATTAGAGGTGTTTTTTTTTTCTTTAATCTTCACATATTTAGAGGATTATGATTGTAATCCACACTTTATTAGTAATGCACACTAATGTCTGTGGTTGATGCATAAAATTGCAATTCTTAAACTTCATCATCATTATTTGCTATATTACTTGCACACACAGTCACACACACACACATGCACACATATTTGTGTATATATATATATATATGCAATTACACACACTATTATGCATGTATATACATGGTTTTTGAGTGGTGCTTTTTATTATTCATTTTTATTTATATAGTAATACATTCATTAAATTTTGCATCTACACTGCATGACATGTAAACATCAACAAACTAATACTTGCAGGTAAAACATTTGCAATGCACCAGCATTTTTTTTTTCTATATATTGAACCAGTACATTTTGCACTTTCATGTATACAGTGTATTTTCTAAGAGCATTATCACCTCTCTGCGCCTCTGCCATCATCATTAGCAGCTTGTGCTAAACCGCATTCCTAGTACTAAAATACTTCCGTACTGCTTACGTCATTTCATTCTTATCTTTGTTAGGAACATGTCCCTGCCCTCCATACTCGCGTCTGCATGGCAAGACTGTAAATATCATTAGCCTTTCTAAACAAATCAGTGTATTCTCTGGATCAGTTGTCACTGTTATGCCCAGAGGGTTGCAGGATGATGTTAGTTTTGCTGTCTGTAGAACAAGGCAGAATTGCTCAGCATATGCTCAGCAGATTGTGTTTGTCTTAGCGAGCTTTTCTGCTCATCGCTGAGGATCAGGGAAATATAAATAGCCAGGAAAAAGAACAAAATAAACTGTGAAACACTCTTATGAATTTAATTTGCTGAAATCTGTTGAGTTCGGCTGAGGTCTGCAAATTTCAATCTAGATTCATTTTGCTGGAGAATGTACTCATTTCGACCAGGTCATGACTGGGGCGTTGATATCCACACACACACACACATAGAACAAAAAGAAATGCATTCTGAATGCCATATTGAGAGTTTTGCTTCTATTTGCAGATCAACCGATTATGGCAGCACTTATGAGAGGCTGAATGATAAAGTGGGAGTCAAGACCGTTTTGAGTTACCTCTATGTTTGCCCCACCAACAAGAGAAAGGTAAGACACCTACAGCTTCTTATCTCTGTTTTCTTCCCTTTGAGAGACTCCATGTTCCCCTACTTCAAATAAAGCAAGATTATTTCTTTATTTTTATGCTTTCCAGCAGCCTATAAAAAGATACTAAAATGCACTAAAAGAGTGACTAACCTGAACGTCCTGGAGCAATTCTGCTAAGAATAATGGAATGATATCACACCTAAACAGTGGAAAGCTGTATTATATTATATTATATAAAAGTTATTTATTAAATATTTTAACATTTTATTATCAGATGACCTCCAAAATAATTATATTCAGTTATGTTAAAATGTTCAGATCGTATTTTTAAAGAAAAGTATTTTGTTTCTCTCCTTTTTATCTAATTAAAGAAAATAAAAAAATTCTAAATGAAACATCTCAAAAAAGTTTTTTTTTTCATAGTGTTAATATAATGCTTACCAAAACTGCATTATGTATTGTATATTTATAAAGCTGGATTATTAGCAGGCATTGTTACAGTCTTCAAGGCCAATATTTTAGGATTCATAGAATAGAACAAAAAGAAAGAAATCAAGAAGAAATCAAAGAAATAATAATGCTAATTAAGTGATACAGAATCATGTCTATTATCCACGTTGAAAACAGTATTATTGAGAAACCCATTAAATACACTCTCAGAAATAAAGGTACAAAAGCTGTCACTAGGTCATTATTCCTATAGTATCAGGTTCAGATATGTGCACTTTAACTACTAATATGTACTTTTAGATACCAAAACAGACCCTTTAGGTACAACCATGTTACCTAAACTAACCCTAACAGCTTTTGTAATTCATTTCTGAGAGTGTATATATATATATTTCAGAATTATTTAAATAGAAATCCAAAGAGCAGATGTTTCTTATAATTTGATTAAATTGGTGCTGGTTAACCCTCTGAGGTCAACCATGGATTGTTTATTTAAAATCTTTTGTAGCACTGTAAATGCCTCTACTGACATTTTTGATCAATACATCCATACTGATTGAAATGTACAGTCAGCGCCTCAGTATTATAATAAAGTAAACCACAGCACATAGTGCTTCAGGCATCCCTTAAACATTTGCCCCCTTCTGTCTTCAGACTTTATATGGGTCTCATTAGTGCAGTTTCCCATCAGAACAGATGTATGGTCTCCGTTGAAAATCTCTAGATGTTTGTTTACCTCTTCTTTTGTGAACTGTAAATGCACAATGGACGTGTACAGCGCACAGCGTGCACCATCTAAAGGTCCCGTTGTTGTTTAGCGCCTGTGTGCAGAAACTGGATTAATGCATCAGCTTATATCCATGACTATGTGGGCAAACACAGTCCCGTTCCACAGAGAAGGATTGACTCTGGCAGATCCCATGGCTATTTCCAAAAAGGGCTAAGTTTAGGCCTAACCTTTAGCACAACACTTTTCCATTTGAGAGATGGGCATGACATTTCCGCAGCTCTGCCTGAGCTCTTAAATGGGAACTTGCCAAGAATCCAAAGTGCTCTGCGCGGCTCTTTTAGTACTCTCGATGGAGACGAGATTACATGCTGATGCGAAGATCGCCGACAAATGAGCCTGTTTATATTTCCACCACTCTATTTGTTATAAAACGCAGTTGATCGGCCATGACATGATTAATTTGAGACTGTGTGTCCTTTTCCTGCTGTTAACACTGCTCGCCTGGTGCTGACGCCAATCTCATTCAGCGGCGGGAGGCTACGTGTGGGCTGTTAACTGTGCGCTGCATGTAGATTAGCTCGCGGGATGCTAGCCGTCTGGGTGCCGGCAGATAACAGGGATCCTTCAACCCTATTGATTGTGCTTCGCAACTCTCCTCACTCCTTTATTCAGCGGAGAATCATTTGTTCACAGTTGTCATGTTCCTGCGGCTTGAAAACTTAATTACGTGCTAATGCTTAATCAGTATCCGTCTGACCTCAGATTTGTGGTTTCCCGGCTTTACAGCCCAGTCGTGACCCATTGGCCACATTTACACCTGCTATTAACACAGGCAGCTCTAAATATACTGTAGGGGTAAATGAAGTCTGTTTTGTGAAGTGACTCATTTTGTTGCACCAAGACAACATCATAAATAACTATAGGTGATGCAAGCCAATCTGTGTGTTATTTTAGCGCTTTTGCAGGCATTTTTGTCTAATGAGATTAAAAAAATTTAAAAAGTGAAAAAGCTGTGACTGACTAATGAAGCGGTCAGAAAGTTGCAGCTTTATAAGTTATCTCACTGTAATCTATACATGAATATATGGACTGTAGAATATTCTGCCTCGCATACCAAAAAAGTAGCAAACTTTTGCAATTTTGGAACTTTCTAACTCGTTCATTACAGTCAATCCAATATCCATATATTACATCAGTTAGGGGTGAAGATCTCCGCCCCTTCATTTAATCTCCAGGGTAAAATGGGAATTGCTGGCGCAAGCATGTATCGCTTAGCTCTATTAGACCTCAAGTAAAATAGTCCAGTATATATTACTTTTAATATTTGTGACCCTGGAGCACAAAACCTCAATTCGCTGTAGCAATGTTTGTAGCAATATCCAAAAATACATTGCATGGGCCAAAATGATAGATTTTTCTTTTATGCAAAATATCATTAGGGTATTAAGTAAAGATTGTGTTCAATTAAAATATTTTGTAAATTTCCTACTTTAAATATATTAAAACGTAAATGTTGATTAGTAAAATGCATTGCCATTGAGTTTCTCAGTATTTCTATTTTTTGCACCCTCAGATTCCAGATTTCCATGCTTTACCTCTGTACCAAAAGCGCACATCAAAGCTTATTTATTCAGCTTCCAGATGATGATAAATCTCAATTTAAAAAAAGGGCTGCACTTCAAACAAGCAAGTTGGTTTCAATAGACCTACAATGAATTTAAGTTCACAATGCTTTCGGGTTTAAGGATATGGATTATGTTAAACATACTAATACATTCCCCTTGAGTTTTCTAGAAATCATACTTTTAGTATTCTCTCATATATTCATTTTTTCCAGAAATGTAGGGAACTTAAACAAATAAACAAACATTAACTTTCATTGTTCATAAAGTCAACAAAATAAAGAACATTTTACCTAATGCTGTTTTTTTTTTTCTTTTTTGTTAGTTTGTTAGGTTTTAAGGTAAATTTGCTATGACCCTTAGTGTCCCTGGCTCCATGTTGTGTGTTTATAAAAAAGGTTTCTTCAAAGAAATTGCTATAAAAACAATTTTCACTTGATAGATAATCTTACAAATATTTAGAAAGAAATGCATTAGCACTAACTTTAAAGTAAAGACTTTGTTTAAGATTTGTTTTGAATGTTAGTTTTACAGTAGTAACAACAAATTATATTTTATTATATGATATGATTAGTATCATGTTTTCAAATAAAATGCTTTCATTCTAAACAATGGTGATTATCTCTACTATGGACACCCTAATATATAAGATTATCATTTGTCATGTTAACTAATGTTTTGTCAACAAGTGGAAAAGTCAGCCATCTATTAATAATCATGTTAGTTACCGTCCACATTTACCCCAAATACCATACTGTCTCAGAATATATGCATTCATTGTAGAGGTTGTCATTTGCTACTTACATCTACAAATCAAAAAAGGTAAAACATAAAATTTTAGAAAAAGTAAGAACAGAATCAAATTTATGCTGCTGTGCACGATCATCCCTAAGATCAGACAAATATATACATGCATCTTGAAACACAAATGTTTTGGAATGTTCTATGCCATGTTTTCTGACAGTGGTTTACATGAAAATAACATCAAAGGCACCTTTTAACCCAGGGCTGTCGCACCCTCACAATTATTCAAAAACCCTACAAGTTGTACTTAAGTTCTAGATATGTGCAAGTTATTTAAATAAAACTTTGACAAGGGACTCAAAGTGAAAAACTAATTTCCCTTTGATAACAAACGCTGTTACCCAGTGCACTATTACGGAAAATGATTACACCCTAAAATCTATGAATTGTATCTGACAAGCCCAAAGACACCAGCAGACACAAGGGGCCTCTTTCCATCTTCTTATAACGATAATGAACAGTAAAAATCAGGAACCCAGGCCAACAAAATCCTGGCTGAGTTTCGGCTGGCTGTTTATTGGCGCTTAATGAAAAACAATTTATCTAAATCACCGCCCCGGAGGATTCGTAGTTAAAGCTTGTGGAGAGAGGGGTGGGATTTTTGTCAGTGACAAATGCACCATGGTTTTTCCAATTCAAATCCAGTTGAGGGAAGAAACAGCCGTTTACATTTAGGGCGGATGGAGGCGAGAGAAAGAGCGAGATGATAGAATTGGGGAGGTCTCCAGCTTATGTTTCACAGTTTGCTTGCTAAATATTATCACGTCTAGATGTCAGCCGTAAGTGTGCATGCTTAAATGAATGTGCTTCGAAATGCTTTAGAGCCTATTAGGTTCCATTTAAACATCCAAGACATGTGCGTTGTTTTTCTAAGAAGTAAAAATCCATAATGAAAATGTCTGCAACTGTTTTAGCACTGTAACAGTCCTCGAATGACAGTAAACACGTTGCCTGGCATTCAGGTGTGAGCCCATTTAATGTGCAGGCAGACGTACTTACCCTTTAATTATCACTGAGATCAGATGCAGCCGCCCAGTCAAACATGGACATAAAAAGAAACACTTTCCATAATGCAATGTGGCCGCTGGGCTAGGCGGGGCTTAACCCCCAGGCCCATCAAAGCCTTTACGTCCCCACCTATTAACGTGGTTGTTTAGTTGAGCTTTTCCGTAAATTCCATGCAATACCATTTGAAATTTATGCATAAAGTCTCCGTTTGGTTTACCAATCAAATGCAATTATCATTATATTTTTTATATACAATGTATATATACAATTGAACAATGTGTGCATGACACATATCTATCAGGTGATCCCTACCCAGAATGCAGGGGGTGACTTAACTAATAAGCTCTCTGCTCGCTGGTGTTGTGCCGAATTTTGACTACCCTGGTAGAAATCAATAGTAATCCTAACCCCACCCCTAATCCTAACCCCTCCTCCACACCTAACTCAAAGAGTTTAAAAAACATCTAGGCCTTTGATGCTGTTTTTCGTGTAAAGAATGAGAGGTTGGATGCCACAGACTTTGTTTTTAGAGTATAAGTGTAATTTTCACATTAAATACACGCAATATAACATGATTTTAATTTTCTAAAATTCTTATGGCATTAGTTCAGCATGATGCTAAAAAAAATAATCTAAAAAAATATATATATTATTATTAGTACTACAGTATGTATGTATTTTTAGTAATTTTTTTGATATAGTGAGTGCACACAAATAAAAGCATTTGCAGTCCCGAATGGTATACTCTTTCCTTTATGAGGGTGTTTTAATTTTCCACTCTTATTTAAAAAGTAAATAATACAAGTGATCGCACTAGTGCCTCTATTCAGCACACTTCAGCTCCCACACTTTGCACAAACGATTGGATATTTATCACACTTGTATCTTAACTTTTTTAAATATATAGTGTAAAAAAGCATGACGTTTTCATGTGTCAAATTTTGTTTATTTGAGAACCCTAACTGATCAAACATTTATTACTTACAATTCAGTGCCTTCCGCAAGCCTAACATAAAATACTCCAATCAAGTTTCTAAATGAACGCAAAGAAAGGAAATGAAATATAACCAGTTTTCCATTAAAATCCAAAACCGAACTATTTTCTAGAGTTCACGCTTTCCTCATAATGAATAAGCAAATTTGGCATGCTGTCTGGGGAGCGAGCCGTGAGAGCGGCGAACTCCGAACCCTAATGTACGGAGCCCTAGCGTGGGCAAGAGTTCGGCGTTCGGCTCGTTCACCTTCTGCCCCGGAAAGTTGTAAACTAAATGGAAAACGGTGGAGGAGGGATGCACGAAAGCGGGAAGCAGGGAAAGGAAAAGCTGGGAGCATTTGTAGTGAAGGGGAAATGACTATCTATTTAAGGTAGAGAATATAGCTACATTCAGGACTAAATGTCCCAGTTTCAACCACAATTACAAATAAAATTTACTTTTTTTTTTTTTTTTACCGTACTAAAGCAAAAGCAACTTTCTGCCAAACTAAATCATATTAAAAGCAGTTGTTTTATGGTCAAATTAATTTGTTAACATTAGTAATGTTTTATCTAACATAAACAAACAATGAACAATACATTAGTGTTTATTAATTTTTGTTAAGGTTAGTTAAGGAACTTGTGATTTTAATAATGCAGTAAATGCTGGAATTCACATTAAATAAGATTAATAAATGCTGTAGAAGTATTGTTCATTCTTAGTTCATTAACTAATGGTATAATGAACTTATTGTCAAGTGTTACCAATTTGCTCAGAAATAATTTTCGGAAATAATTTTTTTTTTTTTTTTTTTTTTTTTAATGAGACTGAGTTTGTATTACCAAACTTCCAACATTTGGCATTTTTTGGACTGACATTTTTGCCTTTTAATGACCTCATCAAAAATGTATGTACAAGAGTTAATCAATGAAACAAAAAAACACAGATTACATTCTAAAGGGAGTTTATGCAGCATTGTTAGCATATACATACACATGTACATATTGACAAACACACACTAACACAACGTCTGCTTTAAAATGCCTGCACTAACAAATAACACAGAATAGCAGCTTGGAAGACTCCTTCAGACTCCAACTCAACTAAAACAAGGTGCAGTTGTTAAAATACAGCACTATAAGCCAGTGAAGCATTCATACAGATAGCTCCACTTTCAATGAAAATAAGCTCTATTAGATAAAATATAAATATGGAAATCTTGCATATTCACAAAATATACCACTTGGCCCCATTTAAAAGGGATGATCATTTCGCTTGAGCGCATGGATTGTCAATCACAACACACTGAGCTACTATACTGAAGGATCTCGTGACTGTACATCTATGGTTATGTCAACTGCTTCACATATACTGTATATGATTATGTGTTCAGGTCAAGATTGTGGAATCACGGGTCTTCACCTTCAATAAATACATTTTCACTTGCAAGACAATTTGGTTATACGTGTGGCTGCTGGTTAAATGGCTGAGATGTCTTAAACTCTCAGAGGGACGATGTGTTCCAGCTGGCCTGAATCAGACACGTCGTAGCTGGTTTTGTACTTGGCCAGGATTTTCATGAGCGGACGCAGTCGGAGCCACCACTGTTCCTTCGGGATCCTGTGACTGGAAATAAAACGTGAACTGTATAAGGTCTAAGGTAAATCAACAAAATATAAAAGAAAATACCATTCTTTTTGTTGATCAGTTGAGTTAAAAAGAATGTATGAAGACACAGACACAACTCTAAACTCTTGAAGTCCACCAAGACCATTTATTGAAATTCAATTAATAAAATATTACACTTTTTACACGTTCATGGCTTTTCCCTGTTTAGGAACTACACCAGTAAAATTAAAACAGATGTTTAACTCATTTTAAAGGTACGTTAACAGACTTTTAATTCTAAACCTCAGAGAAATAAGGTGAAACTAAAGACTAAATTATGACTGTTTTGGTGCAAGAAACTTTTATTATGACTAATTTTTCAGAAAAAAAAAAAAAAAAAAAGAATTTGTGATTTAAAAATGTTTTTTTATAGGGCTACAGAATTTGGCCAATTTAAGGATTTGTGTATCACTATGACTAATAATAAAACCAAAAATATTAAACAAATTAAGAAATATTACCATTTATATATTTTTCACTACAAAATTTAAATGAACAAAAAAATATTAAAGGGAAAAGTGGTAGCACTGTTATGTATAAGGTATTACAAGAGTAATTTAAATAGATTGCATGATGCAGTTATACAGTATTATATTATTATTTTACACTATTCAATATTACACCTGTAGAAAATACAATGCATTAAAACAGGACAAACAAACCTTCAAAAATTATAATGCATTTTAACTTTGTTTACAATTACAAATTAAACAAAAATAAAAGTTCCGCATTATTTTGTACAGTATGAATACTTGTGTTAGTGTGTTTGTTGTCTTACACAAAATCCGTCTCATCCTTCAGCTGTATGACAGGCTGGAAGACCAGGGCCCTGCGCCGCATCCCCAACAAACACGCAGAATCCTCAGAGTTCGCAAACACTCTGCCTACAAAACACACAAAAGTGTGGTCACAATCTACAAGCAGCACGAACTGACCGAAGATAACCGCGCTTGAAAACAAACAATATCATTTAGAGATTCTAATAACTTACCTTCACCTGAATCAAGCGAGGAAAGCAAAATACAAAGAGCGAAATAAAAATTACACAGTGACAGTGAGGACCAAACATTTCTTACACTAATATATAATATATATAATATATATATATATAATATATTTCTTACACTAATATATATATATGTTTTTAAAAATTATATATATTTATAATGTATATATTTGTTATAAAAACTAATTATAAAAAATAACAAAAAATTATTAATATTAATTATTAATTGTATAAAATTTTTCTAACTACAGAACAATATATATATATATATATATATATATATATCATTATTATTATTATTATAGTGCTATACATTAAACATTTTATTACATTTTACATCCAAATCTGTGCAAACCCATAATTATGAATTTAGTAAAATTGTGCAATTTTGGTCATGAAAAGTGCATAATTATCTTAGATACTTTATATAACTTACATGTGTATATATAATTTATATATTTATATAATTCTTAGTTACAGAATTATATAAACGTATCTGGTGCATTATTAGCATATGTCATTTCCTGCCGCAGTGCTGAATATGTGTTTTCTGTTGCTCTTGTACCAGAAATCTGTCCTGACTTCACACGATCCCAGACTGCATCTCTACGTGAGTGATTTGTCTTTACCTTCTCTGTAACACTCCTTGAGCTTCTTAGAGATCCACTGCATGGCTTTAGCTGCGATCTTGGTGCCAAAGTTCCTGTCAAACGGGGAAGGAGCACCACCCTACACAGCAGATAAAACAATATTCTGATCCCGCTCGCAAATGCATTTGTGTGTGTTTGCATGCGCGTGTGTGTTTGTACCTGCTGCATGTGTCCCAGGACGTTCTTCCTGCAGTCAAAGACTCCTTTGCCCTCTTCACTGTACAGCTGGTAGATGAAGTCAGTGGTGTAGTTCTCACTGCTGTTCTCGTTCCTGTAAAACACACACACACACACACACCTCACTGCTTCTGCACATGTAGAGCTACATGACACACATGAATGAATGCAGTGTTTTAATGCTGTAAATAAAAGAGCTAGATCATACCTGAGCACTAAACCTCTCTGGATGCTGGTCTTCATCTTCTCAGTTAAATGTTCGACGTTAGACTGAAAAATAGAGCACTCATAAAAACTCAGCATGACGCTGATGTTCTCTCTCTCTTTCCTTAAATAGTACACCCTGCTAAATATTCCTGCCTGCCTGTGGGACGGAGCAGACAGAGGATGTAAAGAAGGGTGCACTGTAATGCCTATGTCTGACAGACGGGCGCAGACTTGACCTTTGACCCTTATGTGTTAAGAATCATTGACTTGTCTCTGGCTACTGTTTGTTCATAACAGGATACTAACTACTTACTAAACTATATACATATCAACTCAATGTTTTATATTATTATATTATACTATGTATTATATATGTATATAACATTTATTTATTTAGCATCAAATCAGAATATTGGAATGAATTCTAAAAGGCCATGTGACCCTGAAGACTGGCGTCATTTTGCTGAAAATTCAGCTTTTGCATGACAGAAATAAATGACATTTTAAGACATATTAAAATAGACAACAGTTATTTTAAATGGTAATAATATTTCAGAATATTACTATTTTTACTATTATCAAATAAATGCACAAATAAAAGTTTATTTTAATAATATTTCAATATAACCTGTGTGTACAATAAAAATCTTGAAAATTAAAATAGACAGAAAAGTAAAGTAAAGTGATGTTATGACTATGATATTTTCATCACATTCATATTCACCGTGTTTATGACACTCTTTTCTCACAGAATACGTTTTGTACATACCTAAAAAAATTATAGTTTTGGTACATTTTTTTAGTGATGTGCCAATCTAGGTCACAAGACAAAGCTATTTATAAACACAGAGCTACAGTGCCCTGCACTAATATCGACACCCTTGGGAAATCTGGGCAAAGATAATAAAATAAAAATAAATCTGCATTGTTCATCCTTTTGATCTTTCATTCAAAAAATTGAAGAAAGAACTAAAACACTTGAAAATAGGGAGAAATTCTTGTGATGAAATAAATGTTTTTCTCCAATACTTGTTGAACACTTGTTTATGAATAAAGTATATACCCATTCATATTCACAATTTTAAGCACTCCAGAGTGATTATGGGCATTAAATTATCCAGCCATGGTTGTTTCACAGAAATATTTACAGGAGGGAAAACAAAGCCCAAAATCCCTTAATCATCAACACAATGAGAAAAAACTTATAAGATTTTTATGATGTGCAGCAAAAGATAATTGAGCTTCACAAATAAGTGAAGTGGCTTTAAGAAAAGAGCTAAAACAGTGAAATAACGAAGAATTTCCAATCAACATAAAATGGTACAAAGCTGCATCCTCCTAATACACCACGAGGAGTGGAGTTTGAGTGGCTAAAGACACTTCAAGGACCACAGCTGGAGAATTGCACAAAATAGTTGAGTCTCAGGGTCAGAAAGCCTTTAAAAATAGTCAAACAGCCCCTACATCAGCACATGCTGTTCAGGAGGGTTTAAGAAAAATTCTCATCCAAAAACAGCATGTTCAGATGTCAGACATGACTGGAACTACAAATAAAACTCAGAGCTGTTATCTAGGGGAAAAGGGTGCCAATAATTGTGGCTAACATGTATTGGAGAAAAACATTTATTTCATCACGAGGTAAAATTTTTTGAATGAAAGATCAAAAGGATGAACAATGCAGATTATTTTCACAGCCACCTTTACTCAGATTTACCAAGGGTGCCAATATTAGTGGAGGATCAGTAGGACAGAGCTATATTCAATCACCTTGTCATATGCCACACAGTTACACAGCAAAATATATACATGCAGTATATATAACTATATATATTAAGTATGGTTTCTCTCACCTGCAGGTCTCGGATGTCAAACGGCTCTTCATAGATGTAGGCTGCATCTGCTCCGGCCGCCAACGCACCCACCGTCGCCAGATAACCACAGTAACCGCCCATGGTCTCAATGATAAACACACGGCGCTTGGTTCCACTGGCCGACTGCTTTATACGATCACACGTCTGACACACACATTATAATAGTTAAAGAATAAAAAGTATTTGTTATTATCACACTCATACACAAGACAGTTCTGACACACAACCATAAATACACATGAAATTTAACACAAGCATGGTCCAAAATGCACTGGCCATTTATGGCGTAATGTCCTATAAATTATATATTATTAAATAATTTCATATATAATAAAGATTATTTAAACTGTGGATTTTATTGTGATTTATCAGTGTTTTTGTAATCCCAAAAAGTCATGTAAGATGTAATTAGTTTGCTGAATTATACATGTGACTTTTTCATTTTACTTAATTAGCTTAATTTAAGCTTTCTTAAGTTTACTTAACTTAACATGTGACTTGATTATTATTAATTTAACTTACACAATATATAATATTGCACTTTTTACTCAGAGTTGGCGCTTGTTGAGTGTTCATTTTGGACCAGCGTGCAAGCCGTCACACACAAGCACAACTTCACAACATAGTTCACAACACCAGAGAAAATGCATGTGGCTTCAGCTAATAAAGAAGTGTTTTGGTGCAGTTCCTTTTCTGGGATGATAAATGTTTGCCATGCAACTTAGGGAAATATACAAACGTTTCAGGTCAGCATAGCAATCTTTCCTGTAGTGGACAAACATGATTTGTATGTTATATAACCTCAGATAATGCAACTTGCATCTAACGCTTAATATCTCATCAGTGATATTTATGTGAGGACGTACAAAAACAGTCCGTATGCATTTCTCATAGCTAGGTATGGTTGTAAAGGTGCACTAAGAAATTTCCATTGTGATTTTTGTGTCACCTCACAACAGTAGATGTCAGTACATAATCCAAGAATATATTGTATCATTTTCTAAGGACTAGATGTTCTAAAAATTCAAAATTGTTACAAATTTGACTATCTAAGGCTATCCAAGATGTAGATGAGTTTTTTCTTCATCAAAACAGATCTGGAGATCTGTGATCATTTTATCAGCTGTTTGGATCTTATTCTGACGGCACCCATTCACTGCAGAGGATCCATTGGTTAGTGTGAAGTAATGCTAAACTTCTCCAAATCTGTTCTGATGAACAAACAAACACATCTACATCTTAGATAGCCTGAGTGAGAGTACATTTTCAGTTGAACTATTTCTTTAACCAAAAATGCACCTTTAAAGATACAGTCTCTCTGTAATTCTCTCTTAGCATTTCGGCTGTGCTGATCACTATCGTAACATCTGTCATTCCGGCTGACGGTGGTGCGTCTTACCTCCACTATGGCATTGAGTGATGTGTCTGCGCCAATGCTGAGGTCAGTGCCGGACACATTATTACTGATGGTGGCGGGCAGCATGCACATGGGCACGCAGAACTCCTCATACCTGCTGCGGGCATCGATCAGCTGCAGCAAACTCTCAAAGGCCTGCAGCAGTGCACATGCATTAGGACGACTGCTCACTTACTTACTAGTGTACACTAAACGGGACGGAATGTGCTGTCCTTTCTGAAAGTGTTTCCTGTCTAATCGAGACTAACATATTGTTCACCACAAGATGAGGCTCCTACACATGACGTGGGCATGGCATTGGCTAAACGGTGATGTTATTTAGGTAGCAAAAGTCTCACAAACCAAAAAGTGTAACCAACTGAACACACTTGCACAACCAGACCAAACTGCAGCACAACAAGACCCTAAACAGCACATCACAACACACACACACACACACATGCAGACAGAAACACAAAGGACATTTTAGGCCTGGCCCAAAACAGCATGCAGTTAGTAACATTTGATTTTATGTGTTATTTACAACTTAATGTCTACGGACAGAATATGCTGCCAGCATTCTATTATTAATAATTAATCCTACAAAACATCAGTTTGACACAAATGCTGTTCATAGACATTAAAATGTTATTGAGTATTAGTGATGAAGCATATAATAATTATTTATTACTGATGAAAACCACAAACTGAAAGGTTATTCCACAACAACTCAAATAGTATATTTTAGTAATCAAACGGTTTCAGTTATTAGTGATGTTACTTACTGTCAAATACTTTTGAAGTATTCATTAAGTAACATGTTCAAGAATTCAAACGTTTTCACATCACATGCAATATAATCAAACATAAAATACAATATAACAATTATGATTGTTATTATAATTTGTGCTATAGTGATAATAAACACATTTGTGTTGGACCAGGCCTGCAATAAAAGCACACACAAAACACAGTTATAGAGTCAAGTGTGAGACCGGGCGCCAGGTTGTGCTGTGTGACCACATGCGTTCGTCTCCGGACACACTGATTCAGTCAGACTGCAGTGATCACCGACCTCACCGTCACACAGCTCTACTTCATACTACAGTACACAACTCTACCATAGAGCCGAGTCAACCTGCTTAACACAGCAAGTATGTTTACATGCACTTTAAAAGTTACATATTAGATGGACAACAGCAATTTGTTTCAAATTTAGTTTACACCGTGAATATATAACTGAACTGAACTACAATATAACTACGGAAGTTTTGTGTGTTTTTTTTTATTGCCAATTGCAATTATTTTAACATTAACAGGTACTACAGTATTAGATATTGAAGCTTGTTTCCGCCACTGAATAAAAAATAGAAATAAAAAAAGAATAATTGCAACATTTTTGACTTTTTTCTCATATACATATAAACTCACAATTGTGTTATAAAATCATAATTGTGAGATATAAAGTGGCGATTCTGAGCATTCCCCTTAAAAACTGGACTTTATATCTCACAATTCTGAAAAAAGTTAGATTTGTGACTTTATATGACACAATTGAGAAGTCAGAATTCTGAGATATAAAGTCGTAATTCTGACTTCATAGCTTGCAATTGTGAATTTGTATCACATAGTTTCTCTTTTTGCTTTGCGAGTTTACATCTCACAATTCTGAGAAAAAAGTCAGAATTGTAAGTTTGTATCATCAAAATAATACTGAATAATCACACCATTGAGGCAGACCACCAGAATTTAATTTTTACTACGTTTTTGTCATTTTTCATCCAAACAACATATTGGTTTTGAAATGTTTTTTTGTTTTTTTTGGCATCCATTGTATAGAAGACTATTTATGGGTTCCACAAAGCAAGGTTATTACAGTTTTTCATTTTTAAATTCGTTTTTATTTTGATATCGTTTTCAAATTTGCTATGAATTTTAGTTTAGTTTTAGTTTATTTCATTAACAGTTTTCTTAGTTTTCGTTTAGTTTTTATTTTGTGAAAACATTTCTATTTTATTTGTATATATTTAGTTTCAGTTTTAGCTTTAGTAATTATAGTTTGGCACAGTTAGCAGAACACTTCCAGTATGCAGACCAAAGAAAGGTATTCATTTCAGCAAC
>JAUCNO010000663.1:3230352-3248501 GCA_032353835.1 Enteromius viviparus | reverse complement strand
ACATGGACATCTAGGATGACATGGTGGTGAGTAAACTATCCTCAAAAGTTTTTCTGAAAGTGAACTTCTCCTTTAAGTAATAAATGGGGTGGAACAGTATCCTAGTCTTTTTGATAATTTGATATGAAAATGAAAGGGCCAATTTTGTACCCTTTTTGAAGGGTCCATTTTTGTACTTATAAATAAAGGTACAAAATTGTCACCACAGGTACAAGACTGGTCTCTTAAGGTACATATCACAAGGGTACAAATATGTACCCTGTACCAAGGGTACAAAAGCTGTACCCCTGAGGGTACAGCCCCACTGACAAGCCATTGTACCCCTAAAGGTACAATTATGTACTTTATTTTCTGAGAGTGTATTATTTTTTGTTTTATTCATGTCTACACCTACCCCGACACTGAACCTACCCTTACAGTAATGAACATACATAAAATATTGTTTCACAGGGTGAGAAAAAAAATGCAATATTAACGTGCGCATTAAGCACGGGTAGGAAAATCACCTCCTCTCTCAGGTTAAGTGGTTCACAACGGTCATTCGGTTTGAATCCGAAGTGCTCCCATACGGCAGCTGTTGCGTTTGGCTTTGAAATCACAACTTGTGTCTCCTCTTTTTGCTCTTCTTTGCAGTCGCCTCAAGCACTCCCGCCTACCCACACAAAGTCCATGTGACTGACAAGCGCCGCCTCCCCACACAAAAGACAATGCAACTGACAAGAGGGTTCGCTTGCTAAGGCAACGAGAGTGGTTATTCAGTCGCGGATAACAAACAAGTATGCAAATGAAATTATTGTGGCCGGAAAAATTACCGAGGTCATTTTTTTAATTGTGCGATTTATCGACTATCGCGACAGGCCTACACATCGAGACTGCCTTCTGACCTTTATTTCGATCACTCTCATGTCGACGTTCTGTGTCAATATCTTTGGTTTGTTCTGATTCACTGTCATCCTTTTCTGTGCATTCTTCATTCTCCTCCAGTGGCCGGAAGTCCAGCTCCGCCTCTTCCAGGATCGGCTCCTTAGGAGCCTTCTAATTGAGCAATAAGGAAAAGGCACACATCAAAAACACATTCTTTGGAAAGACATTTATACTTTAATGACTTATGCCGGTTTCACACTGCAAGCGTCAGCAGGGCGTCAGCGGCGCATATTTTTTTTCTGCGCCCATGTTAACGGACGAGTGCTTTCACACAGCACGCAGGAGCGGCACGTCAGTACCGCAATAGTTTCGCTGCAGAGTCTATTCTTGCTGCGCCGTTGAAGCTAAATTAAAGTGACAGTGTGTTGTTCTTGATCTAAACTGACCCGATTAACTTGAAAAGGATTTTACCATAAAATCGTGTAATTGATGTATTTCGTGTTTCATGCTCACCATATGCAAAAATAAAATGCACAAAAACACAATTTACACGGGGTTTTGCCCAAACTTCAAATGTCTGTTAAATGAATAAACCTAAAGGCATTTGTTAGCTTTAATATTAGTATTACAATTTAATTATTCAATCCAAATACACTTGGATTGTTGGAAATCTTTCCTAATTTTGTCTTGGATCTCAAAGTGAAACCTATTCAATTTAGCATCTGCACGCAAGCCTTCCTTTGCATGGCAAAATAAAATATTTCTTATACAAAATGTGAGAAGGGTCAGACATCCTTTTTGCTGACAGGCTCTGCTATTTTTCACACACACATATTGAAAACTTTGCTCAAGTTTATTGTGTAAACTATAATAAGGCAGTCGCATAAAGTATGCTGGCAATAACAAATTAAAGCACACAGTGTTCGGAGAAGATTGCTGGAAAATACGACAGAAATAAGATGCTTGTCTACAGCCAACTGCAGTACAAGCCGCGGTTCAGCTGCAATGTGAAACCGGCGTTAGTAATAAAGAATGAAAGATCAAAGACCAACAACTCACTTCCAATGCCCTCACCTTAAGTGAGAGGAAGGCCCCAGAGGAGTCAAATGTCCCCGTCTCCTCCTCTGCATCTTCCAGACACCATTCTGGCAAACTGTCTCTCTCCTCTTCTAGGCTCCCGCTGCCTGATCGAGGTCTCCGGTAACTGCCATCTTCACCCCTTGAGTCGAAAGCAAAGCGCCGTCGCTGATCCGGGTGTTCCCGCCACCCTGCTGATCGTGGGCCATCTGCAAATAAGGAATTTGTTTGGATCACCAAACTTTTAAATTTAATTAAAGTTTTTGAGAATTTTTTTAATGAAAATAGCGTGCAACATACCTGGACTTGGAGGACACCATCGCTCATTGTCCCGACGAGAACCTGCGATCCTCCAGCCCGAATCATCCTCCTCACCGTTCTGCTCATCTCGAGACGTGCGCCAGTTGTCACTCTCGGAGCGAATGAACTCGTGTTTTCGAGCGTTCACTGCAACAGCATCCTCATAGTTTGCGCGTACTTTTTGAAAGAAAAAAGTAGTGTGTTTTTTTATATTCAGACAGAAGTCTCTTATTTTCATGGTGTAAAAACTAAAAATACAGTAAAAAACAAAATATTTAGTTAAATTGAAAGTCTTTTGCAGACACTTTTGATTGCATCCTTCCTAATAAAAGTATTTGTCCTAACTTACAGACCTTTAAACAGTAATGTAAAATGTATAGGTCTGTTAACAAAGAGAAGCACTTACTGTGATTAAGAGGAAAATGGGCTGGTGCTCCATCTATGGACAAAGAGATTCAGTTCGCTCAGCGGTGACATACAATGTGTTGCATAACATAATATCACTTTGTAGAGGACAGTGGGGTCACTTTTGCATGCGTTTAGTGCAATGAGATTTTGCATGTACACTTTATGCAATCTCTCATATGCAGTGGTATAGACCATTTCTTAATACACAGTGACACATTTATCCCACTATAACCAGCATCTTAAAAATCTAGCACACTAACCTGGATCTTTTCGACCTGGCTTTTCAAACCTTCTGTCTCCCCTGGGTAAGAAAAAAAAAAAGAAAAAAAAAAAGAAATTATCAGATTATCCCAAACTAAATGTACAAAACGCAGACAATTAATACACTTATGTATGTCTTTTCTCTTTCTAGTTCAGATTAATGTCTGGGTCTTTTTGGCAGTCAAGGCCAAAATATAATTGAAGTAAAATCCAAGAACTTGTGTGACCTCTCCTCGAACAAAATGAGGTAATTGTTTGGAGACTGCTTTAAGAGGTTGAAACAGCCTGTGTCAAAGTAAATTTACTGGACAGGTTTGCTCTGGTGAGTAAACTAGCATTGGTCTGTGGTAGGGGTGTCACGGTTCATGAAAAAAACAAAAAACTAACCATTCGGTACGCTTGTCTAGTGTCGGAGCATGCACGCATCACACTGTTCATGACATGGGCAATGTAACCTCGTGCCCCGTATGTGACGTCAGTGTGTTTCCCTTTTGCGCGAAAGAGTTGAGGAGTAGAGTAAGTGCTGCAGGTCATAATACTGTACGTGTGGCCAGGCTCGGCTCGGACAGATATTTAGAAAGGATGCTCGGGGTCAAGTCGGGCTCGGTCACACAGTGTTTTTTGCCCTGTGTGCGCTGATACTCTCATCCGTTGACATTTCCAAATGCCTTCCTACAGTTGCTTAATAAAAGCAGGCATTCCACATAAAAAAAAGTGCATGTGTCATTAGTATGAGAAAAAAATTCGGACACGGTCCAGGCTCGGACAGAAAAATGCAGCCCGATCCGTATTCTATTATCTATGATGACAGCGGAAATAAAGCAATAGATAGAACTGCGATGGTATGCAAATACTGTGCAACACGCATCCAATTCAGTTTATGAAAGATTACATGACTAACTTTTTTAATACTGTATCCTAAATTGTGGATAATTAAGCTATATATCATATGCTGAAGTACATTTCTGGAGTGTTAAAGATTAAAAGAAAAAAACAACAAGAACCGTACAGAACCCAAAACCACGACCCTAAATCCGTGATACAAACCGAACCGTGGGTTTTGTGAACCGTGCCACCCCTAGTCTGTGGTGATCCCCTATTAGGATGTTTTTTTTTTTTACATGGAAATCTTATTCAGTTCATTTTAATTCATTTTAATCATACATGAGTGAAACATGTACACCACTGTACTGCAGAAAGTAGATAATTTCTCATTCTAATATTAAATCTGAAGTGCTGAATTGCTATTTCTATATATTTAGATCAGGGGCTTTCTTTACATTGTTTTTTCATTGCTGTCATTTTTATTTTGCTACTGAGAGAAGAGGCTGCATCAAGACATTTGCTGACAGTATACCACTGCAAAGGTATCTGAAACCTTTCAGAAGAGAAGAGATGAAAAGAGAAGGGGGGAAAAAAAACCTTGCCCATAAGCAAAGCTTCAGTCTGCACATTACCTACAAACATTCTGTAGCATGCTGTAGATATGCAATTGCTTACAGTTTGTGCTGCAAGTGCAATTACATTTTAAATACCTCTCCTCCCAACTCTGGGAGCGATGCATCTCTCTCCCTCCACGGCCAAATCCTCCCTCCACCTCATCAAAACTTCTTTGGTAAAACCCTCCATCTCCTCTCCCCCTCCCTTTCAGGTAGACAAAAAAAAAAAAAAAAAAGGACTCATGAGCAGATGCAGATGACTACATTTTTGCTCACTATAATGACCTGCATTAGAAATTCAATGCGTTTCAATATACCAACTACATAGGAAGGAAAATGTTACACAAGGTGACAAACGTCTGCACTCTGCTCCGGTTTAACAGAAAGTGCAGTATTTCCGCTGTTAGAAATATAATAAGTTACTGCACGTCTTTGGAGCATTAAAAAAAAAAAAGAGGAAATTCTGTGGTTGCAATGCAGCTAACCTCGCCCCCGTGAAGAACTTCGGCCTCTGGGTGCCCCTGCCACCGTCCCTCCACCCCTTCCTGTAAGACGGAGTACTGCTGCACTGTTTACAGACATAGAGAAATTTCTCTGTGGAGACAGAAACGTATGCAGAGGAAATTAAGGGCCAATGCATAGATAGCTGGGACCTCATTGAGGGGTTGCGTGAGAGCAAGACGGCGAGTGGGAGTACATTCCTTATCCGTTTCGACCACAGAATTAGCCAAACTGAGAAAATGACATCATATGCAAAAAAACAAATGCCACAACTTGAATAAGTAGGCACAGCTTTTCTTTGTACTTTAACCCAGCTTCAGTTTCATAGATAACAGAGAGCTGCTGGAGAAAGTACCTCTTTAACATTTCTAATTCATCTGCATTGTCTTCCGAGTAAACAAGTCAAATTCTCACCTGTTCCTCCTCTGTGAACGGGACTAATGCCAATGGTGGCAGGGGCTCCTCTTGTAAAATAGGTAGAAATTCCTTATCATGAAGGTCTACCGGAATCTAAAGGGGGAGAAAAGTTTGTAAACCTGAATATTTAAACTGAAAGAGACACTTTAAGGTTAATGAGACTGATGGAAAATTAATCCTTACCACGTTATCCTTTACATAAAGTGCTAGCATCTCTTCTCTCCCGTAGCGATAGTCTGCAAGTTTATACTTTGGCAATGCGGGTGAGAGCGGAGGGGAGGCCACACTGCTGCTACCCACTCCACCAGACAGGGCACGGAGCCTAGGACATAGCCGAGAGAAAACACGCTACGTTATCATATCTATAGACATGTCAGTAAACAATCCGCTTTTAAAATCAAGTATTACTTCTTTTAAACTTTTATACTGCACATGTCTGTACTTATTATCAATTGCTTCTAATATTAATATTTACAGCATATATTTTATACACAGAGACACATACACACATAATATACATTTATACATACATAAAAAAAGGGTTTAACCATAAAAACAAATTATTTTAGTTTTTCCTCCAGAAATTTAGTTTTCTTTTTCTATTAATTGTGATTTTGTTTTTCTGTGCCCAAAAAAAACAAAGAAAGAAACAATAAAACATTTATCACTGATTCACTAAATTAACTTAATTGTTATCTATTGAAACAATCTCCTCAGGTATATTTCAATCAAATATTAATTTATGATGCAGCAAAACACACATTACTAACCTTACCACAAATATTAATTATTATTATTAATAAAATAATTTTTTAAATCCTTCATTATCCTACACAATACAATTTAACATGCTTCCTATTCTTATTAGGTCAGAATAAGCATGTTTTTTACATGAATATTATATACACTGTATAACAATGTAACAGTTTATTCTCCAAAAAGCTTATCTGAAACAATAAAAATAGACACTTTACTCAAATGGAATGTGCTTTCTATGGACATGCCACTTTTGTGCATACTAGTGCTGTCAATTATTAAAAGGCATCCAAATTAAATATTGTTGTTCACATAAACAGCAAAATTTTGTAACGTAATCTAAAAATGTATTTTGGATGCAATTAATCATTTGACAGCACTAACATATACACAGTTACACACTGGTACATGTTTTGTATTTATGTGTGTGTGTGTGTGTATATATATATATATATATGGGGTAAAGATATTTAATGGTTTTTAAAATTGTTTTTTCTGCTCATCAAGGCTGCATTTATTGGATTAAAAATTCAGAAAAAAAACCTGTAACATTGTGAAAAATTATTCTTATTTAAAATGACTGTTTTCTGTGTCAATATATTTTAAAATGTAACTTATTCCTGTGATACAAAGCATCATTACACCAGCTTTGAGTGTCACTTGATCCTTTCAGAAATCGGGTAAAGTCATCTTTAATGCCACTTTTTAAATGAGAAAAAATATAGCTATTCAACCCTACAGTAAAATCGGTGCAATCATTTATAATACTGAACGGGGTTCAAACTGATCATTTCATTTAAGTGAACTTAAAATGTTGCTGGAGAGCTGGAAGTATAGGCCAAGAGGGTTTAAAAACAGAAATGTGAAGCTCGTTAACGCATCTGCTCAGACATTTAAACACAAATGAAGATGTGCTGATATGTTCTGTGATAAGATCAATAAAGGAAAAAATAAAAAAATAAAAATTACTAGTGTGTGAAACCATTAAATGCATAACTTGTCAACCGATAATTGACAATTAATGACAATTTCCTTCCTCTTTACATGCTTTTCTGTGAAATTGACAGCATGTCACAGATGAGAGAAGAGCTTAAGTCTCATTTTGCACAATCACCATATTTCCAACAACAGACGACTCTCAAAAACAATCATGACTAAGTCTGTGTACATAAGACTTATGACAGGTCAGTAAAAAAAAATAAAAACTAGACCTTGATGCTTCAGCAACAACACTCACCATTCTGGTCCGAAGTTAAGTGTCTGGGTTTCTGCCATTTTCCTTGAAAGTCTGAAAAAAAAATTAAAGACTCAATTAACAGCTCAACAAAAATAAATAAATAAAATTACGTATGACTTGAGTAAACAGCAAAAACACTGAAAACGGGATTTATGTTTTACATGCGTGCATATAAGATTGTATATTTAACTACAGGTGCACGTAAAAAGTGAAAGTCAATATGAATAACAACATGACTTACAGTTAAATGCACTTATAACAACTTATAATTAATCTTTGGGTGTTGAGTCCGAGAGGTGTTCATGATGAGAACTACACCTACACACTTAAATATATAAATAATACACAAAGCATCCATGCTTAACTTTGCACTGGTACATCTTAAAATGTCCAGAAAAATAGCATGCACCTAACTTTGTACTGGGACATCCCCTTTGACTAGCAACTGCAAACACAGACACCCAATGTAAATACTCGCTAATGCTTTTAGGTGGATTAAATCCCTTGGAGTAACACCGTTTGCTCCAACACAAATTATGGTTTTAGCAAAGCATGTGCATGATTTATTAAGTACAATTACATACACAAACTGTGACAAGCAAACCAAAAAGTTTTTATATGCCTTAATAATAGTGGTGGTTTTGGCAGTAATGTATTTTTACTAACATATTCTAGAGGTGACCCCCATCCGTTCAGCACCTTAGTGTAACCCCCTTTCTGTGACTAGAGCTATTTTAGGAACTCTCCCAATTAGGAAGGGCATTCTCAGACATCTGTGCAACCTATGGCTTCCCTTGGCCACTATGTAATGCAACTAACTTTTTTTTAAACTTGATTTGAACTGATCACATGAACATAATGCATATTCCAGACACACTTTATCAGACAAGACGCATTTAACCTCAAGTGAAAAGGAGAGATCTTTACATTTTATTTGAGGTTTATTATTATATATTCTCTACACTGTCACATTACCTAGATGACAATGTCTATGCAAAATAAACAGAAGTGACTTGCTACTACTGGGATTTAAACCACGTGCGCAGCCAAATGAAGCAATACGATCCAGATTACACACGCTCCCATAAAAAACGCTTAAACAATTTACATCCATACAAAAGCCATAGTTAATCTGATAGAAACCCACCAACTCATGCAATTATAAGGTTGCATGTACAGTTTAGGTATTTGTTTAACACCAGTCAGGAAGGGAAATAAGGCAGCAGTTGAACACTAAACAAGTCCATAATGCTACTTTTTGCTGAGAACAGATTGGCGTTTTTGCCCGTCCTGAAATTTCAGATTTAACAAGCATAAAATGATCGATTTTCACCGCTGTAATATGTGTGAAACGAGGCATTTTTAGCCTTTTAGGTAAACTGTCAACATCAGACGTGTGACCATACGTAATTGATCTGTATCGTGACCGAACATGTTTTAATTGCTGCAAACCTTAAAAAGTAAAGACCGATTAATGTCAGTTTACGGTTTCAATGACCACGTCCCTGTCGGTCCATGTCTTCATACACCCTGTAACGTTAAGCAATGCAGTCTACAAACTAACCTTAGATGAGAAAAAACGCCAATAAATCCGTTTAGATGTAAAGTTAACTAACGTTACTGAAATGACCGCAGCAGATGCCATGTAACGTTAACCGTTCAGCGAAGAGTTTTATTAAGGTGGAATATCCTAGCATGGCTATAGCTAGTCATTTAACTTTCTGACTTCCAACTCCTACCAACTTTAAACCAGCCCACGCACCGCCGCGAAATGTACAAAGTGTCAATTTCTGTCGGTACAAATGCCGACAGGAGCGCAGAAAAACCTTGAAGTCAGGGTGTGAGTGAGTTGACACGAGTTTTAATCCGTGCGGCCTGTGCTTACTGTCTCCAGCCACACCGCCCTCAACTACAGCTGCCTGCGGATCGCCGATAACATCATCAGCGGTAGGCCGGCCTAATCGAGCCCGGTGCTTCCGGGCCTAACAACCATGCGGGCTAGAATAGCGTCGGTCCGCTACGTTGGGGCGGGTCTATGTTACTGAGAGTTAGCGTAGGAATAGTTAAGTGTTATTTTAGAGCAATACCATGTACGCCGGGCCCGCTGTCTTACCTCTGCTTTTACTGACAGCGCTGAGTTTGTGTGCGAGTGGCGTCTCTCGTTTCGTATCCACAAGATGGCTGAATCTGGGTCACATGACAACACGTATGCTGAAAATTGCCCGGATAAGAGCGAGCGTGCTGACAGCAGCAGTTCCCGAAAGCACGCTCGCGCCCCCACACATATATTATGCATGCACACACTGCAGAGAGTAGTGTAAAATGAAAAAACTTGTATTTACTACACTGCACAAATCAGTCAATCACTACATTTGCCATCTTCTCGTGTTTTTCTTTTAAATTAGTGCATCATTAAATAAAGGAATATTAATTAGTCTTTGATTAGAAGGCTATTTACATTCACTTTTACAAATATAAATAGATAAATAAAAAGTACACATTTTTATTCCACATATTTATAGCCTATTCGTATTAATAGCCTATTGCTATTGTATTTTGTTCCCCTATATTCATATTAATAACCTACATGTTCATGTATTTTGTTCAGAGTTGTTGTTCTTAAAAAGTCTAAAACCTCACCCAAATCTTAGCCCTTATCCTAAATTACCAGTCTTGTCTTATTTATTATTATTATTATTATTGAATATGATTATCTTTTACATCACTAAAGGATGTTTTATGAGATTTAAACCTCAGGTCATTTTTAAAAACATTTGTCAATTTTACATTATCATGTTATGTTATTATGTTTTATTTTATGCAATTTGTTCTCTAAAAATAGCTAGGCCTGTTGCTAGGTTACCAAACATGCATAGGTGCATTACAACAAAGGTGTTATAGGAAGTGAAGCTGTCTTGTTTACACTCTTTTTTTCTACACTGTTGAGTATTATTCTGCTGGATGCAATTTAAAAAAGAAGTAATTTCTTTGATCTAAGTAATCATTAATTAGCTAATAAAATATCAAAACATCTAACGAAACAATTACGGTAACACTAACATGAACAAACAATGAACAGTACATTTATTACAGTATTTATTAATGTTTGTTAATGTTATAGTTTTTTAAAAATACAACAATTCAATGTTAGGTCATGTTACATTACATTCATGTTCACAGTGCATTAACTATTGTTGACAAACACAACTTTGATTTTAATAATGGATCAGTAAATGCTGAAATTAGCATGTATGCATGTATTAAAAGTATGATTAATAAATAATGTAGAAGTACTGCTCATTCTTAGTTCTTAGTACTAATGTTAACCAAAGGCCCTTATTGTAAAGTGTTTCCACAATTATTTCTGGCATTTTTGCTTTGCAAATATCTTCATTTTAGATGCTAAACATTATTTATTTTTGTCTGCAATACAAGAAAACAGCTTATTTTTAAACCAATATTGATTATTTAATCAGTAAATTATTTTTCTCTCTTTCTCTAGAGCATCAACACATAGAGATATCTCCCTAACTCTATAATCCTAACCCACTATCATCTACATCTAATTGCAGGCACATAAACACGCTGTGTCATGCAACAATGTAATTCTGAGAAATTACATTTGCATAATATTGCGCTTTAACAATTTTTATGAGTGGTTTATGTACTGCCCTTGGCAAAGTCAAAACAAAAAGTAAATAATCTCTATTTCCTCTGCATTGTAATGTGATCCTCTATGCCCCGATACAAGCGACGGTTTGTATTTATGACTGATTTCCATTGTTTATATGTTGCCTCTGATAATTGCCTGTAAATCAACATTGTTGGTTTTTTTTGGTCTTTTAGTGCACTTATTTAAACACGACATTATTTACAAAACATGTTCTAGCAGTGAACTTAAATCCACAAAAATAACAATAGCCTATATATTTTTGCATTTCTAATTAAGATTTGAGCTAAGTGTACACTAAAAATGTCCATTTTAAATAAAAAATACATTACATAAAATGAAAAATATATTTAATATAATCTAAATATTCTATAAATTTGTATTCTATAAAATAGATGCAGATTATATGTAGCTATGTGTACATGTGAAATGTTATTAAGTAGTCTATTTTAAATAAAAAATACATTAAAATAGCATATTATAACGTATTTGAAAAGCAACACTTTATAGGGCATTGTATTATATTCATATTTTAAACTTTTTAGATTTTGAATAGGTAAACAACTTCTTTTATTGTGTTTTTGTCATGTATATCTGTTACGGCTTATCTTTTTGTACTTCTTAAAATCATTTTGTCGTTTGCCGTGGTATGCATTTTAAATGTACAAATAACCTTGTAGTTAATATAAGCTCAATGTAGCCGTATAGGCTTTTTATATAGATAAGGATGAAATATAGTATGCTACACACCCCAGGGTGTGTTAACTTCCCAAAAATGCATCTCATGTCATCTATACACATATGAGCCATGATTATACTGACTAAGAGAAAATGAAGTAGCCTACTTACAGGCTAACAGGAAGATATCAGAAAAGTACCAAAGGCATGTTTCTGTTAGCAAGGATGTGGTCACAGGCAAAACCTCTGAAAACAGAAGTGCTACTAACTACAGTTTTCTTGATAGCATTTAAGGGAAAGTATCTCATATGAGACACATCCTGGTAAGCAGACACTCATTTCATTTAACGCAATTATTTTGTGTGTATGTGTGTGAGTAAGAGTGTGTTTTTGTTTTAGCAACCTTTTTTATTGAAGTCAGTAGATGTTGCACAGAGGCATAGTTTCAGTAAATGTATGCAGTGTTAAAAAATGCTTGCAATTTATGTAAAAATATAATGACTGTATAGTTAGCAATATAAGTGCGTAAATACCACTGCTGTGCGTTGTAATGTACAGGTGGGACAAAACTAGTCTTCATTTCATTCATGAGACAAATGGTGATTTTTGCAGACCAGACGGTTTCGTGACAGATGTAGCCCACGTGTCTGGAAAGGGGAAAAGACTGTGGTTTATTGACATGAGTCTTGAAATATATAGAAGTAGATGAAATGTCAAAGAGGTTTAACGTTTGGCAAGAGGGAGGCTTAAATATTGGCTGTACTTTACAGATAATGCAGGAAGAAAAAAAGACATCCGCCAGTTTGTCCTGCTTAGGTCACATTTAACGGATTTTGTTCTTGTGGTTTATAGGTTTGCAAAAAGAAGTGATCTTTGGCAGCAGGGGTACGACCTTCACAACTTACTTGTAGGGGTTTTGCGAGAGAAAAGCAAGTTGTTTCATGTGTGTGTGTGTGTGTTAGCGTGTGTTTATCAGAATGTGCGAATGTGTCCAAAATTGAGGTTCTTTGGTAATTTCATTGTTACACAGTCACCATTTCCTTTCCAATTTTTTAACGGTCATATTTTGTTTCTTAACAAAGATTTACTTCATGAGTGCATCATCACGGAAAAAAAGTACCATCAGTTTCACTCTAGGAGAAATGATACTTTGAAGACATCGGCAAAGGTAAGAATATTTACTGATGAACTAAAGAGCGGCAAAAATTATACGCAGAACAACTGAACGAACTACAAATAGCAGTCAGTCATTACAATTGCTTTTTCTCATCTTAGTCTTTTAAATTACTGCCTTTTTAAAAAATAATTAAAGATTCATTTAAATATTTTTAATAATGTTTACATAAATATACTTTACTATAATTATTACAATTACTTTGCAACATGCATTGCTGAATTTGAAATTGTAATAACAAAGCATCAGAAAATTTGCATGCATGAGATTTTTTATTTACAAAAAGAAAGTGGAATTTGTCTGAGTTTTATTATAATGTTTTTTTAAATAAAGAGAAGGGTTTATCATACAGGGTGTCTACAAAAAAAGCAAATCAACACCTTGTTAATTTATTTAAGTAGCTAAGTGGAAACTTGTTTGAAATGAGAGCAAGAATAGAAACTTGAATTGCTCTGTAAAATGTTTGATGTGTCCGAAGTCGCATGAAACATCATAATGAAAAACGAGCTTCATGTCATCCGGTACTTTCTGCATGCAGCTTTGCCTTATTAACAAAAACTTCTTTTTTATCCATTTTAAAAAGAAAAATTTGTGCAGCTCTTTGTGTTAAAAGTCTGAGCAAGGCAGTTTTAATGCATATTTAATGCATTTTTCATAAAAAAAAAAACCCTAGCATTTTGCATTTTAAAAAATCCACTTTTTTATTGCTTTTTTAAAAAATCTAATATAAATACATTAACTATTGCATCAACAAGTGAAAATAGAAAGCATAACAATGATGACTGTGCATGCTGGCAAGCAAATTTCAGTTGTGAAAGTAAGAAATTTCATGAAGAAGTATGTGATGTATTTCACACCTCTCTCCATGCCAGTTTCACTATGATGCCAAACTGCTCAACTAAAGATGTGGACTCTCTAACTCGGATGCTGGACTTGGTGATTTACGTGCCAGTCCTGGTCTTCGGATTGGTGTTAAACATCGCAGCACTAGTGGTCTTCTGTATGCTGCTCAGAAAATGGACCGAGTCCTCCATCTACATGACCAACCTGGCTCTGATGGATCTGCTGTTGCTGTTGCAGTTGCCCTTTAAAATGCACGCGGCGCACAATGTGTGGGCAGAAGACAAGAAGACCTTTTGCTCGTTTCTGGAAAGTCTTTACTTTGTAGCTATGTACGGCAGCATCTACACGATTGTGTGCATAGCCATAGACAGGTACATCGCCATAAACCACCCGTTTCGAGCAAAGCAGGTGCGTTCGAAAAAAAATGCCATGATTGTTTGCATTTTCATTTGGGTGTTCGTTTTGGCAGCGAGTTCACTCACCTACACCTTCCGGGACGATAAAAAAGGGAATTTCACCTGTTTCCATGGCTTCTCTGATAAAGGTTGGAACACTGCACTAATCACGTGCCTGGAGGTCTTTGGTTTTCTGTTGCCTGCCACAATACTGGTGATATGTTCCATTCAGAGCGTCCGTACCCTCAAAGCCTCAAAGGACAGTGACCACAAAAAGCAAGCTGGGGTGAGAATCATCTACAGCAGCCTAGCGGCCTTCCTAGTGCCCTTCACCCCTTGCCACCTGGCCATATTTCTGCAGTATCTTGTCCGTAATGGCATTATTTCAGACTGCAAACAGCAACAGAACATCGCCCTGTTCATACAGGTGTCAATAAACATTGCAAACGTGACCTGCTGCTTGGACGCTCTGTGTTACTATTTCATCGCGAAGGAAGTCCGATCCACCAAGGATACGCTTATAGTGTCCATCAGCAGAGCGAGAATCACAAGCTCCTCAGAGGTCTGAGGTCAATTCCGTTGGTTAGTCTTTCATAATGTGCGCTGATGACTCTTCGGTGAGAGTAAAGGTGTCATACTAGCAAAATTTGCGGTCAAAAAAAGTATTTTGTCAAAAGAGTAGTGACATGTAAAGCACTGCTCACAAAAAAGTATCTTTCTGTTGTTTAGGGGTGCGTTTCCCAAATGCATCGTTAGCCAACCATGCTCGCAAGTTCCGTTGTTACCAGCATAGTTCAATGATTCTGTGTTTCCCCGAGAGCATAGTTCAAATGAACGCTCACAATCAACTTCAATGTGGTTGGACCTGTGGTTAAAAGCATAGATTCTTGTCAGTAGCAAGAATCAAGCTTACATGCTAACATCAGTATCTTCCAATCTATCTAAATATAAAAGCATTTAAATGATGTATTTTTATACGTCTTTCTGCGTAATTCAAACGCTGTTTTTGAAAAGTGCACATGTGCATTAATGGAGTACTACGTAAGAGGGAACCCGTGAAGATCAAGTTATTACTCCAATACATGCGTCATTAACAATGACCCTATGTTGTTGAACTTATGTTGTTCAAACGACGGAGATGCGTTTGTGTTCAGGAAACGTCGTGGTGACTAGCTAGTTAGTTTCCACAACAACACATCATACTATGGTGGTTAATCAGTTTTTCAGGAAACGCACCCTAGCTCAGCAAATTCACAAGCCAACGTAAACCCACTGCAAAATCCAAAAATGGCATGGGCTAATCTTTCACTCTAAATTCCAGATCGTATGTATTCTTATTAAAATAACCTGCTTATCGCCAAAATTCGCCAACATCAGTAAATGTGACTGCACCTTCCAGGACACACGTTGGACTGTTTTTAAAGGTTCAGTGCATGTTTATGGACATAAATGGACAAAAAATACTCCTCTCATTCCAGTTGAAGGTATTTTTCACCCACAAATCCAAATGCTGTTATCCTTTTCTCGCTCATGTCCAAAACAAAGATCAAATATTTTTTTTATATATTTCAAATAATAATGCCAGTTACTTTGTTTTACATTTATTGACTGACAGCTCTCATGTTCTTACGTTGAGGGGAATCGAAAGTTAGTCTGAATAGCATAGCACAGGCTCAGGCTACTTTCATATGTGGTCCTAAATTTAATACATATCAGATTTTTTGCAATGAACTGCCATGTTGCAAGTCATTGAAATGTGACAGACGTCACACTTCTGCACTGGAGGATTAATATTCTATTTCTTATCACTTTGTTAAACAGGCTCTGATTTCACATTAACTTAAAAATCGCTAAACTCACACTAACACATGCAGCATCCATTTTTATTTCTGCAGTGCACTGCGTTTGACGCCACGTCTTGTGGGTCACGTCTATATACAGCAGTATATGGTTCACACATGAGACTGATGGCAGTCGCATTTAACTGACAACAACAGTGCAAAAAAAAAATTGGATTTCAGCAAAAAATCTGATCTGAGCATTAACCCCTGCAGTGTGAACTAGCCTGTTGCATAGGTACCTAGGTGTTGTGTACACAGTTACTACGTAATATTGTGTAAAAATGAAAAAGATATTTTGTAACATGTTCTACCATACAGAGGAACTCGTATTTTCATCAGTCTGATGTTCATTTCCTTTTTTTGGTGTCAAAGGGCTTTTTGCATCTGCCAAAAATAGAACTCTTTATCTTAAAACTAAACAAGCAAGCTCACAATGAGTTAGTAACACAATATTGTAATGCATTACTTAACTTTCTGCAGAAGAACTCACACAGGTTTGGAACGACATGAGGGTGAGTAAATGAAGACAGGTATTCACTTTTTTTGGTGGATACTATTCACAAAGTGTGACAAGAAAAAGGGAACGGAACAGAAACAGAACTGCACAATAACAAAATTTGAGTATGGATTGGCATTTAGGATCAGGATCACCCAAATCCATTTCATTTGTGAAATGACATTAGTCTAAATTCTAACAAGTTAAATAACTATCCTTCCTTAAAACCACAATCCTTGACACTCTACCCTCTAAAGCCATGAAAGCAAACACCCACAGAAAATGATAACATCTGAGACCATTTCTGATTGGCCAAAAATAGGTGAGCTGCTTCCATGACCCATTTCTGCGGTTTTTGAGTCTAGGGCTGTAAGAGAGACGCGTGACTTCTCAATACTCCTATTTTAAAAGATTTTGACATTTTATGTTTGAAATTTTAAAAACGTATAGAGTGCTGCAGGAATAATATTTTTTGTAGGCCAAAACCTGTAAATGAAATGTAACACTTTAGCACTTCCGGTTTCATCGTCCTGAAGTCAATGGAACTGGGGGGTTTTCTGAACAAGGTTAAATAAGTCTGTGGTTAACACAAGCCCAAGATATTTCTACGCTATGACTTAAAGTTCATTAGCAATACACCCAGAACGGTTAAATCCTTAACAAGTCTTGAAAAAAGAGCTTGGCTAAACGAGAACAGAGGTGGCCTGGGACATCGAACTTAAAACAGGTAAACCCATCAACTCACTACTCTGCTTTTTCAGGGTAACAGGAAAGTAATATGCCTTTTAATGAACAATAAAAGAGTTTTCTAAAGTATCGTCATGGTGAAGATGAAGTCGTGTGACAGTGGTGTAGTTCCTATATTTATCTTTTTACTTTCTGTGACTGTATTCAGGCTTTGAAATGTCTAGACGTTGTTCATTTGTGAAGAAGATTATGATGAACAAAACATGTAACAATTATAAGCTTTTGTTGATCAAAGAGCTTATTTTCCTGGAAGTCAATGGAAAAACGTATCAGGTTTTTATTGTGGAAACCAAGGCCTACAAAAATTTGTAATCACTGCGGTGCTTCCTTTAATGTTATTTTCAATCAAAATTGTGTCACACTCAGAATTAACGATCCTGTGATAAGGATTTTGCCTTAAAGATTCTGTATTTGTCTTATCTCATGCTAACACTGTCAAGATGAGAAACCTGAGGTCTTCATGCTCGCACGCGATGGCCGTCTTAAAAAACCACCATGAAACTTTACAATGACTCAGAAACGTTTCTGATGCAACATTGGCTATGGCATTACATACAATTACCTCTTTACTTCTGTTTTTTTCCCTCATAAATCAGTATGTTAATATATCTATGCAGACTTGTCTCACCTGTTTTGCACTGGATATCAATAAAACTGGGTTTATTTTGAATTTTTGATATATTATGAATTGAATATATTGAGTATAAATTATGGCACCAATTTCCACAGGTTGTGGGTAAGAATGTGTGGGTACAGAGCCATGTGCCACTAGTTTCAGTTAGTCAGATAGCAAGTGACTTCTCATATCTGGAGTTCAGCTGTCTGTTTATATGATATACGAAGTGTGCCAACATATTTCTTATTTAAATAGAAGTACACAGAGCCGTAGATCGCTGACAAGCTGCGCGTTGAATCACCCGCGAAACTTAACGCGCAGCTTATCAGCGATCTACGGCTCTGTGTATAAACTAGCGTTCCTTCTAAATACAGGTGACGTAGATTTAGCGCTAATCAAAGAACCGGCTTTACTGATGAGATGCGCATA